>JAHLSL010000038.1:15209910-15266261 GCA_025920805.1 Petroica traversi | reverse complement strand
ATAGAATAGAATAGAATAGAATAGAATAGAATAGAATAGAATAGAATGTCACTATCTCCAGCGCTGCCTGTGCTGTAAGTGAAGCTGTGATCTTAATTTCCCTCCTATCCTCCACTATTCCACAAGATTCCTCTTCCAGGGTCTTTTATTTATCTGCCAAGGCATCACTTGGCTGCAGGAAGCTCCTGGCATGGTGACTTCTGGCTGCAGCCTCCACTGGGCCAAGTCCCCTGGTCACACACCTCGGGATGGACCTCAGGGTCTGAGGGCTGACAAAACACCGTGGGCTCTTCTAAGAGGAGTGTTGTTCCTTTTTCCAATCCTCTCCAAGGATTTGTAGCTGACAAACTCCATGTGCTGGTGCTTGCAAGAGCCACAGGCTCTTTAGACTGCCCCACCAAAGGTGGACATCACCCGTGGAAGTCCCCACGTGGCAGGCAGCTGTCCCATGGGATGGGCTGTGCCACCAAGTGCCTGTCTGTCCCATCTGAGGGGTAAGGGATAGCCCTGAGTCTTTCCAGCCACAGCAAGTCCCTAACCCTGAACTGGCACCCCCCCCAAGGCAACAAACACCACAAAAAGAGGGGATCCTCTCCTGGGAATTGCTGTGCCAGGGCTGGGCTCTGCCAGCATTGCCTCCCCCTGGCCTTGAGCATCTCCCTCACTGCTGTGGTGCTGAGCTGCACGTTCCAAGGTGAGCGGAGGCTGAACAAACAATTGCCCCCCAAAAAAACGCCACTGGCGCCTGCTGGGGAAGCCCAGACTGGTGTTTGTGCCAGAAGCCACACAAACATCTCGGCCGAGCAGCCCTGACCTCCTCCTCCTTGCCCCTTTTTGTGCTTATCTCTGCACCCCTGGGGTAACCCTGAGCAGAGATATTCTGGGAGCCCAGCACTGCCGGTTCCTCCCGGTGCCGTTTCCTTCGGCGCGGGGTCAGCACCACCACCCTCTCCTGCAGGACCCCACGGGATGCCCCTGCTCCCCTGGGATGCTCGGGGCTATCACTGGGAGGGCTTTGGCCAGAGGAGGAGGAAGCCCTTCAACAGGAGCCGGGCAGGCTGGAGGGTGCCGAGCGCGGAAGAAAAACAGGAAAGTGGCGGCAGATAAGGAAAAGGACCTGGAAGAGGAATATTGAGGAATAATGGAGGGGAATGGAGATCTCAGCAGAGGTCGTGCTGTGAGAGGAAGCTGCTGAGAGGAAAGCAGCCCAGAAATATCCCTCTCATTGTACTGGGAAATGGGTCCCAGCCTCACAGCACAGGGATGCTCAGCAGTCTGCGTGCGGGGGTTGTCACACACCAACAGGGTCATACCTGGCTGGGAAACTCCGAGCACAGTCCTGTGGGAAAACGATAATTATCCCACTGTGAAGGCTGCTCATTAAGCTGTTGGTGGCCTCTTTCCCATTGTGGTGAGATGGAGTCACTGCTTGCACATGCTGTCCCTAAAGAGGGACAATCCTGGAGGCTGGATGGGGCTCTGAGAAGCCTGGTCTTGTGGAAGGTGTCCTGTCCATGGCTGGGTTGGAACTAGACGGCTTTTCCCTCTCTGCCAAAAGCCTTCCATGACTCTATGACTCTGTGATTCCGTGATTCCATGTTTCTGTGACTCCATGTGAACCTGTCCCTTGGATCCTGCTGAGGTGAAACAAACCAGAGAGAAGGGTCTGTGTCCATATCCCAGGTGTGCCCTGCCTCAGGTTCCCTGTGCAGGTGTTCTGGTATTTAATCTTAATGTGGCAGAAAACAGCAGCTGTGTTTCCTGGCTGGTTTCTGCAGGCACCAGCACTTTCTGCTGATTCCTTGGGCCCTGATCACTGCCACTTTCTTACCTCGTAACAGGTCACACTTATGGCACATGGAAATCTTGTCATTCCTCCAAGACACTCCCATTTTTCTGCATTTGCATGGATAAAACCCCAACCCAGATCCATCCTGATCATGGCTGTAAGCTGTGGAGGAACCCTCCCCAAAACACAGATGGATGTGATGGAGGGACACCTAACCCTGTGTTCCTTCAGAATAATTTCTCTGGGATCTCTTCCCACCAGGGGCCTGTTGGGAATGTCCTGATGTCCAAACTGTGCCAAGGGCTTGTTTATCTCCGTGCTCACCAGTCAGCATTAAAAGCAACGAGTGACTAATTTAAAAGTGCAGACAAATTTAATTCCCTCCTGGAATTAGGAAGGATTATCCCTGTCTTGCCAAGGTAACCTTCCAGCAGTGAGGGTCTGGTAGATGGTAACCCCAGAGGGAAGAGGTCAATCCTTCAGATACAGCAGAGGTTGAGGAGACCTCCAGAGTGACAATGTCCCCCAGGATGAGATGGGATGCAGAGCACCTGACTTTGCTGCCAGACAAGGGGTGTGGGCAGAGCAGAATCATCCCAGTGGCCTGATCCAGGAGCCATCAGTGGCAGTGCTGGGAATGGAAACTGAAATTCCAACCTCAGAGTCACAACCACGAGCACTCAGGGAACTTGACGAGGATGTGGTTGGTGACACATCCTGGACATGAGATGGGGTATGACAAAGTGGTGGCTGGGACAATTGTGATACAAAGTGCAATTAATTAGGGAAAAAGAAAAGAAGGGCTCAGTGAGTTGTTTGTGCATGGGCTGCATAGAGGGGCAGCCCCTCTTTTCCTCCCCAGCATAAAAAGAATTAAAGTGAGAGATGCACATTGAATCCAGCTCCAAGGTCATGAACACAGGAGAGGCATGGACCTGTTGGAGAGAATCCAGAGGCGGCCATGGAGCTTCTCCCAGGGCTGGAGCCCCTCTCTCTGGAGCCAGGCTGGGAGAGCTGGGGGTGCTCACCTGGAGAAGAGAAGGATCCAGGGAGAGCTCAGAGCCCCTTGCAGGGCCTGAAGTGGCTCCAGGAGAGCTGGAGAGGGACTGGGGACAAGGCATGGAGGGACAGGACACAGGGAATGGTTTCTACTGCCAGAGGGCAGGGATGGATGGGATATTGGAAAGGAATTGTTGGCTGTGAGGGTGGGGGTGCCCAGAGAAGCTGTGGCTGCTCGTGGAAGTGTCCAAGGCCAGGTTGGACAGGGCTTGGAGCAGCCTGGGATAGTGGAAGGTGTCCCTGCCCATATCAAGCAGTTGGAACTGGATGAACTTCCAAACCAAATCATTCAGCCCTGAAAAAACTGATTTGAACAGAATCTGGCCTTGAACACTCCCAGGGATGGGGCATCCACAGCAACTGTTCCAGGGCTTCACCACCCTCATTGCAATAACTTCTCATATCTAAGCTAAATCAACACCCTTTTAATTTAAAACCATCACCCCTTGTCCTGTCACAGCAGGCCCGGCTAAAAAGCTTTTTCTGCACCACCTTCATCCCCAAATCTCAGTTATTTTTCTAAGGATGACAACAGAGTCACTGCTGCAGATCATCTGTGAGAAACCCACTCATGGCTGTCCCATGCCCAGGTCACAGAAGGTCTCCACACATATTTTGGAACCCACTTTTACCTGAGGATTGTCCTGCTGGTGCTGGCAATGGCTGGTGGGACGACTCTGCCCTTCTCCGAAGGCATTTTTGCAGTATTTCACCACGTGACTCTGCTGAGTGACAGGGCTGTTGTGGAGGCTGATAACTGGATTAATTCAAGCCAGAACTGCTTCTGCCTACACTCAGCAGGACCTCGGATCATCCCCCACCATGTCAGCTCACCGAATCCAAGAGCCCCTTTCCCAGCCAGCGCTTAACCCACCACAGTCTGTCACCCCCCAGGGGACCCTGCTAACGAACTGTGCTTGAAGAGCAGCATCTCCCAGCAGATAGCAGCTCCCAGAGCAGCATCTCCCAGCAGATAGCAGCTCCTGAGGGAACAGGCAGCCCGGGAGCAAAGATGCTGATGGTGAAACCTCCCATTAATCACAAAAGCGCGGCCGCCGCCTCCCCATCGCAGCCACCAGGACTGATCACAGCCCTGAGCAGACAAAACATCCATGTTTTCCCCCTCCCACGTGTTTTCCCCCCATGTGCTCTGTGTCTGGAGTTGTCTGGTGCTCAGATAGGGCTGCTCCTGGGCCGTGGATCATATATTGAGGGATTGTGTTGTCACCCGGCCTCATCCTTGGAAACATCAGCCTGGAGAGTCCATAGTGCAAATCCTGAGCTGTTCATGGTGCAGAGAGCCCATCAGGCAGATCGTAACAGGCAAATCCATAACTGTCCTCCTCGGGGAGATAAAGCTGTTCCCATGCCAGCAAAGGGAACCTGAGCTTCACCTTTGCTTCCAGAGCTGGTTACTGTGGGCAATCACCTCCCCATGGTCTCAAGACAGCACTGTCAAACTCCTCACCTTGAAGTAAAACCAAGGCAGCATTTTCTTAGGTAATCCTTGAAAACCGCAGCCTTGACAGAGGGATTATTTTATGTTTATGTTTTTCATCCCAGAAACTGTGTTTCGTTTGAAGTGGCTGCTGTGGGCCAATCAGAAATCCAGAGAAAAGGGGAGAGTGGGAAACTTGGGATATGCATGAACTTGGAATAAATGTAGTGATTTCCAGAGCAAATGTACAGAATCTCTGAAACTAGGAAGAAATTCTTTACTATAGGGGTGGTGAGGTTGCCCAGAGAAATTGTGGACTCTCCATCCCTGGAAGTGTCCAAGGCCAGGCTGGATGGGGCTTGGAGCAACCTGGGATAGTGGAAGGTGTCCCTGCCTGTGACAGGGGTTGGAATGAGTTGGTCTTTCAGATCCCTTCCAAACGAAACCATTCTATGGTTCTGTGAAATCACATCTGTATTTTTAGTTTGTCCCACAGACCTCACTGGATGTGGTCTGCGAGTTCTGCCAGCTCCATATCCAGATTCACCAAGCCTTGTAGTTCCCTAAAATCTTTCCATCAGCCAGCTGCAGGTCTGGTTTTGTCCCCACAGCTCCTGCAGTGCAAGCTTTGCTATTTCTTGGTGCCTCCAGGCTGGGGATGAACTTCCAGTCTTAAAAACCATTCCCTACTTCTGCTCCCTCCATCTCCTCCAGATGAAGACTGGGAAGGGCAGGCTTCAACTTCTACTCTACAAACCTGGGCTGTGGGCCCAGGGCTTGAGGGAAGTGGCAACAGCAAAAACCCAGCGAGATGCAGTGCACAGTTCACAGTCACGGACGCAGTGCTGGGCTCCCAGCTCTGTTGTGGTCTGATACAGCTGAGATTTTTTTCTACGTTAATGTCTTTCCTGCTGGCTGGAGCTTCCCCCAGCCCTGGGAAGGATCTGCCTGACACCAAGGAGGGGTCAGACCCCTTGGGGTCCTGCTAGCCCAGCCAAAATCCTTGCGGAAGCTCTCCTCATTTGTACATACACCCATATGAATTAAGAGGTGCAGGAAGGGTGTTTTCAGATCTTACCCTAGGAATTTAGGGCTGGTTCTACTGGGGCAGGACAACAGCTTTGACAACACATTTCCTCCAAAACCCTCTTTTGCCTCTCCTTCTTCCATGGATGTGAGACCATGGGGCGGGTGCAGGATGGGCGTTCACGCCCATGCACCTCCCCTCCTTCCCTCCTCCTCCTCCCCATCACCCTCCCCAGCCCCTTCCACTCTTCTCAGCCCTGATAAGCTCTCCGATGGAAAAAATGTTGTCACACATATCTCACTTCCAGTGTGTGGGAGTCGCTGATAATGGCACGAAGATCTGGAAAATAAAGACTCCTGACAGCTTTTGTGTCTGTCCTGGGCACTGGGGGATAGTCCTGGAAGAAGACCTGAGTGCTTGTGGGATTTGGGGAAGGGTCTTGCAAGCTGAGGTCCCGGGGAAGAGGCTGCATAGGGGAAAGGGCTCACCCACCCTCCTCATTTGGGGTGCAAAACCATTCCCCTGCACATTCCCCAAATTCCACCCTGCTCTGGGGCAGCTCCAAACTGAGAGCCACGGGATTTTGGCTCCAGATGGCTTTGCTGTCGTGCTGGGGAGCAGCCCAGCAGCTGCTCACTACGGTGTTTGTTTTGGAGCTTCCCCACCAGCCAGTGCTTCCTCCGTGGGGAGAGGGGGCTGTGCTGCTCCAGCGCTGCTGTCCTTCCATGTGGAGCTGCTGAAAGAGCCTGGAGCAGCTCGCCAGAAGGGTGAAATCATTTATTTTTGCCTAGGAAAAACGTGTGCTTTATTACACAGCCTCTGAGGTGTTGGGGCTGAGCCACTGCACTGTTTGTGCTGATGTGGAGAGCCCAAGTCAGCACGGGGCAGTGCCAGTGGCTGCATTTCTTCCCAGTCCCCTTGCTGGGATGTATGAACAGGGCAGCAATTTATTCATGGGGAAAAAGTGCCAGGGTTTGTCTGGCAGAGGTTCATTTGACACGGAATCACTCAATCTTTTAGGCTGGAAAAGACTTCTAAGACCATCGAGTCCAACTTGTGACTGATCCCTACCTCGTCCCCAGCCCGAGCACCTAGAGCCAGGTCCCGTCCTTCCCTGGACACCTCCAGGGATGGGGACTCCAAACCTCCTTGGGAACCCTGTTTCAGTGCCTGACCACCCTTTCTAAGGAGAAATTCCTCCTGGTGTCCAACCTGAACTTCCCCTGGCACAGTTTGAGGCCATTCCCTCTGCTTTTAGTTTTTCAGTATCTATCTTCTCACTCTAGCTACAACAATTGAGAATTACTTTCCCAGAAAACTTTATTTAATCCAAGCAAAATAAAATCAATTTTATAAATTTTCCAGCTGGAAGGAGACCCACCAATTGTTTAGATTTCTGTCCCAATCCTTATACGCTGTAGATGCTGTTCCCAAAATCTCTCTTTCCCTTTAGGGCACTTGTCTCCAAAGTAAGCATGTGATCATCCATCAAAATGGGGGAAAATATTCTTTCTAACATTAATAAATAGTACAAAATTAAATATATTTTAAGATCATTGCTGTATGGAACTCTCTCTCTCCTTGGGCTCCCATGTCCCACAAGACATTTCTCTTCTGGGAGTTGTATTGTAGGACATTGGAAGTTTTCCCTGGATTTAGCCAGAAATATTTCACACTTTTTGGATCAGATCCCATTTCTGGGAGAGAGGAGAAAAAAGAGGTTAGCATTATTGCTATTTTACAAAGAATGAAGGTTTTCCATTCCACCTTGGAAAAAAGTTGCCAAAACAAGTGGAGGACACAATGGCCCATCCCAAAATAATTTCCATGGTAAGTTTGTACCCAGCTCTGCTTGGGATCACTCCAGACACTGAGCTTTGGGTATGTGACAAGTGAATTTATCTCCCTCCGTCTGCCCTGGCCTTTTCTTTTGATGGCAAGGGGCATCTTCTAAACTTTTTCAGATGGATTTTTCAGGTTTTCTGCCTGGTTATGAAAGGCTAAACCCTCCCAGGAGCAGATCTGGGTGACAGCATCGCCCCTGGCTTGGCTGGGCTTTGGCACAGAGGCGCTTTCCCCTTCTCCGGTTGCTGATAGCCGGCTCCATCCTGCTGGGAGCGATTTCCCCGCTGCCAGCGGGGACAGACACACACAGACGGACGGAAACACAGACACACGGACACACAGACACATCCCTGTGCACGCCTCTCACAGGGCTCACATTCAGGGACTCCCCACCTCCTTTCCCCCGCAGCCCCGGGATGTCATCCTGCCCCTGATAAAGCGCAGGGGCGGCTGCCAGAGGAAGGCTCCCAGTTGCTCCCGGCGCCAGGCTGGGTAGAGGCAGACGTGTCTCAGCCTTGCTCCTCTGAAGGGCCAAAAACAGATGACATCACCCCCTCGTCGTGTCCATCCTCCCCCCAGAGTCCCTATCAGCCCCGCGGAGAGGCTGCGCTTGGAGGAGCGAGGAGGAAGAGGGAAGGCGAGGGGGAGGAGGCCGGGGAAAAGGAGGGAAGGCAAAGGCTGGAGCTGGAAGTTGGTTACTTTGGCAAAGAGACAAAGCTCTGCACAACTTCACCGGCCAGACTTCAAAAAGGTGGAAAAACTGGGGGCTCAGTTCTGGCAGGTCCTGTTATCAAGGGGAGCCTTATCTCCCGGTGGGGCTGATGGCTCCTGCGAGCCGCAGCGGCTGCTAACCTCTGGCTGAGCTTTCCGAGGTCCCCGAGCAGCCAGGCTGTCACTCAGCGGGGAGGAGAGGCATCCAGGAGAGGGGACTGCATGCAGGAATTGCCACCGTGTTTGCAGCCTGCAGAGCCACACGAGCAAGGCCGGGACATCCCAGAGTGGAGCCCAGCAGTTCCTCACTGTGTCAGCTCACAGTGCTAGGAGGAGTGAGGGGGGCTTTCCCTGCTCACAGTCCAGAGAATGGGTCACATTTCCACTGGATGCCAGCTGGGTCACTGGGTCACTGGGTCACTGGTTTTGCTGGTGCCCTCCAGGGCAGGACTGGTCTCTCTGGGTTGGATAGAGTGGGTTTAGGTTGAAGCTGCTTTTGTATCTGGGGGTTTTAGGGTGGGAATTTTGCCCACCTTGTTTCTTCCATGCTCTAAGTACCACACTGGGTGTTTTCCAGAGGTAAATCTTCCAGCTTTTCTCTTGAGGAGATTTCATACCCTTTCAAGCCATCTCTCTACTTACAGCTCCAGGATGTCTCTATTCCTGCTTACCCTTCATGACCTCCTTTCCACCTCACCACCTCCAAGGTGAGAATTTGCTGCTGGGCTCTTGCTCCAGAGCTCAGCACGGTGGGCAACTCCCCTTCCTTCAGTAAACAACCGTCCACAGCCAACAACTCACTCCCTGCTGAGGAGCTGCTGGAAGTGAACTTGGCCGTGGCTCATTCCCACTCATAATTCCACTCATGCAGGAAAAGAGACAGTGACACCCCTCAGGTGATGTTGACATAGAGTCTGGAACATCTTGCACTATGCAATTAAGATTTCACCTGGGAATTGCTTCTTGGAGAAGCAGGGAAGATGCAGAACCCACCACACTCCCTGAGAGACCAGGGGAATTGTTCGAATTGTTTGAAATCCCATGGGGATTTCTCAGCCCCAACCACCTTTACCTCCTCACAGAGGGGGGTCACAGAATCATGGAATGGTTTGGATCAGAAGGGAGCATTAAGGGTCATCTGGTCCTGCACCCCTGCAATGAGCAGGGACATCTTCAACGAGACCAGATTGGATAATCTGAGTCACCCACCCAGGTTCCCTTTGTTGCTCTGGGAGAAGAAGAGGCACCACTGGAGGGAAAATCATCTCAAAACCCCTTCAAGAGGATGAGTCCTGCCACAGCCTCTTCTGAACAGTGCAAGAAACTGTTAAAGGCAGTGACTGAAACACAAGTGGAGGAACGGGCTCAAAGAGAGTCTTCATAACTGCTTGGACCAGCCCAGCAGATCCCTCTCTTGCTGCCACTCTGGAAAGGCACCCCTTGCTCCTGTACCACATCTGCCACCCTTGCGCAGCTGTTTCGGACCCCCCAGTGCCCCTCCAGCAGCATCAACCCCCAGGTGCCAGGCAGGGTGGCCATTCTGAGAGGGAAACACAGCAGGACTAGAAATCCCACAGATTTATTGGCGATGGTCAAACCCAGCTACGAGTGGAGGCTCAGAGGTGTCCGAGGGCGGGTTCTACGCACAGTTCTGGCTGCAGGCTTGCTGGACTGGCTCTGCTGGGACTGTCACATTGCCCTGGAGTGGCCGCTGTCACCGGCAGCAGCGCAGGCGGCCGTTGCTGCAGCTCCCTTCCCAGCGCTCCATGTGGAAGCAGAGCCGCCGGCAGTGGCCGTGGCTGCTTCTGCACTGCTGGGTGTCTGACAGGCCTCTGGCTGCTGGGAAAAGAGGACAGAAGATGGGGTTAGGAGAGCTGGAGCCTCTTCAGAGCCCCAAAACCTGCTGGGAACCCCACTGGTGTTGGTGGCTGAGCAGTGAAAAGGTTTCAATTGGCAATGGTGAAGTTCCGCTGGTTCCATGGTGCCCTCAGGTGTGCCTGGGAGGAGATTCTCCATCCAGCAAGCACTGGGAGCGTCCTGATGACTGTCCTGGGTGAGACAGCCAGGTTTGGGTTGGCTGCATTAGGTTAGATGAGTTAGGTGAGGTTGGACAGCATCAAAAGACAAAGAAGTGCCTTTTGGGACAGGCGTTTCACCTGTTGTTTAGTTTTGAGGGGTTTTTTTTTTGGTTCTTGGTGTTTTGGGGTTTTTGTTTGCTTGAGTTTTTCAAATCTTTTGTTGTTTTTAATAAAAAGGACATGTGCTGCTTCTCTTTAGACACAGCAGAAACACCAAGTTGGAGGGGGTCCACCACCAGTGGAGTGGGCAAACCCTTCTCTCTCCCTTCATTGCCCCCGGAGTTCAGTTAAATAAATAGATTTTACTCAGTTAAATAAATGAGAGCATAAACAGGCTAAGCAAGTAAATCTCCTTTTCTTTGTTATCAGGTTTGCCTTCTGTGAATGTGGTATCACCAAAATCCTGCTAACTCCATAGTGACCTTACACCTGAATGAAATCTGAATTCCTGACATAGGTACAAAATTCCAAGCCATAGAATATTTTGCTATCAAAGCAGAATCTCAGAAGAAAACAGATAAATAAAGGTAAATTATCTGCCTTTCCCCCTGCTTTTTCCCCTCTGAAAAGTGGTTTTGATTTTATAGAATCAAATGCAGAATGATTTGAGTTGGAAGGGACAGTAAAGCTCATCCACTTCCAACCCCTGCCATGGGCAGGGACACCTTCCACTATCCCAGGTTGATCCAAGCCCCACCAACCTAGCCTTGAACATTTCCAGGGATGGAGACTCCACAGCCTTTTTGGACACCCTGTGGCAGGGCCTCCCCACCCTCACAGCCAGGAATTCCTTCCCAATATGTAATTTACACTGACCCTCCTTCAGCTTAACACCATTCCCTGTGTCCTGTCCCTCCATCCCTTGTCCCCAGTCCCTCTCCAGCTCTCCTGGAGCCCCATTAGGCCCTGCAAGGGGCTCTGAGCTCTCCCTGGCTCCTTCTCTTCTCCAGGTGAGCACCCCCAGCTCTCCCAGCCTGGCTCCAGAGCAGAGGGGCTCCAGCCTTCAGAGCTGCTTCGTGGCCTCCTCTGGACTTGCTCCTTCAGCTTCTGAAGTTGGGGATCCCAAAGCTGGAGGCAGCTCTGCAGGTGGGATCTCACCAGAGCAGATGAGAGAGTGAAAATCACCACCCTCAACCTTCTGGTCACACTTGCATCTTCCTGCATTTGCCATATCTGTATTCCACTCGTGGAGAATTTAATGGGATTGTCCTTGTTTTATGGAGGATGAGGCTTTTATCCTTAACAGGAGCAAACCTCAGGCTCCTGGTTTAGGATCAGCACTTCTGATGAGTTTTGAGGGCACGGAGAGGAGGGGATGCACAGCCTGTGAACTCTGGACAGCTGCATCCAGGAACGTCATGGAGACCATCCCAGGAGAAATATTTTCCTTGGAAGCAAGAGTTAGGTCAGCCTTGACTTGAGGCCCTTGTCTTGTCCTCTTCCACCTCAGGGTAAGAACCTGCCTTTTCTCTCTCCACAGTCCTGAAGAAACCAACCCCTGAGAGAATTTTGTCCTTACCCGGAACACCCTGGAGGAGAAGAATGAAAACGACTGCAAAGAGCAGCTGGAGAACCCGCATGGCTCGGTGTGGGTGGAGGTTCCACCCCCAGGAGGAGTGAAGGGCCTCAGAGAGAGAAATAATGAGGGAAATCCTGGGTTTATATTGGCCAGGGGTGTTGTGTAATTCTCCTGGAGTGGAGGGAACTTTGTCAATCTCAGGTGCATTTCAACACGACAGCAAACAGTTGCACGGGGTGTGCCTGCTCTCAGTCACACCGTGTTACAGACAGAAAGTATAAAGGGGAAACAAAGAGAAGAAAAAAAGAAGGAAAAAGTCCAAAAACGAGGGGGAAAAAAATCAGAGTTTTGTTGACAATAACACTGAGCACTGGGGAGTCTGCTACTGCTTGCTGCTGGAGACAGGATGTTGGGACTGACCCAGTCTGGCTCTGTGTTTGTAGGCTTGAGCATGTGATGTTAAAATCCAATCCAAGTGTTTGCATTATCAAAGTGTTGGGTTTTGGTTTGGTTTTTTTTTTTTTAGTTTCCAGCTCTGACTCTCTGTGTTTAGCACTGATACAGTCGAGCGTGAAAAAATCCAGAGTCTCCTCCTCAGCACTCTCCAACACACAAAGCTGGCTCGAAAATAATGGGATCCTTAAAAAAACATGGGTCTCCTTCAATTTCCTAAATTCCAGGCTGCAGAGAGGATGCTTGCCAAGGTTTTGTTTACAACTGTCAAGAAAAAAAGGGCAATTTAATATTTTATTCATTTATGTACTTATTCACTGGGAAAGCTGGGATATCTCCCTGCAGTATCCAGTGGTGTTAGGAAAGCTGGTGGATTACAGTTCTCCCAGGGATCCTGGCATGCTCTCAGGTTTGTACCAGTTCTCCAGGACAGTTCCAGGAAATCAGTGGAGGTGAGACCTGCGTTTCAACCTGGGAAAACAACACAAAGCAAACAACCAGCAGAAATGTCCCCCGGCCTTCAACAAATGGAGGAAGAGGAAACAGAAACTTTATAAAGGTCTTTTTTACAG
Source organism: Petroica traversi (assembly GCA_025920805.1). Classification (NCBI taxonomy): domain Eukaryota; kingdom Metazoa; phylum Chordata; class Aves; order Passeriformes; family Petroicidae; genus Petroica; species Petroica traversi. Next base: position 15,253,770 of record JAHLSL010000038.1, on the reverse strand, counting down.
CAATGATGCAGCCGAGGCCATCACCAAGTCTTCCCTTTTCCCTTCAGCAGTCGCCTCGATGGCTTTTTCTGTGCAGGCTGGGTGCCAGGGGGGCTGGAAAATGCAAACCCCATGTCCTTCAGGCTGCTTGAACAGAAAAAGGATCACCTTCATCAAACAGTGCAGATAAAGGGGCCTTCGCCAGTCGGACTTTGGAGCAAGAGGACAGTGAGCTCCTAACCTGCAGGGTGTCCTGCAGACCTGGGAAGGGAGATGGGTCTGGAAACCCACCTTGGGGAGGGCAAGGAGGTATGTGAGCCTCTGGAAGAAGTGTTGGTGCTCTGCCTGCCTGGTGGCACAGCTTCGGTGGAAAACAAAACCCACCGTGTACCTCTGAGGTTTAGCATCTCCAGTGTGAGAGATTTCATGGAATTATGAAATCATAGCATGGTTTGGGTTGGGATGGAATTTAAAGGATATCCAGTTCCACCCCCTGCCATGGGCAGGGACACCTTCCACTATCCCACGTTACTCCAATCCCTGTCCAACCTGGCCTTGGACACTTCCAGGAATGGAACAGCCACGGCTTCTCTGGGCACCCTGTACCAGGGCCTCTCCACCCTCACAGGGAAGACCAAAGGATTTGGGCAGAGCCTGTCCAGCAGAAAGGAGATGGCAGCTCTTCAGCTACAGCTCAAGCAGGGAGGAGCGAGCGGATGCTCCTGCGAGTGTCCTGCTCCGAGAGTGTGACCTGAAGTGTCTGAACACATGTGTGCAGATGGCTTGGTGTGCTCCAGAGAGGATGTGGAGCACAGAGCCAGGGAGCCACGTGGCCATGGTGTTCCCAGTGACGGGTGGCAAAATTCCAGGTGTTTGTCTCCAGATCAGCTGCTCTCCCGTGGTGGGAGCAGCACCATCTCAGAGGTTCAGTTGTGCCTGGAGCTGTTTGGATGCTGCAGGGTCCACAGGGACCAGGATGCATCCTCCACCCCACCACAAGCCCCTGCTCTGCAGCTGGGCTACACGAGTTGAGTCGCAGAATGTGCCTTGGGAAAGAAAGCCAGAACTAGACAGTACCAACAAAAACCAGATTTCCTCCAGAAACCAGGGGCAGGAAACCTCTGTCCCTTGGGCAAATGCTTGAACAGCAGCTGGTCTGGCTCCCTTTGGCGTGGTCCCTCTGTCTCGTTGGCCTCAGCCTCTGCTGAGCCTACTGGGGCTGGCCCAGCAGCCTCCCACCCTCCACTGCTTCCCAACCTGCCAGCAGATGTCTTTTTTCAGAGCTCACCATGCACAAAGGCTGATCTGTGCTCAGACACGTGGCACAGGAATCGGCTCCTGGGTGCTTGAGAGGTTTTGGGGCTGGGAGGAGTCAAGCCAATCCATATCCGCTCTCTGGCCCCAAATGGGTGGGATGTTTCCACTGACTTCATTGCCTTCAGGTCAGGACCTGAGCAGGCTGATTTTTAAATGCATCCTGGGATAAGTTTTTGCCTTCCTTGGAGCAACTCCTTGGGCCAATGAACCCTTTTGCCATCTTGTAATGCCACCTCCTGCTCCCAATCCCACTGGCAGCGTTTTGCCAAACAAGTGAGCACTGATAGAGCCCTGCAATTCAGCCTGTGAAGAAATGACTGTGGGCTCATCTCTGGGCTCAGCCCTGGCCCAGAAACCCCCCAGAGCTCTCATTCCTGACCACTCTTCATGGCTTGCTCAGAATTCACTCCAACAAATCCATGTCTGTTTTATGTAGAGGCCCCCGAAGCTGGACACAGCAGGAAATCATTATTTTTTGCCCCACAGAAAATGGTCAGAGCACACCTTGTGCAATTGAACTCACATCCAGGTATCAATTATGGATCATTCCTGGCATATGCCCACCTCCAAACTGTGCCAAGGACCAGCGTGGAAAACAGTTTATTTTCTGACAGCTTTTCAGTAGCCACTGCTTTCTGAATCTCCATGTGATATGATTTACTCATGCAGATTAAGCCTCTGAATCCTGAGCTGTTTTATCTCCCCAGCATGCCCCAGAGCTGAGCTGTGGTGAGGTGATTTCTTTCACCCCACAGGAGGTGGAAGAGCTCCAAGTGGATGGGTGGGACATTGGAATGTGACCCCATTCCTTCTGAGTGGGGTGAGGGAGGATCCAGGCATGCCAGGGGTTTGCCCTGGTGTGTGTGGGGTTGCCAGGGATGTAAGAGACAACCTGGACCCACAACTGTGGCACCCCAGCTTCCCCAGGCAGGAGCCCCTCCAGCACCATCCTGCTCCTCATTGCACATCTCCTCTCACAATGACGTTTTTAGGGCACAAGAGGAGGATTTGGCTCTCTCTGCTAAACAAACACTGGCCTGTTGCCTGGGAACAGCAAACAAATCCCGGTGAGGGAATTCATGCCATGCTTTGGTGGGCTAAAGTCCCCAGTTTTCCAAGGAGGCTTGTGCTGGTTGACAGACCTGGTGTGAGGGTAGGGTTCTATCCTGGCTGTCTGTATCCCAAATATACATCCCAAGTTGTCTGGATGATTTTTACATCTCATTTAGGTACAGTTCTGCTAAGGTAGTACTGAAGAATCCCTTTTTTGTAGCCTTCTGAGCTCCATCAGGTACAGGTAGCTGGAGTTCAAAGCTCAGCCAAGAATTTCCCACAAAAATCCTCTTCTTCATTTGGCTTTCACCTGCCCATGGCAGGGAGTTGGAGCTGGATGATCTTTGAGGTCCCTTCCAACCCAAACCATTCCATGATTCTGTGATGATTTTATGACAGTTCTTCCTCCCCAAGGTTACAGGATTGTCCCATTAATTAACTGGGATTAATTAATTTGAGCAGAATTCTCTGTCCTACATGCAGAGCAAAGAACCTCATGCTGCTGTTCAAGCAGCTCCCCATGAGCAGGGCTGGGTGCTTTGCCACAGGCGAGTTCAGGGGTCAAGAAACCACATCAAGAAACAGCTTTATAAGGTCTGTAAGTGCCATTCTCCAACATCCACCTTATCCTTGGTGCTTTCTCTCTCCTCCCTCTGTGTGAGACTGAAAGGGAATTCAGTTAATCTTATTAATTAGGCAAAATACTGATGGATTTTTGTTCTTTTTTGTTGTTGTTGGGTTGTGTTTTGGGGTTTTTTAAAGGTTATTTTCATCCAGATCAGCAAACAAGGGGACACACAGCAGTGGGACAGCAGGACTATGCCTGCTAGCATCAGGCTGTGTGTACATTACTGCCAGATGGACAAGATTTCCTATAAACTGAGCATTTCCATCTTTTCTGATTGAAATCTGACTGGCCAGCAGGTCCAAAACTTTCTGGGAGATGAGCAAGGTGAGCTTTATGAGCCCACTTTTCTCTTTCCTAGGAAATCAGGCTGTGACCACGATGGCTGAGCATTCCCAGACCAGGGGCAGGAATGATGAACCCTGTGGATGAATGTGAGAAATGAACTGTTTGGTTTGGAGATGTGCCTTGATTCAAACCCCTCCCCGTGCCTCAGAGGGATAGGCTGGAAAGGGGCAGGAATTTGGCTCTGGATTCAGCCCTGCCCCTGTTTTCACCATCAGTTTCCCAAGCCCACAGCCAGCTCTGGCTAATCTGGCTTTCCTGAGGGTTCATCCAACTGCAGGGATCCCCAGGAGAGCCCTGGCATCTCCCTGTGTGTGCTGGAGTCCCAGTGATGACCCAAGAAGAGGAACTGGGCTGCTCATCAGTGAATGGAGATGTTCGGATGAATGAATTGTCTGGCAGTGGGGCCTGACCCTGGTGAGGTCAGTGGGAATTTTCCCATTTGATTCATCAGAACAAGAATTCCATCTCCCAGGGAGGACTTTTCCCTGGCTCTGGCTGTGGCTTGAGCCTCAGCTGGTTGGCATAGCTCTCTCATTACATCATTGTTTCCTTGCTTTCACTGAAATGGTTGACCCAGAGAGAGATATTTTACCTGGAAAGGGAGGCCAGGAGCTGACAAAGGCAGGGGAATGTCAAAACTTTGTGTTGAAAAGACACAGAAGGGCTGAGAGTGGATTTGGACAGAAAATTAATTTAGGCTGAGGGAGCTCATAGCAAGAAAGCTGCTAGGGACAAAAAGATTGATTTCCTTGGGGCTGGGTAACCAAAAGGGAAAGGAGCTGCACCAGAAGTGCAGTCCATGAATGGAGAGGGCAGCCTGCCAGGGGCAATAGGACACAGCTTTCAGAGCCCTTCCCCACCACGTATAAAACAAATTAACCTGGGATCTTAGGGGGAAAATTCTTCCCTGTGAGGGTGGGGAGGCCCTGGCACAGGGTGCCCAGAGAAGCTGTGGCTGCCCCTGGATCTCTGGCAGTGCCCAAGGCCAAGTTGGACAGGGCTTGGAGCAGCCTGGGACAGTGGAAGGTGTCACTGCCCATGGCAGGGGGTGGGTTGAGTTGATCTTTAAAGTCTCTACAATCCCAAACCAATTTGGGATTCCACGATTGCCTTGAGAACCTGGCACAGGTTGGAAAGGAGGAGTGGGTGGGGTGGGTCTTGTGCGAGAAGCACAGACCACACTCACCTTTATGTCAAACCAGCTGCCTTTTGAACCAAAATTGATGCCAAAAAGGCTTTTCCCATTGCAGCTGTTTTCTCTGGGAAGCAAAATAAAGGGACAGAGTCCCCCAGGTGTTCTGGGGAGGTGAGGAATGCTGTGGTCACTCCTGGTCAGTGGCATCCCACCACTGGCAGCATTGCTGGCTCACAGATGGGCACTTGCTGCTGTGTTAAACCTCAGGTTTATTGGTTTCAAGTAAGGAGAAAGGCAATTTTTCAGCTGTGCATGTCAGGTAGCAGTCAGAGTCCCAAAAGGGCGACAATAGTTTGGGTGGCCCCAGTGCCTTCTTGTCACAGCGTTTCCTAAAAAGTCACAGCAAAAGCAAAGCATTCAGGAGCTCATGAGTGAATCCGTGTTCTCCTGGGGGAGCAACAAGCACAGAAACCACAGAACCTCCTTCCCAGCAGCTGCTCCTGCCATGCCAGTGGAGCCTACAGCTCTCCGTGTTTCCTTTGGAAACCTTCAGCTCTCTGAGGTGGCAGGTGACAGATTTTTGCAGCAGAGAATGATGGGTTCAAAGCAGTACTGAGTCGGGTATTCACCAGAGATGCAGCTTCCCACTCTGCACAAGCCCCCTCTGTGGTGACAGCTGTCTGGTCCATGAGCATCTCCTGGACAAGGAAGCAGGAAATTCATGGATAAAATTCTTGGGGTTCCTTCTGGCACCATGTTCCCAGCCAGCCAAGGCAGCACTGGGAGCACACAGAGAACCCGGGTACCTCGAGCACACACAGGATCCCCATCCCACAGGACAGGTTCAGATATCCCAGTTAAAAATCCCAAGTTGCTGAGCCAGCCTCCCTCAAGGAATATTTTATCATGGTGTTGTTTTCTCAGGACGTTGGCAAAGACCACACATGGGGGGTCAGAGGAGTTGTCCTCCCCCTGCCAACTGCAGCCTGAGAAAAGGCAGGAGCATTTTCCCAGAGCACAGGGCTTCCCCTTTAGTGTTTCTCCTAACTCAGTGATGTGCCCCATTTTCACAGCTTCCTCCCCTGCTCATTTCTTGTATTCCCCCAAGGGATTAAATAATGGATTTTCCCAAAGTACCTCACCCAGTCTCTCACCCAGAAAACACCTTCCCTCAGTACCTTCAATACCACACAGCAAAGAAAGATTATCCCCGTTCCCAGATATCCCGTTCACCACCCCAGGCCTTCCTGCTCTTACCGTGCTGGCTCAGGGAGATGAACACAAAAACAAGCACAAGGATCCCCATTCCTCTGCTGGAAAATCCCAGGGCTGGGAGTGAGATTTTGCAGAAGCCTCTGTGTGCTGCTGGCATGCTGGGTGGGATCCAGGAGGAGGGAAGGAGTAGGCAGGAGTTAATTATATTCCAGTGCTCGGAGTAACATTTGCTGCTGAGAAACCCTTTCGTGTCGTTCTGACCCAGTGCTGCTGCTCCAAGCAATGCTGGCTTTTTCCACCTTCACTAGTCACTGGCTTCCCTGATTTCTCTTCTTGGCAGCTGGTAGAATTTGGGCTGGTAGAATTCCAGCTGGGAAAAATAAAGGGGCGCAGAGAGATCCTCTGCTCTTCACCTGCAGCCAGCAAAATTCCCAGGAAGTGGCAGGGAGGAGGGAAGAAAGCTGCAAGAAGAAGGGTGCAGACTGGGAGTGATTAATTTTTAATCTGAGCTCGTGTGAATATTTTCTCCAGCTGAAACCTGGGTGTGATTTTTTTTTTTTTCCTCAGCTATGCCTTCTGAGGAATTTGGGAGGCTTCATTCCTGAGTGTGATGAGCACTGGAGGAAGAGCTGTTAATTCAGCAATGCACCCTGTGGTGGTAAATATGTGGTGAATGTGCAGCTCTGGCTGTAAAATATGCAATTCCAGCTGCCCTGCCTGGCCATGCTGTTTGCTGTCCCTTCAGCTGTGGTAATAAAACTGCTCTGTGAACACATCTTAAACTGACAGGTGACAAAGCAAGGTTAAAAGTCCCTTTCTCCCTTAAAAAGAACACCAAACAACATAGCTAGAATCATTAAGTTAGAAAAGCCCTCTAAGGTCATTGCATCCAAGTTACCATTAAATCATGTCCCCAAATGTCACATTTATCTGTCTTTTAAATTCCTCAGAGATGGGGATGGGGACTCCACCACTGCCCTGGGCACCCTGTCTTAATGCTTAACCACCTTTTCCATGAAGAAATTTTGCCTGATGTCCAACCTGAGTGTCCCCTGGCACAGCTTGAGGCCATTCCCTCTCCTCCTGTCCCTGTTCCCTGGGAGCAGAGCCCGACCCCCCTGGCTGTCCTCTCCTGTCAGGGAGTTGTGCAGAGCCAAAAGGTCACCCCTGAGCCTCCTTTTCTCCAGGCTGAGCCCCTTTCCCAGCTCCCTCAGCAGCTCCCTGAAGTGTTCCAGGGATGACTGGATGTGGCACTCACTGCTCTGGTCTGGGTGACAAAGTGGGGATCAGGCACCGGTTGGCTTCGATGACCTTGGAGATCTTTTCCAACCTAAATGATTTTGTGATTAAGTGTCCTTAATCCTGTAAAGCATCCAAGCATAAAATCAAGATGGTAAATAGGATTAGGCTGGTAGGAAGGATTAGGGAATGAGGTTTCCAAGGATGCAACAGCAAATTTTTGTGTAATTCTGCATGTGGGTATAACAGAGAGACATTCTGCCTCTTTCCATAAATAAATGACTCTACTACCCATTTATTTAGCATTTATTGTCTTTTTTATATAAAGAAATGTCTCACCTCCAGTTAATTACACACTTTGCATGTTGAGAACATCATACACCTCTAAAACAGAATAAAACTTGTTTGATTTCTTGAGCACGCATTTCTCTGGTTTTCTGCAATCCCACGAGGTGTTTGTCACACTTCTGTGCAGCACTTCCATCCTCTGCGAGGGCACAGTCCCTCTCGCTCTTGCAGACATCTGATTTCTGGGGGCACACAGTGTCCCCCCTCATCCTGGCAGATGTGGAAGTTGGATGTTGTGTCTGCAATCCAGAGGGTTTAAATCAAACCAGAAAATCTGATACTGCCACCTGAACCAGCTCATACACAAAAATTGTTGGGAAGTTGCGGTTATTGTGTCTCTGAAAGTGAAGACACAAAGATGGACTTTGGGGCTTCTCCCAGCACTTCTGTAAAGGAAGGAATTTGTGACCCACCAGCTTGGAAAAGAATTAATGGAAGGAGGGTGGTTGTAAAGATTTGAAGAACAATTATATTTCAAGTAGGTAGCACTGAATAAAATTGTGAGGGATGAGGTTTTAAAAGAAATGGAAGAAATTCCTAACCCGTGGGGGGAAAACAATCCAGTAAGGACTTTTAAGGATGCCTAAATCTAAAAGTCCTGAGCTGTGAATTCAGGAAAGCCATGAGAACATATAAGGAAGTGCAATGATATAGTTGTGGTCACTGTGCACACACAGAGTGACTGTGAGGAAATATCCACTTCTGGCCATGGACAGATCCAGGATGTTGGATCAGAGGAACCCTAGGATTAGCACAGCTGGGTCTAAAGTGATTAACCTTAATGATATATGTTAACTATTGAGGAGCATCAAAAACAAGCAGGTCTGGGAAGATTTAGATAAATTAACTGGGAAGAGGTTAAGCACAGAAGGATGGGTGCAGCCAGCAGTCCTCCAGCAGATGATTGCAGGAAGATTTGCCAAGATTTCTGTAGGCCAAACTATTTTATTTTTACTGGAGATAGAACTTGGGGCTGTTTTGGTTAATTGATGTTGGGGAAGATGAAATAGGAAAGCCTTATAGATATGACTACCTGGCAAAAGATGCTGAAAATATGGAAAGTATAATCGAAATTGATATGAAGACAAGGTTTGAGTTAAAGAGTAACTAAGAAACAATGGTATAGCTGGCTGAAGGTAATCCTCCTTCTTGTTAGAACAATACCCTCTGCCTAGGCAGATCCAAAGGTCAGAACAAACCATGCCTACCTGGTAGAAGATTCCCAAAAGCAGTGTTTTAAGGTTTAAAATATAACCCCGTATGGTAATGTGATGATTCTTATAGGTTGCATGCAAATATTGTAGAGTTTGTAGCTTGTTTCAGATAGGTTAAAGAGAATTAGAATCATTCAACATGATCTTCAACAGAGAAGATGATTTATTGTATTGTAAACGGTAAATCGCTCTCTTTTTGCTCTCTCTTTTTGCCTCTTTCTCTCTCTTTCTCTGGCCTGCTTTGAGCTGTGTCTTGCAGCCCAGCAGCCTCTCACACCCACGCTCTTTCACAATAAACTCCCATGCTCTAAACCCATCTTTAGAGATCTCTCCTTTCTATTTTACCCTCATAACCAAATTCCACGGCGTTGAATCCTACAAATCCCAAAGGGTCCACACTGTTGTCAGTGGAGGAACACACAGGTCCATCCTTGTACACGGAAAGAGATGGCTCAGATCATGTCCCTGAAGTGTCCAAGGCCAGGTTGGAAGGGGCTTGGAGCAACCTGGGACAGTGGATGGTGTCCCTGCCCATGGCAAGGGGCTGGGACTGGATGAGCTTTAAGTCCCCCTCCAACCCAAACCATTCCATGGTTCAATGATTCAATGATTTGGAGGCAAAGAGAACAAGTTTGTTTTGCTGAGTTTGGCCATTTCCCCCCTATGTTTTGCCCAGCTGGGCAGGGCTCCCACACGTACCCACGCAGCAGGTCCTGCGGCGCCGGTAGCAAGTTCCAAAGGCTGCAAACGGCTCCGGGCAGGATTTCAGATGGAAGCAGTAGCCATGGTGCTCCAAACAGTGCAAGGTGTCTCTGGGCAAGCCACCACCTACAGGGAGAATGGGATTCCCAGCTGTGCTGCAGGATCAGTCCATTCTCATGGTCTCCCTCCTGCTGAAACCCCACAGACCCCGGTTAGGGATCTGACACAAGTACCCCCCCAAACCCCAAAGGTTTGAGGAACTTGTGGGACCTCAGGGTATTCCAAGGAAGGTATTTGTACAAATGGAGTGAAACACAGAGGTTGGTGGCAATTTTCTGAGCATATTCTGGACATTCATGATATAATGGGAAGGGACAGCCCAGTCATGGATGGTTCTGAGTTCTGGAGGTGCAATGCTGCAGGACCATCATCACATGCCCTGAAGATAAAATTATGACTTTTAAAAGCCCCCAAAAGCAGGATCTGGCTCAATTAACATGATCAAGCAGCTTGCCCACTTCCTTCTTATCTGAAAACCTTTCTCCAAGGTGAGGAGTTTCATTAGGGATCAAGAACAGGTAGGGTAAAAACACAATCAGAAAATGAGTCAGTGCAGCAGAAGGGCTGAGGAAGGGGAACTTGGGTATTCTGAGAGCTGAAGTCAGTGGTGCAGTTCAGCCTGAGCAATACCAGGGAACACCTCTGCTCTCTTCTACCCTTCACTGAGGGGACAAATTTTAACCCTGGGGTTAAAAGAGAAGGAGATTTCCATGATGCCACCTTCCAGTAGTGCCAGAAAGCGGCATAAAGACATTTCAAAGAGTCACAAGAGCCAACACCTGGCAGTGGCCTCTGTGGGGAGGTTCTGGTGTGACACCTGCTCACCACAGGTTAACTTTTCACTTCTCCTTACAGATTATTCTCCCTGTTTCCCTGAGAAATAGGGAACTGCTCTGAGGAAGGGAGCTGAGCAGAAGGTTCTGCACCTCCTACACAGGCAGACCCCAGCGTGGGGCTCACCCCTTACCTGGAACAGCCTGGAGGAGGAAAAGCAGGAGAGCCATGAGGCAGGAGAAGAGATTCATGGTGGAAGGTCCCAGATGCAGTGAGGAGACAGAGCCACAACACCAGAACCTTTGAGCAGGGGAGGAGGGAGCACTCTGGCATTTATAGGGCAGTGGGAAAAGCTGTGGCTGTCCAGGGAACCTTGGCAGGGGTGACAGGGAAAGGCAGTGGGGACAGCCTGACCTCTGCAAGTGGCTAAACCTGAACAATGGCTCGGGGGCACAAAAGTAAGAGGACAGATGGCTGTGCCTCCCTGCCTGACCGCTGGGAAGGCTGCTGGGAGAGCTCCTTATCAATATGGATCCACCCAGAGAGTGTCGTTAACTTGAAATTTCAATTGGTTGGTCATGGATTACCTGAAGGGAATTGGCCATCATTTGGTGGGAAAGAAGGGAGCTGGAGTATCATAGGATCATCATGGAATCATGGAATAGTTTGGGTTGGAAGAGACATTAAGACCATCTAGTCCAACCCCCTGCCATGGGCAGGGACGTTTTGCACTATTCCAAGGTGCTCCAAGCCCTGTCCAGCCTGGCCTGGGACATTTCCAGGGATCCAGGGGAAGCCACAGCTTCTCTGGGCAACACAGAATGTGAGATCCTGCTGCATGTTCTCTGATGCAACAGTTGTTCCCAAGAGAAAGAAATAAAGGATAATGATAATTCCATCCAGAAACATATCAAATAACTGCATTTTGTTCTATGAAAGGTGCTGTGAAGGAAAAAACCAACAAAACTGATCTAATGAAGTGTCCCTGTCCATGGCAGGGGGTTGGGATGAGATTTTTCAGATCCCTTTCATCCCAAACCCTTCTGCCATTCCATGTTTCTATGAAACCTGAGGTGCAGATTAGCAGTTTGCAGGTATCCCCAGCAGCACCTTCAACTTTGCAGGTGCACAAAGAGCATGTGACAAGTGAGATTCATGAGTTTTCCTCAGGATTTGTCTGCACGGCATTTGAATGATATCAACAGACACATGGAAGTGGCAGCTGACAGCTCAGGTTCCCCCTCAATCATTTACTTCTTTCTGTACAAGATATTTATTGTTACTCTGACCCAGCAGTCTGGATATCAACAATAAAAACCTCCCCCTTGGCCGGGTGCATTGTTCTCTCTCTGCCTCTCTGCTTTCCTTGTTTGCTTTCCATTGCAAATTTGCAGGCGCCATCCAGTCCTGAGGGAGAGGTGTTTGTGTCCATTTCCAGGTACTCCAGGGGCGGGGATGAAACAAAGGCTGTGACAAGAACCCTTCATTGGCTCAGGTTCCCAAGGGGATCCTGGTTGAGATATTCATCTCAGCTCTCAGACAGGATCTGTCATTGCAATTCGTCAGACTGGAGCAGAGACTCAGCTTTCTCAACAGTTATTGTTAAAATTGAAAAAAAAATCGTTCTGTTCTGGTTAACAATGGGCTGGAAATGTTTGCCTTTTAAAATTTTATTTCCATGGGAAGTGAAGTACAAATCCAAAACCTCAAGTATGTTAACCATCTGGTGGAAGAGGAGTGATTGCCCAGTAATCTCCCATTCAAAATCCTTCTCCATCATTCCCAGAATGTCCTCACGATCAGACCACAAGTGCTTATACAATCATAATCCCCTCCAGATTAGGATCAGAAATTATCCCAGAAAAAAACCCCAAACAACCAAACCTTTGAAATTCAAGAATCTCAGTCTGCCTTGCTGCCTCTGAACTTTGTTTGCTCTTGTTTGCTCTCCTCCTTTCCCAGGTTATTTCAGGTCAGAGACGTGTTTTATATGGATCACAAAAGAAATCCTTACACAGAGTGGAAATTCTGATCCTTCCCTAAAGATCTCTTGTGAGGAGAAGCTGAGGGAGCTGGGGAAGGGGCTCAGCTGGGAGAAAAGGAGGCTCAGGGGGGACCTTGTGGCTCTGCTCAACTCCCTGACAGGAGGGGACAGCCAGGGGGGTCGGGCTCTGCTCCCAGGTAACAAGAGACAGGACAAGAGGAATCACCCCAAATTGCACCAGGGGAGAGATTTACATTGGATTTTAGGAACAATTCCTTCACAGAAATCTCTGTTCAGCCCTGGCACAGCTGCCCAGGGCAGTGGTGGAGTCCCCATCTCTGAGGATTTTTCTGATCTGGCCTGGGACTCACATCCCTTTGAGGAAGGGAGTTCTTATGTGAAGGGAAGACTTCTCTTTCATTTTGAAGTTTTCAGTCATGGGATAGCTCTGAAAATAACAACTGTGACACTAAAATTATGGGAAACATCTGCTTTCCCCAAGCACTTTACGAGATCTACATTATGTCAATGTAAATCAGCAGGATGTGATTTCAGCTGGGGCAAAATGGTCTTGGAACTGGCTGAAAACCTGACTTTATTTAAAACATTGTAAGGATCAAGTAACACAGTGGGATGGATGTGGAGAGGGGTCTCTCAGTTTGACAAGCAAGGAAAAATGTGGGGGGAAAATCCAATAGCAACCATTGGGATTGAATAGCCAAAAAATATGGGCTGTGGAGGAAAGATATCTCTATTTCTAGGAAGGAAATAAGCTGAATTTCCAGTCTGGCCTAGGGATGGAGCATCTTTCACTGAACGAAATTAATCTCCAGCCTGAATTACAGCTCGTGGAGCCTGTGAGCTGGTTCCAGGCTCCCTCTTGTGGGAAAAGCTACTGGAGGAGGAAGGGACCTCAGGGTGCAGGATTTGCTCAGGTGGAAAGGTAAAAACAAGAGGAAATGCCTCTCTGCCCCGTTCTCAGCACTGGTAACTCACGGAGTAAATGTGTGCTGATTATTAATATGTTTGGAGAGCAGGGATAGGATTTGGTTTCAGGCATTGAATTTTATGGAGGAATCAAAGTTTTGGAGGAAGTCGTTCACATTCAGGGTAAGTGTTTAACTATAAAGTTAACTTTCCCTAACTTTGTATAATTCTGTAACATTTTTATAACTTTAAAAAACAAGTCTGAAATGACAGCAATACTGAGAGCTCTGCTTTGCCCAGGATTGGGTTGGGCCAGGGAGGAGTTTCCTGGTGCTTTGTGCATTGCCCTGCTGGCCACAGCCCCTGCCTGTACCATCCCTCTCCAGGCACCCAGCAGACTGTCTCCAGCACTTTGGGGTGGGAATGGAGTTGGAGAGGGGGAAGGAAGGCTTCCCCTCCTTGCTGGCACCCTTGCCCATGGCAGACGTGCCCAGAGCACCCATGAGGAAAGGTCTGGGCAGCCAGAGCTGGTGGGGGACCTCACCTGCACTGGTGGGACACCCTGCCCTCCTTGGAGAAGGTCCAGCTGCCACCCCCAGCCAGAACAGGGGGTGGCTGGGGCAGGACATCAGGAGCTGTGACTGGGATGAGCCCATGGGTGATCTCCTGTACCAAAACCGTTTCAGGGTCTGTACCCAAAGCCCACCTCGGGTTGTCCTGTGCTCCCCCTTGGGCCACCACCCTCCCTTGGAGCATTCCTGAGCTTGGTTCCTGCCCTCACTGACCCTGCAGATCCCCTCCTCCCACCCTGGACCTTCATCCTGTGGTCTGGAGTGGTCTCTGCAGCCAGGCCTTGGCCACCCTCCCCTCAGGTTGCCCCTCCATAGCCATAGCCCTGCTCCTGGGGATGCAGGGACACCCCGGGGTGGTCCCCATGGAAAGGACATTCCCAGTGGACAATCCCAGACCCCAAGACCCCTCCACCCTGACCTCGTGGCGCAAGGGCAGCGTGTCTGACTCCAGATCAGAAGGTTGTGTGTTCAAATCACACCGGGGTCAGGCTGGGCTGGCACCCCTCTACTTTTCTGGGGTGTTCTGTGAGATGGGCAGGGCTCAGGGTACAGGGACATGGACCAGAATATACTGGGAACATTATACCCAGAGCTCTCCTTTGAGCTGTGAGCCATGCTGGATGGAAATTATGGGATGAAAGCAGGGAAGCTGTGTTGTGGTGGCTGTCTGCCATACTTTACCTCAAGAAGGAGGTAAAGTTTTTCTCAAGAAAGTGTAGGAAACTTTTTAACTGAAGTTTCAGTCACTCTTGGAGGACCTGGTCATGCTTGACTTGCAGGGTAACACAGGGTGGTACAGTCATTCCAGGTGAATTCTGGAGTGGGATCAAGAGCAGTGTAGGATTATGGAAAAAGGAATGAGTTTCTGATGAACATGGGAAGTTGCTTTTTTTTTTTAAGAATATTAAGAAAGACCATCTGGAGAGGTGTAGTCTGGGCAACCTCAGCTCGGAGCTCACGTGAAGACTATGGAAACAATCCTCCTGAAAGCCATGCCCAGATGGAGGAAGGAAGTGAAAAGGACTGCAAGGCCAAAGATTTAACAGGGTAGACCACCCTTGACCAACAGAATATATTTCTTTGAAGAGATGATTTCTTTAGTAGTCAAGTGGACACTGAGGAACATCATTTCTCTTGACTTTGGTTTCACCTCTGACAGACTCTCCCAGACACGTCCCTGCAGCAGGACACACACACAGAACAGCTGAGCTCAGTCCAAAGGCAAAGCACAAGGCCAGGACCAGGCACTGAGGGAGCTGAGGTCAGTGGTCCAGGTGAACTGGGTGTGATTTGGTGTCTTTGTGGTGACAGCAGAGGATGTTCCATAGAAGGAAGGAGATGTTCCACAGAAGGAAAGAGATGTTCCACAGAAGGACAGACACCGGCAGCCCAGCGGGGACGTGGGGATGGCACAGGGACAGGGCCAGTGGCGCAATGGACAACACGCCTGGCTACGGATAAGGAGATTGCAGGTTTGACTCCTGCCTGGCTCAACACTTTTAGCCCATGGAAAGCTCCTCCTGCTCCTTTTGTGAGCACCTTCCTTCTCCTGCCCATCATCCATCCTCCCTCAATCTCCTCATGTCCTGTCCCGCTCTCCAAGAGGCAGAGCTGGGGCTACACAAAAGCCAGAGCCACCACAGCAAATCCCACAGCAGAATCCTGGACTGCTGTCCTGCAGCCTGGACAAAGCCAGCACTCCCAGGATGTCCTGGCACCTCATGAGCCCAGCCCCCTCCAAGGCTCACACTGGTCTGGCTGCCCTTTGTCAGTGCCTTGCCAAGTTCCGTATGTGACATCGATGGTCTCAGAGTAGGACAAGGTCCCAGTGAAGCTTTGGTGTTTCCATCCTTGGAGTTATTTAAGGTTTGACCAAAACCTGTTGTCAAAGACTGTTGTGCTCTGAGCAATGATTCGATCACCTGCTTCCCAAGGATCTCCTAAAATCCCTATTTTTCTATACTTGGTTAATTCTGTCACCAAGACCACCCGATGGTGAGAAGCCCCCGGGGCTCTGAAAGGGCTGGGCCAGTGGCGCAATGGACAACGCACCTGACTACGGATCAGGAGATTGCAGGTTCGACTCCTGCCTGGCTCGCAGTTTTCCTGCCTTAGCCTGGCTGTCGTATTGATGGTGACAGGGTGACATCTTTCTCCGTGGAACCCTGTCTCTACAGGGTGATTGTCCCTTCTTGGTGGGCTTCCTGCACAGCAAAACTTCCCTTGCATCAGGGGAGGTTCTGAGTAGTTACACTGGCAAAAAAAAATTCTCAGTGAGATGGTAAATAACTAAGAGAGGAGCCCAGAGAGGCTGTGGCCTCTACACCCTTGGAGATATTCAGAGTCTGAATGTGCAGTCCTGATCTGCATCTCATAAACTGAGCAGAAATCTGGGCTTAAGACCTCCACATGCCATTTCCAACATGAATCACTGTTATTTCACATAATATTCCTGTTCCCGTGCTCTTTTGTTGCTTCATCCTGTGTTTGCATGCTCATGGAGCTGTCACTGATGTTTTGTGTCTGTGGCTCAGGTCAGGAAGGTCAAAGATGTCCACATACGGGGCAGCCCAGATCAATTTGCCATCAAGATCTTGCTACAACTCACCTGCCCTTCTCTGTGTCACCAGGCTGGAGCAAGTGGAGGACAAAATAGGTGGCCTTGGGCTGAGCTTTCTCCTCTGCTGGACACTGGAGCTCAGAGAATTCTATGTGGGCAGGGAAGTTTAACTACACATCCCATGGGGATGGCAAGTTGTGCTCTCCCACCCCCCAGAGCAGCTGAGCTGAGCTTGGAGCTCAGTACAGGCACCTCCTCTCCTGGGTGGTGGAACCAGAGGGACCACAGGAGACATGGGCAAGGCTGGCGTGGATGGGGCAGGTGGGAGCAAGGTGAGATTCTTCAACCACCAACAAATCCACGTGGTCCTGAAGTGGGGGCAGCAGGCAGGACCAGAGGCTGGGACCAGTCGCTCAATGGACTGTGAACACACCTGACTGTGCATCAGGAGACTGCAGGTTCAAGTCCTGCCTGGATCACCCTGAAACTGCCTGGCTGTGGTGGAGGTGGCAAAGGACAGCTGTCTTCCTGAGATCATTACCCTTCCACACTTTTTTTCCATCTCTCCAACATCACCATCACAGGAACAACATTTTGTGACATCAAAGCCGAGAGCAGGGCACTGCTTCCAGAGCAGAACTTGGCAAGGCACTGACAAAGGGCAGCCAGACCAGTGTGAGCCTTGGAGGGGACTGGGGACCAGGGCACACGAGGTGCCAGGACATGGAGGAACTTTCCATGGCTAAAAGTGTTGAGCCAGGCAGGAGTCGAACCTGCAATCTCCTGATCCGTAGTCAGGCGCGTTATCCATTGCGCCACTGGCCCTGTCCCCGTGTCATCCCCACGTCCCTGCTGGGCTGGCCATGTCCTTCCTTCTATGGAACATTCTCTGCTGCCACCACAAAGACACCAAATCACACCCAGTTCACCTGGACCACTGACCCAGATCTCTCAGTGCTTGGTCCTGGCCTTTTGCTTTACCTTTGGACTGAGCTCAGCTGTTCTGTGTGTGTGTCCTGCTGCAGGGACGTTTCTGGGAGAGTCTGTCAGAGGTGAAACCAAAGTCAAGAGAAATGATGTTCCTCAGTGTCCATTTGGCCATCGAGGAAGAAATTGCGTTGTCCCAGGTTGTTCTGCCCTTGGGAAGTCCATCCCTGTCTCCAGTCACCATCACCTTCTTCCTTCTTATAGGCATGGCTTTCAGGAACATTCCTTGCATAATCTTCACACGGGCTTTGAGGTGGCATGGACCAGACTCTTCTTTTTCACTCTTTTGTTGAAAAAACTCCTCATTAGGGACCTCTTGCTCCATTGTCACTGAATCATTGTCCTTAATGACTCCTCGAGTCCCCTGGACTGGGCATTCAGACCATGCAGGTCTTTCGGAGAAATATCACATGGCGATACATCCGGGTCCCTCAGCAGTGACTGAGCCTGCAGTTGTGAAGCTTCTTCCACCTTCCAGAAAAGGCCTTCACTTCTTTCAGTTTCGTCGTGAGGCAAAGTGCAGCAGAACCCACCACACCTCCCTGCTTTGTCCTGCATTTTGGTCATGACCTGTGACCTGAGAATCATGGGTTTGGCAGTCGTGCATCTTCCAGGTGAATGGGGCCTCTGTCCCCAGGGAGGTGCTGGGCCACCACTTCTCTTGCCCCTCTGGAGACACCACATCCAGGAGCCTCTTTATCCTGGCAGAGGCTCTGCTGGACAGCTCTGAGCAGTGGTCAGTTTTGGCCATCTCCCTCTGAAGTATCTCATGTGGAGCCCTCTTTGTTTAGCAAGGTGACAGGCACAGACAGTGCCCCTCCTCTGTCAGGTGAAGCAAAATTCCCAGTCCCTCAAAGAATGCCCCGAATTCCAGGATGACATCTGGGCAGGGGTTCCCCCATCCCCGACCTCGTGGCGCAATGGCAGCGCGTCTGACTCCAGATCAGAAGGCTGTGTGTTCAAATCACACCGGGGTCAGGATGCCCTCTCAGTGGGGATGTGGGATTGGTATCTCCTGGGCATTTCCTTTTGCCCTCCCGCTCTGTAACTCTGCACCCCAAATCCCTGCTGAAGGGCAGTGGATGAGCCATGGCAGAGTGGTCTTTCCTTGCTGGATGAGTGTCCAAAGTACCTTCAAAGTCACAGTTCTTCAAAGTATAACCTCAGCTTTCCTTTATCCTGTGTTTGCAAAGCTGACAGGATTAGTGGATATCCCACATGTGTCTTCATGTCTGGGTGTCAGTTCTGGTCCTCATCTCTTTAGAAGGGCAAGGACCTCTTAGGGGGGGTAAAATCCCTTTGCATGTTCTTCCTCAGACTGAATAATCCAAATTTCTCTCTACCTCTCCTCACATCCCCCATACCCAAGTCCCGCACCACCTGGGGTGTTTCACTATGTCAGTGAGGGTTTTTTGTAGATTCTGTTGAAACATCTGGCTGTGGGAGTCTAAACTGAGCCATCAGGACTGGTCATCAGGATCTTTAACTCTCTGCTTCATCTCTTCCTGATTCCCCACTGTGAGATGGACAGAGGGGATGGAGGGCTAGAAAAAAAGGAGGTTTGAATCTACAGGAATGACCTTATATGAGTTTTAGTTCACAAAAAGGAGTCAAACTCTTTTAAGGTCTCTTTAAAAGTGAATTTTAAACTATATAAGCAGGAGACACACTGAGATGAGACAAGAAAGACAAGGACCTAAGATCCCTCATCCCAAAACTCCTGGAGTGCCTCCAAAGGGCTGAGTGAGCAGGGATTTCCTCAAGATGTCGCTGCCTCACTGCTTTCAATGTCACAGGATCATCGAGGTTGGAAAAGACCTCCAAGATCATTAAGTCAAATGTCATTGGATTTGGCTCTGTCTCCATAATGTGATTTTCTGTCCCTTTGACTTCTCAGAATGGAAAGAAACTCGGATGTTTCCTTTTGCAAATCTTCCACAGACGAAAAAGCTCCAAACAGTACAATTTTCAAGATGCTGTTGTTGGGACAACTGGCACTCTCTTGGAAGGATATCTTGTAAGAGGAATTATTCTGGTAGACTTCTCATCAGAAGTATTTTCACCATAGGCAATGGGAACAATTTTTGCATTTCATAAAAAATGCTGAGTTTACAACTATTCTCACTTTTCAATGGGCCAAACTCTTAAGACTTCTGAAAGCCTTTTTTTTATGAAGCAGGAGAGATTTGAGTCACAGTCTGGGAAACATGTCCTTGTCCATGACAGGGGGATTGGAACTAGAGGATCTTCAAGGCCCCCTTCCAGCCCAAACCATTTAATGATTCTATGAAGAGTCTGGTGATGAGGTTTAATCAAAATGACACTACAACAGAGAGTAGAATCTGATGTCTCCCATTCAAGGAAAGTGGTCATAGGCTACTTTATAACTAAGATTGTTTCATAATCTTGAGACTTTCTGAATGTTTCCAGGTAAAACTCTCTGTCTGGCATAAACAAGGAAATCTTTGAGGCTGTATCAAATGGAGAAATGTGAGGGAGAAACACTTAAAATATTCCATATTGCTGTAAATTCCTGTAACAAATGCTATCTCCTATGTAACTTTATTTGCCAGGGAAAGTCCAATTATCAGGGAATACTAATCAGCCCTGTGGAGGTCTGTTACACAAAGTAGTTCACTCTGGATATTGACACAGAAGTAGCTTTACCAGAGGAGGATGTGAAACCTGGAGCTGGGACTCCTTCACACAGTGTTAGATTGGGCTCAGCTGGATTTTTTGTGTCTGGTGAAAATATTTTTCTGTAGAAACTTGAACTATGATTTTTCAGGCAGCAAAGGCTTGGGGTTCTTTTCCTGTCTGTATAAGCAACTGTGCCACTCTCATGTCACCAGACTTCCTTCCTTCCATGGCTGTTTTGAAAGTTGAAGTAACATTTTAATTTCTTTCCACCCTGTTGGCTCAAGTCTCAGTGTTCAAGGCAAAGACAAGGTCACGTCTCCCTGTTAGTGACCAAGGAAAGATTATTTTTGATCTTTTGGTCCTTCCTAAGGAAAAAGATCACAGAAACACAGAGCGGATAAAGTTGGAAGGTACCACTGGAGTTCATCTGGCCCAACCTCCCTGCTAAAGCAGGCTCATCCTAAAATACATTGCACAGGATTTTGTCCAGACAGTTCTGGAATATCCCAGAGAGGCTGGGCAACCTGTAGGTCCTCCTGCTTGTGGAGGGAGGCTCATTCCATGCCAATAAAAGGTCTTCGGTCTCTTCTTTTCCCTCAGTGCTTGAATCACTGATGAAGTGGCTACTGGAGAAGTGATGGAGCAGTCTAAGAACAACTGAACACCAGGAAGAATTTATCTATGGAAAAGGTGGTCAGGAACTGGAAGGGGCTGCCCAGGGAGGTGGTGATGTCCCCACCCCTGGAGGTGTCCATGGAAGGACTGGATGTGGCACTCAGTGCTCTGGGCTGGTGACAAGTTGGGGATTGGTCACAGGTTGGACTCAGTGGTCTGGGACCTCTTTTGCAACCTAAATAATTCAGTGATTCTGTGATTCTAACAGACTTTGTGTCTCTTGTTTTCTCTGGCCAAGCCTGTCGCTGGTGCTCTCATCCCTTCCCTGTTCATATCTACATCTCACTCCTGCCTTAGTGTGGAGCAGGGTGGGGGTGCCAGGGCTGTCCCAGTCTTCTATGTGGGGATGAATTTTTATAAAAATCTTCAGAAAAAAAACCCAAAGAGTGAAATACCAATTTTGGCAATTTTATTTCAGGTATTTAAAAGCCATTCCAACAGCAGGGAACTTCATAAAATGGAGAGAGTGGGAAAATATTGAACATAAATACACTGGGGTAATGGATTTAGGGGAAAATAACCCAGTCTGTAACACTGGGTAATTTTTTTCCCAACATACATTTTGTTGACAACATGTGGTTGATATTTATCTCCCTCTGCAATCAAGAGGCAGAAGGGCATTCACTTGTACACTGATATCTTTAAAATCAGGCCATAAACCAGTGTGAGATGGATTATCGGCCAAGAATCCTCAAGAGAGAAATATTTCCTTGGATTTATTTCAGGACAAAACAATGATAAAAAAGGCTCAAAGCAATTTCTTATCTCTACCTCTGTTGCAATCCCTGAGCCTGAAAATCATCAAGCTTCTTTGTGTCATCAGATTCCAGACCTTAATTCATAATTCATTTATTGTAAACTCTTTTTTTTTTCTATTTTTCACCTGTTTTGCCAGGTGCAGACCCAGGATGTACTCATGAGTGATTTTCAGGATGTTGTCTTAGGAACTGGGTGAACATCACAACAAATTCCAAGAAAACTTGGACAAAGCACAAGGACCACCCTCATGATCAGACATCAACACTGGCAGTGAGATGTAATCAAGAGCAGATTTTTTAAACGAATAAATGTCTAAATGAATACAAGCCAGTGCTCATCAGTTCATAGGAACCCATCCTTCTAATTGCATTCCCTGCTCTATCACAGTCCATTAGCTTTTCAAACCCCTACAAGTGTGTTAGATACTTTTTCTGCCTTGTATTTGCAGTGAAAAAGTCATTATGGGAATTTTTCCCAGGAGAGAAAATGGCAAGTTGAGGCTGGAGCAGATGGCCCTGCTCAGCACATCATTCTCCATGTCCCAAAGTTGAATGAGGAACAATACAGCTCTTAGCCTTTTGAGCATGGAAAATCAACCAAATTTCTTTCCTTTACCTGAACTTTTCCCTGGGATTTTGTCCTTTAGGTAAGAACAGAAGCTGTCTGCAAATGGGATTTGATCCAACAGCTTGGCTGCTTCCTTCCTTCCTTTCTGCTTCTGAAATCTTAAATCATATTCCTGTGACCAAGACTGTTCTTGCAACTAAATCACTGCACAAGACCTATGTCCTTTACACAGGACAAATGGCTGACTAAATACAGAACTGAAAGGCCAATTAGTTTTTGGGGTAAAAGCCAGAGATTTCACTTACTTGTGGTGTGATTGCGACAGCTTTGATCCAAATAATAATGTACCAGCAGAACTGCTGAGTGTCCTGGGGCAGGAGGAGGGAGTGGAGGGGAAGGAGGGAAGGAAAGGCTCTCTGTACCCTCTCCTGTGAGAACATCCATAACAAAATGTTCTGGAGCAGCACCCTGTCCGTGTTGGCAGTAAAACAGTGCAGGGATAGAGGAACAGGGCCTGGCTCTGTAATATCGGCTAAACTGGCACAATTTGGCCCAGACCAACTGGCACCAACCCGTGGGGGCTGGCATGGGCTAGGAACCACTCCCTGTGGACAGTTTTCATCTAGGTACCTCATTCTGGGGGTGAAGGAATTTAGCAGTGTGGATGTGATCAGCTGCCCATGTTGTCTTGGAATCACAGAATGGTTTGCGCTGGAAAGGACCTTTGCACCCACACCCACAAACCCAACCTCACTGCCCCTTTGGAGGGCTGGAGAAGGGGGTAAAGGGTAAAATAAACTCTGTTTTGTACCCCCAGCAAAGGTGTGGGAGTGAAAATGTGCAGATGACTCTTGAGAAATGCAGCCCTTTACGCTGCTAGGAAGCCTTGGCCTTTCCAAAGGTCAGTTCCCTAGAAGTGCCTGGCTCATTACCCAGGAGGAATCCCATCCTTGAAGGAGGGGGTGAGGTGCTGCTCTTCGAGACGTGGTTTCCCAGGAAAGTCATGCACAGGGGAGCAGGAGCTATTGGCCCTGCGTGGCTCTGGGGAGATCTTTATGCAAAGAGGGGCTTGAGGTCACTGAAAATAATCTTGAATGTTTTGTAAACTTCAGCAGATGAGTGTCAGGATGGTTTATGCCATGTCCACGTGTCTGTGAGGAAGGGAGATAAAAAATTAACAACTCAGTGACTTCCCTGTCCTTTTGAGGGATTTTTCCATGCTGGGCTCTGCAGGTGCTGCACTGGAACAAACCTCATCCCCCAGCATGGGGACCAGCGTGGTGGGGAAACAAAATCCATGGGTGAAGAGATGAAATGAAAGAGATTAAATGAAAAGAGAGAGGCAGAGAACAGATTTACCTGGTGCTCCTAGAGGTTCATCTGATGGATCACAGAATCACAGAATAGTTTGGGTTGGAAGTGACCTTAAAGATCATCCAGTTCCAACCCCCTGCCATGGGCAGGGACACCTTCCACTATCCCAGGGTCCTCCAAGCCCTGTCCAACCTGGCCTTGGACACTTCCAGGGATCCAAGGGCAGCCACAGCTTCTCTGGGCACCCTGTGCCAGGGCCTCCCCACCCTCATGCTTATTTAAAGGACATCAGATATCAAGGAAAAGCTCAGAGTCTTGTCTCTATGACTCCTAAGAAATAACACAGTCATCTAAAAAGTGCTTTCAACCCACAAGGGGTGTAGTTTTGGGAAAAAAACTAATTTAAGGACAAAAAGATTCAGGAAAAAAAAATTAATTCAAATTTAAACTAGAACCCGGGAAGCAAACAATTAGATGATGCCAGAACAGGTGACAAGCCAGGCACTGCCACTTCTCTTCCCATCCCCAGCAGACGTGACCCACTGGGTGGGAGAAAGCAAATTCCACCCCCTGCTCCAGCTCCTGCATTACACAATGCCCTGCTTGGCTCATTGGGAATTGGTGATGTGTTTGATGATGTCATGGCTTGCACAACAGGGTTTGGTCCCTGGTGTTGACCTTGGAAGGTGTGGGCTGCTTTCCAGAGGGCTAGAAGGGAGGTAGCTGAGTAAATTGAAGTATCTAATTAATTATTTTAAGTGACTCCTTAGTGATTGGTTTCCTCTGTTCTTTAGAAGTGTCCAAGACCAGGTTGGGCAGGGCTTGGAGCAACCTGGTCTAGTGGAGCAACCTGCTTAGATGTTCTTTAAGGTCTTTCCAACCCAAACCATCCTGAGATGTGATATGACATTTCAAGCCATCTTTTGTAACTGAATGGACATTTTTTGTTAGATTAATCATACATTTTCTTTTATCCTTCACTGTGTGCCATGTGAACATGTGGAGATCTGCAGTGGCTGACTCACAGTGTGGGGTTTAGATGTCCATGACCACTGTGATTTCTCCTGGCACCCAAGCAGAGACAGGGATGAAACTCTGCAATTCCAAACTTTGATCAGGACACTGATGTGTGTAGAAGACAGATGTTTAAATCCCAAATAATTTATTATTATTATTATTTACCATTTATAGCAGAAAAAAAGATTGCTAGCAGCAGGACTGAGGAACTCAAGAAAACTGAACTGTGAGGAGGGAGGAAGAGGAACTCTTGATGAAGCATCTTATTAAAGGCTCATTTGCAGCTGGTGCCAAACCAGACAAATATGGATAATTATAAAATGATTAGTTGCAAACACAGTCTGGAAAGCTTCTGGACTCGTCACAGAGACTTTCTCTGGGTTCTGAGATGGCATCATCTGATCATACCAATATTGTGCAACTGCCTTTGCTCCCTGTCCAAGGTGACCACCCCAGGCTGCCTGCTGGAGTAGTTCCTAGCCAGGACTAATCATTGAAACAGCCCAGGAATTTTTGGCAGAGGCCAAAAGTGTCAGGGCTGTTGTAATAATTTGGATTGTAATATTGTGGATGATCAGATTTCTGTGGTCACATCCTGAGTCACTGCTCACACTCCTGAATTAGCTGCAGCTCAATAAATTGTAATGTGATCTTGGATGTAGCAGGCACAAGGGAGTTGTCTGTACAGATGAAAACAAGGAGGAAGTCAATGCCATGCTGACCTGACTGATTATAGATATAAATATGTAAGAATCCAATTCTTGTGGCTGCAGCACTAGCAGCCTCCTACCTAACAAGAACCAGTGGAGCTCCAGTGATTCTATTTTTGGTGATGATGTTGCCAAAGGCAACAGAACCTACCCAACACACCACAGGATTAGACATTTAAATGATGAGGGAAGCATTTAGACTCTGCTCACTGTCTAATGAAGACACTTCTGGTGTTTTAGTTTGTCCTCGACTGCACAATAACTGTTAAAAATAGAGGCTTCTGTGTTATTCTGAAGGACACCATCCTCACAGAAATCTGAGTACATACCCAGCACCAGGGCTGTGTGACAGATCAGGAAACTCCTCCCCAGGACCAGAGAAGTACCAGCCTTTTCCCCATGACCTACAGGAGATGCTGCCTTTCTGTCAAACACTCATTATTATTCCCTCTCACCCTCCCCTCCACGGAGGAATTCCCCTTTAGCTCAGAGGTGCAGAGGACAGGACATTCTCCCAGCTGGAGTTCAGTGCTGTCATTTAAATGTCTGTTTAAGGTTGACTCAGTGTCTGGATTGCAACATGAGTGCAGCTGAGATCACAGCAGCCAAGGGCAGGCAATCATTGTCCAGACCTCAGCAGGGCACCATCCCTGAGCCTTAAATGTGCAGGGGCCTCCCCTTGTGCCCCTCCAGTGACACCAGTGATGTCTCGTTCAATGGATTCATTAAATGCCCTGCTATGCTTTTCCCCCTCTAAAACTTTTGGATATTTCTTTAACAGAGGACCTTTGCAGCTGTCACCAAGCACAGTGAGGGCTGGTGGAGAAACAGAGGTAAAACCTGCCCAGTGCACCCATTTAGCCCCTGTGAGGTGGCACAAACCACTCTGATGACAAGTGACATGTGGGAATACTGTGAGCAAGAGCCGAGTGTATTTATTGGAGGATGCACTGCTAAATTTTCATGGATGATGCAACTGTGGCCCTCATTTTCCCATTCTCATTAATGAGGTGATGCCAAAGGGAATCCAGACTGAATCTCAGAATGTTTGGGCTAGGGTTAGGGTTCCACCCCCTGCCATGAGCAGGGATACTTGACTCTATCCCAGGTTGCTCTCAGCCTCATCCAACCTGGTTTTGAGCAGTTCCAAGGATGCCCCACCTTCCATTAGACCAGGCTGTTCCAGATGGAGCAACCTGGGATAGTGGAAGGTGTCCCTGCCCATGGCAGGGGGTGGAACTGGATGATCTTTAAGGTCCCTTCAAACCCAAATCATTCCATGATTCTATGATTCTATCATAATGATTTGCACCACAATTAGGAAAGCCAGGGGGATACTGAATTATGTTTTAACACACACTTTGTTTTCATGGGACATAAGCACGTGCTTTCTTAAATAAGCACATGCCTATGCGAATTTAAAGGCATATTTATTGTTAAAATGGTAAAATGAAGTTCTGTCAGTATCCACATACCCTATTTTAAGTAGCCTTTCTAAAAAGTATAGTTATTAGCATAACTCCCAGCTCTTAGACCTTTTTTACTAATCATTAACTATTAAGTTGCACTTAAAAGAATATTTTTGAGGAAATACTGAGGCAAACTCCTCCTATGTAACATTATACATGGTACTCCCTATGAATTGTTATGGGGGTTTTTTTATGGCCAGGGAGGGAACAAGAGAAGAAAAACCCCTGCCTTGCAGAACACTGAGAAATCTGCTTGAAATGCTGTTTGCAAAGGTTTGCCCCACTCAGCATTTCAGGTTTTCCATGCACTATCACCTTTGGAAAGGGGCTGCAGGGGAAAATTCAGTAAAATTGAATTGCAAAGTCCCCTCCAGCTCCTCTTTGCTCAGAGAGCTTGATTTCTCTGGGGTGGGTACTTGCAGCTCCTTGAATTCCCAGCTCAGGTGTGGGAGTTAATGTTCAACAGAGACCTCCAGGACTCCATCCTGGCCCTGGCTGCTGTGGGATTCTGCTCCATGCACACACCCCCTGTTCCAGCCCCAGGTCACTGCTGTGCTGCACAAATTGCTCTGCTCCTTGCCTGCTTTATACAAGTTTTGCCCGGTTTTAAGTGACCAGTTTGCACCTGTCTTTGTTTTTGTTAGAAGTCCAGGTAATGGAATTTTCCCCTTGCTCTGAGTGATGTTTTTGGATTGCCTGTGCTAGCAGGGCTCAAAGTGTTGGTCACTTTCACAGAGTCATGGAATCCTTGAAGGGTTTGGGTTGGAGTGGACCTTAAAACTCATTCCAAACCCCTGCCATGGGCAGGGACAGCTTCCACTTGACCAGATTGTTCCAAGTCCTATCCTTGATTGTTTCCAGGGGCATCCACCACCTCTCTGTGCCAGTGTTTTACCACCTTCATTGTAAAAATCTTCTTACTTATTTCCTAAAAGGCCATTCTGCAGGAAAGGAGGTTGTTCAGCAAAATCTGAGTGCCATGGCAATTCATATCAATGAAATTTAAATAGTTTAACTGTAACAGTAGATTGACTCTGTTCCAAAGGAGGGAAAGAGTAAAGCCAGGGAAGTAAGTGGAGCCCATTCAAATAACAACAAGTAATCACAACCTTCCACAGTGCCACACTCTGATTTTATTTGGGAAAAACACAACTCCTCCCTAACATGCATGCCTTATGGACTTGCACAGGATTCCCACGCTGTTCTGTCTGTGTGAAAGGCAGGTGAGGGAAATTCACATTTCAATGGGTTTTGAAAAAAACAAAAAAAGGGTTTTATTTTTCGTTTATTCATGCTGGTGTTGCAGGTCAGGCACCTGCATCTCTGTATCCCACTAAAGAGAAAAGAGAGGGGTGACAAATTACATTTCTTCTCCTCTAGAAATGGGGAGAACTGGGGAGCTGCCAGCAAAGGGAAAGGTACAAACAAGATACAAAAAATAAGAGAGACAAAAAGAACCACTTGACATTTCTTGGTTAATTAGATTTTATGTGTGGAAGAGGGAAATCAGTGTTTATCTTGCTGGTATTTGCTGCATAAACTCACCTTGTTGCCTCTCTCTCAGCTGCTCAAGCTGGCCCATTACTGTGCAAATTAAACATAAACCTCAGTAATGTTTTCATCCTTCGAACAATTCCTGGAACAAAAATGCCATTAACTCCCAGTTAAATATAATAAACGAGGCAATAAGGAAGCAAACCACTGAACCAGAACATCAGAGGTAGGAACTGCAGAAACACCTGGGCTGTGGCAGGGTTTAACCTGTTTATTAGCCTAGGATTTAGTGAAAAAACTTCCCTGCACTGATTCCCTTGCAAGAAAATTTGCAGCCACGGGCCTCATGCTCTGAATCGAACCCCCAGAGGATGTTACCCTTTGAGGAATTATGTCAGACAAGACTCTTGTGGAACCAGCCCATTGTCCCAGCCTTTTGGGGAAATAAGAGGGGAAATATTTGGCATTGCATCACAGACTTGTGCACGTATATGGAATAGTTTATTTCCTTCAAAAGAAAAGAGATACATTAGTGGGTGTTGGATCTCTTACCTCCTGAGGTTTTTAATATGGATAACAGGAACTGAGTGCAAAAAGGTAAGAATTTGTGCCTTAAGGCTGAAGAAAAGCAGTGGAAATGATGTGGGCCTGGAGCAACCTGTTTTAGTGGAAGATCTCCCTGCGGCTGGAACAAGGTGATTTTAAGGACCCTTCCATCCTAAATCATTCTGTGATTCTGTGATACAAGCGAGGACCGAAGGAGGGGGAGAGCTTTGTGTCAGCCCCCTGCAGCAGGTGAGGCTGCCCTGGGACCTGTTTGAAAAGTGACAAAGAACAGTTGCATCACCTCAGGTCTTTCCCAACGCTTTCCTCTGCCTTTGACATCATCCACCTGGTGACGGGGATGGAGAGATGGAGACAAAATGTTACGTGAGCTGTCAGTGAGTGACAGGGTCAAAGCTGGGCCCCCCACTCCAGTGGTCACTGACTTCCAAGTCCCCCCTGAGCCATCCTGGTGCCTGTGTTGGGAAGAAGTCTGAAAAAGCCATGAAAATGGGTGCAGCTCAGTGGGGCTTGGCCGAAGGTGGCATTATATAACTGACACATGGAGTGGAAAGTCACCCTTGGGGATTGCAACACGTTTGCTGCCACCTGCGATAAGGGGGATGACCAGCCCCTTTCCAGAAAGTTCATGGAAGTTACTCATTGACAAAGCCCTCCCTGGTCACACTTGCATAACCCCACAGGCCCTATAAATACGGGGTGTCTGTCCCAGCCCTTCCTCAAGCCAGCTCCAGCCACCATTGGTCTTTCAGGAGCTTTGCAGGACCTTGCAGGCCACAAGCAGCTGACAGCCATGAAGATCCTCTACCTGCTCTTCGCTGTCTTCCTCCTCCTCTTCCAGGCCACTTCAGGTAAGAAGCAAAAATCCTATAAAGAGAAAAAGGGTTTGTAAGTAGAAGTGTGTTTATAAGGGTGGAAAAAGCATCCATCAGCTGACAGGAAAGATCTGATGCCATGGGGATGGTGCAGTGGGTAGGACCAGGAGCATCTGTGCTCAGGATGCCACCCTTGCTAAAAAAAAGACAACACACAATTTGTTGAGCATTTATCTCTCACCATTTCAGGCTGAAAGCTGAGATTTTAACCCCTTGCACTCCCCACAGGTTCTGCAGACCCTCTTTTCCCTGACACTGCCGAGTGCCGGGGCCAGGGAAAGTTCTGCCGTGCCGGGCCGTGCCCTCCCACCTTCACTGCCACAGGGACGTGCCAAGGGGGGCTGATGAACTGCTGCTCCAAGTAAGTGACAAAACACCTCAGAGGCCTCAGAGGGAGGCTTTTTGTCCTTTTATTTTATCCACTGGTCTTTTTTTTTTAATAATCGGCACAACTCCATGGGGGCTTGCAGGGTAATCCTTGGTGGGGATGTCCAGAGGGAGGAGAAATGTGTACAATTTTAGTTGTGTGTTTAGAGAGAAAATTATTTTGAATGGAAGTTATATTTGGGAGAAAGGGTTCAGAGGGGTCCACATTTCCAAGAATTCAGTATTTTTTCACTTTAATTGGAATTTTGATTGGAAAAGAAAGGAAGTTTTTTCAAGAGCTTATTAGAAAAATACTTCACAACATTTACACCCATCAGGGGAAACATTTTGTCCTCCCTCTGTTTTTATTTTAAAATTTATCTAGAAAATGTATGTTTAAAGGGGCAAAAGTGTTCACAGAACTCTGCTTGTCAGGCTCTCCACACCCTTCCTCCCACCACTGCACAGCTCTTAAAAAGCTGAAGAGGAATGAATTTGTCAGTGAGTGGAGACTTGGGTGTGCATTTCACTTTTGACCTTGGAAACCCCTTTCTAATAATGTCTGGATTTTACCTGATAGCCAGATTTTTTTTCTTTCCTTATGTTTTGGAACATGATTTTGGGGGATGCTCTCCAGCTTAGAATAAAACATATTCCCCAGCTACTTAGTTCTTAGATTAATTTTGTTCCATTAAAGGCCATGAGGTGTTCACTGCCAGCTGCAGTGACATTCACAGACCCCAAATTCAGTGCTAGGTTAGGAGAAGTTCTTGTACCTTTGATGAAGAGGAACTGGTGGGATCACATAATTCATCCCAGCCATGATTTTCAGGCAGTGATGGGACTGGACAGACCTTTGTTCAAAACAAAGAGAGAGCTCAGACCCTTGATGTCTGAATTTTCCGGAACTGCTTATTCTATGATTCCATAATTTATAGAATTGTTTGGGTTTAAAGGTTCCCAGAAATGGAAGAAATCCCATGAGATGGCTCTAGAAGAAAACTTTTATACAGTTATTCAGCAAATGGGGATCCTCGGTGGTTTCAGGAAACCCTAGTCATTCCAATAGCAGGTCAGGTTTGTTGTCAGGAGAATAAGATGCTAAGGAAGCATCCACTTGGGAATTCAGGAAGGTAAATGGAACAGAAGGAAGCTAATATTAGATGATTTTATGAAGGAGTGATGTCATCCCTCAGCCTCTGTGACCACTCATCCTCCTTGGGAAGCAATTTCCACAGATAGCAAATGGATTGGTAGGAACAGAGGGAAGATCTCCAACACCAAATTTCTGTCAGAACATCTGCTAGACCTGATCAAAAAAAAAAAACAAACCTGAGCCTGGGAAAGGAACAAGACCTCTTGAGTTTGGTTTCAGGTGTAATTTTCCTACAGAAACACTCTTTATTGGGAGAATATACCTGATACTGATGGATGTTAATGTTCAGGGTTAAAGTTCTTCTATTGGCTGTTGGATTTTCAGCTGAACTGATCAATACAAGAGTGAAGTTAAAACCAACAGAGTATTCTAAAGTACAATATAATATTTTTTTCCAGCTCAGGTTGCTTGAAAACAAATCTTTAAATTCATGCATGAAGGGCTTGATTCAGAAGGCTACATTGAGATGTTGAGTGGTGCTTGAGGTGCCTTGGAGTATTTAAATCATGTCGATGTATCTGTCTGACTTAGCTCCAAGGGAAAACACTGATTTTCAGAAAAGATGTCTGGAGGCCAAGCAGATACCCCAGACCACTTCAGATGGCACCAGATTTGAGTGTTCAGTAACTACATCAAATCCCCAATCTTTGTTTTGGAGTGAGCTGGATAAAAAATATCCATAAAACCCATTTGCCAGTGGCTACAGTTCTTATAGATTGGTTATCTGCAGACCTGGACACCCAACACCCATGGAGATGTAGGTTTTTAAACCTGCAGGCTGAGCCCACCCTGTAGGTTCATTTTGAAAGGTAATTAGCAATTATTGAGGCTTTTAGAGAATGAGTTGAGGTGACAGTGCAGCAAATAACAAGTCTCTTTTTATCCTTGCAGGGTTTGGGCAGAATAAGAAGGAAAGGCTTTCCTGGATCAGAGCCCTTGTACCAGCAACATCTCCACTGCCTTGAGGAGCTGATTTTCATGGATTCCTCCTCTATCTAAAGCCTCCTGCAAATGAGCATTAAAAGAAGCTTCCAGAGGGCATGTCCTGTTAGCACACCGCTTCTGGAGATCCAGGTTTTTCCTCGCTGAAGTCACTCCCTTTTTTGCTTTTAATACTCAAGCCACTTTGGCTCCTTGGCCACCTATTCCAGCCTACCTCACAGGGGTGTTTGGAGGTTCAATCACTTCAGGTTCATGCAGCTCTTGGAGGATGTGAAGCAATATATATATTATTATTTTATTCGCACGCGAAAATAAAGGTCTTCTTAAACCAACGCCTGTGATCTTTGTTGTCACTCCCAGTAATTTCCTCTCTGGTTTTGACTCAAGGCTCAGAGTGATGCAGATTTTTTAAGCAAGTGAGTCTGTGCAGTCCCACACATTACCAAGGGATTTGGGAGAGAGAATGGCTAAAAGAGCAACCAGTTTTGATGATGGTAATAAAGCATTTAGGATGGCAGGAATGAAAGTTGAGTGTGAAGAACTGTACAAGCAACCCTTGACGGAGAGTAATTGAATGAAAATATGGCAGCCAGTTTCAAATTTTTTACACACACACACACACACACACACACACACACACTCATATATATATATAAAATATGTACACACACACCTGAAGTTATTAACACAGATGGATTTATTAACTGTCCCTCCCCAGAAATGAGATTTGGAGTACTGTACAGACTGGTTTTTAAATTATCAGACCTGTTTTCAGCAACAGTCACAAAATTTAAAGAATTTAAATTTTAGACATTTAAAGAACACACTGCAGCTAGGACATCTCACTGCCCATAATCTGGCCATGTCCAGTTTACAAAACAGACACTGATAATCTGTTCTGCATCCTTCAAGTTCCTTCTGTGTGCTGGTTGTGGCTGGGATGGATTTAATTTACTTCTCAGTATGGAGCTGCGGTTTGGATTTGTGCTGGGAACAGTGCTGATCATTCAGGGATGTTTTTGTTATTGCTGAGCAGGGCTCAGTCAAAGCCTTTTCTGCTCTTCGCCCCCCCAACAATGGGGCTGGGGGTGCACAGGGACACAGCCAAGACAGCTGATCTCAAGTAACCCAGGGGATATTCCAGACCACAGGACATCATGCTCTGCAATAAAACTTGCAGGAAAAACAAAGAAGAAAGGGACATTTGGGGTGATGGGGTTTTTCTTCCCAAGTCACTGTCACATGAGGTGGATTCCTGCTCTCCTGGGGATGGCTGGACACCTGTCTGCCCATGGGAATTGCTGAATAAATTCCTTGCTCTGCTTTGCTTGTGTGGCTTTTGTTTTACCTGTTGATCTGTCTCTGTCTCAACCCACAGGTTTTCTCACTTTTGCTCTTCTGATTTTCTCTCCAGGGGAGAAGTGAGTGAGGGCTGCCTGTAGCTGAGTTTCTGGCTGGGCTTAAACCATAATATCTTGAAAAAACCCTCTGGTGTTAAATCTGGGCACGTTCAGAACAGACTTAGCCTCAGATTTCCCCCTGTCCCAACGAAACACATCTCTGGTGTATAAACCACAGAGGTGTTATTCCAAACGGGATTATCTCCATTTCTGCCTCTGGATGCTGCACGTCATGTCCATCAAGGTCTGGCATTTCACCCCAGCAGCCACCCTCGCTCCAGGCTCATTCTTCCACTTGTGCCCAGTTTCTGTGGAGCCCCTTGAGTGTCCCTCTCACCTCTGCACTCCCCATGACCCCCAGTGGAACCCAGGCTTGGCCTCATGCAGGACAGCTCATGCAGCTCTCCTGTGCTGATGGCCCTGCAGGGATCTGCTTCTCCCATCCCAGTTCCCTGCCCTGCTCTCTCCTGCAGTGACCACTGAGGGCTCTTCCCTAGAATTTCCGCATTCCATGTCTATTGAGAATTTCCCTCTTAAGACACCATTGGTGTTTTCCCCTGGAGGGCTGGCAGGGCAGCAGCTGGAATCAAACTCTTTGTCAGTGTTCACAACAAAAGAGTTGTTTTGGTAGATGTCTCCCTTTCAAAGCTGATGCAAGACCTCAGAAAAGCTCATTTGATGACCTGAAGAACGGGTCAGTTTTCAAAATGGTAATTAAAACACGAGCTTTCCAAAAATCTGCTGTCAGTGACTTATCCCCCTCACAGCTCTGGTCCATGGCCAGGACACAGCCTGGACATGGTCCCATGGCTTTGGACAGGCACTTCAGCCCCTAAGACTGGAGTTTCCCCACTGAAAATCAATTTTATGCATGAGCAGCCTTTACTGAGTGCCCTGTAGAGGAGAAAGAACATTGTGTGCCCTCACTGCTGTCACCTTCACTGTGGCTGCAAACATCTGTGCCTCTCTCTATCACTTGTTCCATGCCCTTCACTTTGGGACAGAGAACTCGACACCACTCCTTGCTTCCACCTGTTTATTTACTCCTAGACCAGGGGAGACTGTCATTAAATTAATTCTCTCCTTCTGATGAGGCAGATTAGCTGCCATCAGTTTTAATTAAAATCAGGGAAACCCCTTCAGAGCCAAAAACATTTTCCCTGCTTTTCACACAGGAATACAGGCCATGGGTAGTGATTTCTCAAGGTGTAAAAGCAAATCTCCCAAGCTCTCTGAAGGAGCAGTGAGCCAAACAGATGAATTTGCTCTTTCTGGGTGACAAAATGATTGTCCTTTTCAAAAGGACAGGTCCCATACAAAATCCACCACCCACCCTTTGGCTGCCAGGTCAAATATTGACTCTAACAGACATCTGAGGACCAACAGCTTCCTGTCAGTCACAGCCTCAATGCTTCCTCTGTTCACTAGAGACTGTTTGGAGCATCTTTTCCTGGCCCTCAAGAAGAAGGAAGCAGTGGAGCACGGCGTCCAAGCTCCCTTTCCCAGTGCCAAGCAGCCTCCAGGGGGGCTGTTATCACCCCAGGTACATTTATGATTCCATGGATGACAAGCATTTCTGGACCTGGGACAAGCATTTCTGCCACAGCTGGAGGTGTGGGAGGGAGTT
This sequence comes from Petroica traversi, assembly GCA_025920805.1. Classification (NCBI taxonomy): domain Eukaryota; kingdom Metazoa; phylum Chordata; class Aves; order Passeriformes; family Petroicidae; genus Petroica; species Petroica traversi. The sequence goes on along the minus strand of JAHLSL010000038.1, from coordinate 15,219,156 downwards.
GAGGAGGCTGGAGCTGTTCCCCCTTTCCTTCCCTCTCTGTGTTTGGTTCCAAAGAGCATTGAAACACCTGTGACATCATGGGCCAATCCTCACTCCCCAAATTAAACATCCCTGCCCCTCGTGCTGCCTGGGACAGGCAGGAGGGGGGTTATGCAAGCACTTTTCCCTTTTTCACTAATCCTGTTGTTTTTACAAGTAAGCTTCACCCTTGATGGTTTCCTTACAGCTGGCTGTGTTTTATGATCATGGACTGCACTTTTTTTCCTTCTTTTTGTCTTTCCAGAAGTGAAGCTGAGTGTGCAGGTGGATGGGCTGCCTGTGTGGAACCTTGGGCAGGTGCTCAGAGTGCTTTGGGTTGTGGGATTGTGTCCATGTCCTTGATCACTGGGAATCAGGGAGATGTTCAGTGTTCCCTATGATTCCCTTAAATAAAATTCCAGGCACACATGGACACAGAGTGATTTAATATAAATGACTGACTCCTTGAAAATTCTGTGTCCTGGAGGAAAACAGAGATGACAGCAACAGCCCATTTTAGAGCCTGTGCCTCTGGCTCAATAATATGTGTGAAAATACAAGGCCTTTCCCAAAACCATCACTGCCCACCCCAACTCTCACAGCTCCTGGCAGAGGTCTGCAGGTCCATTTCCCCACCATGTTCCTCAAGGATGTGGGCTTCATGAAGTATGGCTTGGAATTTACTTTGCCACCTGCATCCTATTCCTCCTCTTCAACCTCCTCATCCATCCACAAGAAGATTTTTCCTTGTTTCTAGTCCTGATATACTGAATTAATATGCTTTAAAAAAAAAAATCTGAAGCCCTTTCATGCCCTACACCCAGGCTGCAGCAGCCAGTTCACCAGGCACAGACCTCTCTGCCCTCTGTGTGCAGTCAGAGCTCACCCCGGCTCTTGCTCTCCTTCGTTTCAGTTTGCTGCTCTCACTGAAGCAGTAAATAATTAATCACCCTCGTGACTTGGTTTCACTAATGATTTTTTACTTGTCCTGTTTGCCTGAAAAAAAAATGTGTACTTGAAGTTCTCATATGTCTCAGGAGTGGCATTTCTTGGTGACAAGCATGAGGGTAAGGAGACCTTTACAGAGCTCTGGTGACATTCCTCTGTCCCATCTTAGATACGGCTTGAACTTCACATGCATGAAAAAAAAGATTAGATTTTATTTTCAGATACAGAAATAGGTTACAAGGTAATAAGAGAAATGGATACCACACAGAAGTGGACTTGATATGTTGAATCTGTGAAATCAGAGAGATGTGAGTCTCTTCATAACCACATTCAGGAAGGTGACTGAGAGAAAGGGAAAATGTCATTAAACCAAGATCATTTTGGGCAAGAATGAGTAGTTTTAGACACTCCATGCAGACTAGACTTGGGAAGAAGTTTCAAGCCATGACCTTATTGTTTTCAGAACAAAGCTTAGGAGTTGCTCAAGAGGAATTGGGATCAATCTCCTATGATTGCATGGCACAACACAGAGCGGTGTCCCTTCCAGTCCTTTTGGTTTAAAGATTCTTTCTGTGATATTTGGTACAAATCCATGGCTAAAGTCACAAATAAAAGGTACAGAGAGTGATGGATCTGTGAACCACGCTGGAAGAACTCCTGGGAGACTGGAGCCACTGCCGTGTCTGCCAGTTTCATAGCCAGGAGGGGAAATACCCACAACCCTTTAACCCTACCCTGCTTCCTTCTGTTACAACCCTACAACTCCAACCCAAGCAAGGACTAAAGCTCTGATCCTTTCCTGCCTTCATCTTCATCATCACAGAATGATTTGGGTTGGAAAGGACCTTAAAGATCATCCAGTTCCAAGCCCCTCCCTGGGTATATTTTCCACGATCCCAGGTTGCTCCAAGCCCCATCCAACCCGTCCTTAGACACTTCCAGGGATGGAACAGCCACAGTTTTTCTGGAAAACCCCTTCGTTGCCTCACCACCCTCAGAGTGAAGGAGTTTTTTCCAAATATCTCATCTAAACCTGCTCTCTTTCACCTTGAAACCCTTGCCCTGTCACTCCACGCTCCTCTCTCCAAGGAGGAGTTTTCTCCTTTGCTCACCCTGCCTGGTGGCTGTGGGGGAGGACCAGCTGTCACAAGACCGTGGCCAAGAGCCACAGGGCGCCATCAGTTCCGCATGGTTTCCAGGCCTGCAGATCCCAGGAACCCACCTCCCTCCTGCTCCAATCCCGTGTCCTCCCCGGGCGCAGCCCACCGGCTGGCACGGGCTGCTTTGGCTGCTCAGGTCAGCGGGCAAGACGTGGTCACTGCTCAGGTCAGACATCTCCTAACGTGGGAGGTTGCAACATCTCCCTACATCATGGGAACAGGGCAATGAACTCTCTGTTCTCCAGGCAGCCACTCCCCCACCCACGGTGTGGTGTCCCAGGGCCTTTATAAGCAGAGGCAGCACCTGTGCTCGGTCTCGGACAGCTTCTGTTCACACTGGTGTTGTCTCCATCCCTGCAAAAGCCACCTTGCTGCCAGCTGCCAGTCATGAGAATCCTTTTCTTCCTCGTCGCTGTTCTCTTCTTCCTCTTCCAGGCTGCTCCAGGTAAGGCTGAGATGAAGGCCGAAAAGGTGCAGATGCAGAGAAGTTCATTAGATCCCAGTTCTGAGGGTCAGATTTCCTCTGTGCTCCTGGAATCCACAATTTTGTTTTAGAATTCCCCTTCCCTTTTCATAGTCCAAATTTTTAAGCTATTGAATCAATGTTCTTCATAGTCATAATGATGGTTTCTTTCTAGCACATATGGTTTTTCCCTATAAAATAAGAGAAAAAGAAAAGAGGGTCCTGTATTGACCTTGGTGCCAGGAAAAGTTTTGGAGCAACTCATCTTGAGGGCCTGTACAGAACACCCATGGGATCAGGCACAGCCAGCGTGGTTCGTTAAAAGCTTATCCTGCTTGACCAACTTGATCTCTATGACAAGGTGCTCATTTAGTGGATTAAGCATCTAGCTGGATTTGGTAAACCCTTGACACCATTTCTGGCATAGTTTTCCTGGATAAACTGGCTGCTCATGGCCTGGATGTGTCCACTGTTCACTGGGTTAAAAACACTCAGAATGGCCAGGCCCAGAGAGAGGCGGGAAATGGAATTACATCCGACTGAGGCTGTCACCAGTGGTGTTCCCCAGGGCTCAGTACTGGGGCTGGTCCTGTTTGTAACTTCATGAATGATCCAGATGAGGGGATTGAGGGTAACCTCAGCAAATTCAGAGGTGACACCAAGTTGGGCGGGAGTGTTGATCTGCTCGAGGACTGGAAGTCTCTGCAGAGGGATCTGGGCAGGCTGGATCCATGGGATGAGGACAATTGTGTGAAGTTCAACAAGGCCAAGTGCTGTTCATAACAAATCCTGCAGCTCCAGGCGGGGGCAGAGGGGCTGGAAAACTGGAAAAGACCCTGCGGGTGCTGGTGACAGCAGCTGGACACGAGCCAGGTGTGCCCAGGTGGGCAAGAGGCCGATGGCACCTGGGCTGTGCCAGCTCTGGGGTGGCAGCAGGGCCAGGGCAGTGCCTGTCCCCTGTGCTGGCACTGCTGGGGCACCTCCAGTGCTGGGGACAGCTCTGGGACAGGGACACTGAGGGGCTGGAGCATGTCCAGGGAAGGGAATGGAGCAGCAGGAGAGGCTGAGGGAGCTGGGAAAGGGGCTCAGCCTGGAGAAAAGGAGGCTCAGGGGGACCTTGTGGCTCTGCACAAGTCCCTGACAGGAGAGGACAGCCAGGGGGGTCGGTCTCTGCTCCCAGGGAACAGGGACAGGACAACAGAAAATTACCTCAAATTGTACCTGGAGAGGTTTAGATTGGATAATAGGAACCATTTCTTCACCAAAAGGGTTCTCCAGCCCTGACAGAGCTGCCCAGGCCAGTGGTGGAATGCCCGTCCCTGGAGGGATTTTAAAATCATGTGGATGTGGCACCTGGGGACATGGGTTAGTGGTGGCCTTGGCAGTGCTGGGGGTCTTGGAGGACTCTGGTCTTGGAGGACTTTTCCAACCTGAACAATTCCCCGAGAATTTGTTTTGAGGCTGTTCTCAGAATAGTACTAGAGATGTAACCCCTCAACAGGAGAGCTTTCTCTTCTCACATTCTCACCCACACGTCCTGACTCTATTCTATATTAGGAGACATCATTTATTTTTGGGAAAAATGCAATCCTGCCTGTAATTTTTTGCCTGACCTCTGTATTATCCACATGCATTAAGTGGGTTTGGAGCCCATGCATCATTCCAGGCTATTTGGAGTGTCTTTGATGCAGCTGAAGTTGTCTCAATTTATTTGCAGTACTCTCAGATTTGTACCTGCTTTCCTAGACCATCATGTCTGTCTACTCAAAGAATAAATGTAGAACCATTGAGACAAAGGCTATGCTACATGTTTTGGGATTGCTTCCTTGGGCTTTTCCTACTTCATGCACCACAAAATGTATTTATGTCAGAAAACCCTGTGATCCCTGAGATGGCTGCAGGGCTGGTACAATTCCAGTAAAGTCTCTGGGAAAGGACCACCAGTTATTTTCTATCTCTTCATAAAGAGTTTATGCGTAAAACACTACAGAGCTTTTTAATTTAAAAGAAAGGGAAACCAAGATCTAATGGTAGCTTTAAAATCAACTGAGTGACATCAAAAACATGTAATCCTCAAATAATATGTGATTAAGAGAAAGAACTCGAGAACCACTGGGACAAAGTGGTTGAAATGTGGTAGACCTGATCTAGAATAAAGATACCTTTCAAATTAGGTATGGAATCTGATGAAAAAAACCCCCACACAACTTGCCAGGTAAATCTGACAGCTCAATCCTCCAGCCGTGACACATAAACATGGATTTCCTCTGTTTTTTTGGGCAGCTCACAGCCAGGAAACCGCTGACACCCTCGCCTGCCGGCAGAGCCGGGGCTCCTGCTCCTTCATGCCCTGCTCTGCTCCTCTGGTTGACATCGGGACCTGCCGCGGTGGGAAGCTAAGATGCTGCAAATGGTAAGAGGAATTCCTCCAGGGAGATGCTGCTGCACCAAAAGCAAGCAGAAGTACCAGGCTTTTCCCCCTTTTGGCATCAGAGCCCCTTCTCCAGCCCCCTACAACATCCAAAAAGTTAATTGCTGGGGTTTGTGCATGGTTAAAAGAAAGGCAGAGCCTTGTGATGTTGAAATATTCCAGGGAAAAAGAGAGACAGTATAGAAGAGTGACAGGACAAGGGGCAAGGGCTTCAGTCGGAAAGAGAGTAGATTTGGATTGGATGTTAGGAAGGAATTGTACCCTGTGAGGGTGGGGAGGCCCTGGCACAGGATGCCCAGAGAAGCTGTGGCTGCCCCTGGATCCCTGGCAGTGTCCAAGGCCAGTTTTCAAGCTTGGAGAAACCTGGGATAGTGGGAGGTGCCCCTGATACTCTGGGCCATCAGCAGCTGCAGCTGAACAACTCTGGTGTGTTCTGAGGGGTGACAGCCACATCCCCCTTTTTATCTGGGTTGTTTTATGGCCAGAAGCACAGGTTATGAGAGTCTCCAGTTGTCTTTACCCTCACGTGTTCTCTGATGTCTCCAGCAGTCTGAGGTGTCAAGGTAAAGTTTATTTGTTTGGTATATGAGCTAAGCACCTCACTTTCCTCTGCAGGACCCCCAGCTCCTAAACCTGACACCTCACTGACCACTCAGACAAGAGCTCTGGACATCTGAGACATCTCCCATCTTTTGACATCGATGGATCCTGTCCTCGGCGCCCTGGGGGGCCTTTCCCATGGGGGTGGAGGCCCTCAGGAGCACAAGAACATCTGAGGAGGAGTTCTTGTCCAATATTTGCAGTTTCAATACTAATAAAAGCAAGTTCTTGTGAAACCATGTTGCTGATACTTGCTCAAGTATGCCAGGGTGCTTTCTGTTGTTTCTATTGTCTTTAAAAATCAGGCTGTAAATGAATTGTATTTAACTAAATTAGGCCCATGGGTCATCAAGTCCTGTTAAATAACCCTGTATTGGAGTGATTTGTGTGGAAACATTTATATTAATAATTGAAAAAAGCATTAGAGCCCAGTCTTGCTTACATTCCAACCCAGAGCTGGGATTCAGGAGACAGTCTCAGTCCTCTGCTCCTCTCCAGGACTGCATCTCCCAGCCCAACCTGAAAAGTTGGGAATGGCAACACAGAGCAACCCCAGGGTGGCAGAAGACAAATATTTTTAGAGCTTGAAACTGCATGAGCACATTCACAATACTCTGCTCTTGCTGTCTCTATTTAGTGTTGACCAGGATCATGTCCATGGAATTTTATTTCTCTGGATCCCAAAATAGTCAGGTTTTATCCCTGCACTGCTCTGACTGGGGACTGTGTGTCCACCCGCCTGGATTCTCATCACCAAGACTCATCCCCTCCTTCCCTTCCCCATCCCTAACATCCCTGATGCAAAGGTCACAAGATTTGAGACAAGGGGTGACTCAAAGTGTCCTTGCTCTCCATGCCACGAGCTGCTGGATGGTTTCAGGACTTCACCAGGAGCTCAGCCTGATCAGTTTGTGCCAGCTTCCCACCAGCCTAATCCCAGTGGGTTTGGAGAGTCACAGAACCATGGAATGGTTTGGTGGGAAAGGACCTTAAAGATCATCCAGTCCCACCCCAGCCAAGGGCAGGGACACCTTCCACTATCCCAGCTTGCTCCAAGTCCTGTCCAACCTGGCCTTGAAGTTATTCTTGATCAAATTAATAATAAATAGGTCCCTGTCATCACGTGGGTTTGTGTTCCTCCCTTTAACTTGGATACGTTCACCACAAGGCACATCTCACACTGATTCCAGGTGAGACCCTCCAAAGAAACAGCAAAAGAGTTCCTCACAGGGATAAAGAGGTTGTTCCTCACAGGGATAAAGAGATTGTTGCTCACAGCTATAAAGAGGTTGCTCCTCAGAGGAATGAGGATCAAACACAGATCTTCCCAATTAAAATTTATTGAATTGTGTATACGATGAAATATGAACACCTCAGCTGAGCATTCTGGAATCTCTCACATTATCGCTGACTCCAAAAGGAAAATAAAATAGAGAATTTAAGCTGTTCTGAGGGCCAAAGGAAGGACTTTTTCTGCACCTTCTCATGGGCACAGACTCCTGCATGTTGGTGACCTCTCTGGGACAGGTATTAGTTGACACAAGATCATTCTAACTTCAAAATTTCTTGAAAAATGAAAAATATTGGTCTTTTCTGGGTGGGTCAAGAATTGCTTTGAAGTTTCTTAAGGCTATTTGTGGAGGGGTTTGTTCTCTTTCTGTTGTTCATGTTGAGGTGTGTGCCTGAATGTGTCCAATGCATAATTTCTGCTCAGAATTCCATATTTTTTCCAATGAGATGATGCATCCCTTAAATTGCCAGAAGTTCTGCTTAGCCCATCTGAGATGTCAGTGGTCACTAATCATACTGAAAAACAAACAAACAAACAAAACCAAAACTTTCAGATTTTGTACTTACACAAGGAAAGGATTTAAATAAAATGCACAGAAGGGCTTGAATGAGTACCAAGGGCTGATATTCCTGAATCCTACTCCTCAGGATATTCACAGTCCTGCTGCTTCTGAATTTTAATAATCAATTGTTTTTCTATTTTAATTAATAATGAGTTTACCAGTCTCTCTACCTGAAGCTTTCTACTCATCATGGAATCTCCTGTGTGGAAAAGAATTCCTGCTTTTCATGTTTTGTTTTTAACATGTCTTACTACCAATATTGAACAAAGTTTAAGTAAGAGCCTCCAAAAGAAACCAACAAAAAACCTGTCTGCATCATTTTACAGGAAAAAAAAAGAAACAAAAAATGAAATGTTAGAATTAGAGGAGGCAAGTGTAAATATTCAGGGGTATTTCTTCCTGCAGTTTCATATTGGAATAAAGATACGGGGTGAACTTTAGGATTACAGTAAGGAATTAGAGGGGAAAAGAATAAATAAATCACATAATTAAATAATGATTTTGGTTTGAAGGGACCTTAAAGACCATCTAGTTCCAACTTCCTACCATGGGCAGGGGCCAAATATTTTGATTTTGTCTAGAAGACAAAATTTATGGAAATGGAGAAAAAAAATCTGGGATAACATGTCTTTCAGGCTGTTCTTCTGACCATGACACCAGGCAGCCTTTGCAAGATGGGACATGGAGGTTTCCTGTAGATCTGACTCAAAAATCCCAGGTCTCAGGACAGTGTTCACACTGAGAGATGTGTCCTTTGAAGCCAGCACTACTCATCACGAGCAGCTTGAACCAGATAATGGGAACAGCAGCAAAAAGGATTCATTTACGGCTAATTAATTCTCTCTGCCAGAGAGGTTTCACTGTCATCTTTCCCAGGAGGCACTTGAGCTGCATCATTAATGCTGCAGAGAGAAACCATGAGGAAATCCTCAGGAAATCCTGCATCTGAGTGTGCAGAGTCTCTGCTCTTTGCCAGCTTGTGCTGGAGGAGTTTTCCATCTAAAGGGCAGCCTAGATGTTTAAAAAAGGGTAAAAATTTAGTAACAAACCCCAAGAAATCCCTGGAAATGTTCAAGGCCAGGTTGGAGGGGGTTGTGAGCAGCTGGATCTTGTTGTAGGTGCCCATGATAATGGAATAGTTGACTTTTAAGGGTCCCTTCCAGCCCAAGCCCTTCTGTGGGTGTGTGATCCATCACATCCCTGACTCACCACGGTCCTACAGCAGGGAATTCCCTGCTGGCAGAGTCCAAAGGGTCTGGTGTGGGGCGGGGGGCAGCGATTGCTGGAACAGACCCCCCCAGCCTGCCTGCACTGCACCTCGGTGTTGGGGGCACGCAGGAAACCTGGGCAGAAGTAAAAAAAAAAACAAACCAACCTTAGGATATTGATTTTACTTCCCAAAGAAGACCAAGAACAATCAAGGTTATAGCATGGCATCAATGTTGAAATTTACCTGCAGTCTGGCTACTTCCATACCCTTTACATCCCTTTTTTTTCAAACTGTGAGTGTTCTGTGGACACTTTTAGTATCTGGTCACTGCTAAAAATGTGCCCAACACACTGGCAGCACTTTGGCCACGGGCAAAAGGCACTAAACCACTTTTTATTTAAGTTCTAGTTCTAGCTCTAATTCTAGTTCTAGTTCTACTATTACTACTACTAATTCTATTTCTTTCCATTTTTACTCATTCCTATTTCTATTCTTATTCCTATCCCTATTCCTATCCCTATTCCTATTCCTATTCCTATTCCTATTCCTATTCCTATTCCTAT
>JAHLSL010000038.1:15168901-15209900 GCA_025920805.1 Petroica traversi | reverse complement strand
ATTCCTATTCCTATTCCTATTCCTATTCCTATTCCTATTCCTATTCCCATTCCCATTCCCATTCCTATTCCTATCCCTCTTATTCCTGTTTTTATTTCTATTCCTATATTTATTTTTTTTTCTTGCTCACAATTTTCCTTCTGCATTTCCTTGGATTTTATTGAACTCTTACCTGAAGTGCCCTGGAGCATTAAGAGGAGAAGAGCAAAGAAAAAGGGAAAGATCTTCATGTCTGAATTCAGTGCCACCAAATACAACAGATGCTAGGAAAATATAAGAAAGAAGTAATGAATTTAACCCGCATTTGTCGTTTCCCAGCACAAGTGCAGTTAATGAAAAATTAGCTGTAACTTTTAAATAAAAAATGGCATTTATGTAATAAATGTTCTAGAATGAATCTATAGAAATAACATTTTTTAAAGGAAAGATAAATCTGAAAGCATAAGATTGAGAAAATTATAAATATTTTTGTTAATTCTTTATTTGAGCAACTATGCTGGGTCTGGCTGGGATGGAGTTGACTTTACTCATTGCAGCCCACACAGTGCAATGCTTCATGCTCAAAGCAAGTTATTTAATGATTAAAATAGCCATTTTATTTAATTCTCACATATTTTCTTTCAGATACATGAAGACAATGACTTAAGCCTTTCCAATGTCTCTGAAAATAAACACTCAGAAGCTTTAATCATCCAAATAATCATCAGTTTTGTAGCTTACAAGCCAGTAATAAGTCTTGGATTTATTTTTACAGAAAATCTAAGAAGCCCTCTATCCCTTCTGGAAGCCCTGAATTGTTTCTCCACCATCATATCTTGCTGCAGATTCCAGCTGCCTTTGGCAAATAACACAAACTAATTTAATAATTAAGAATCACCATCACTGAATATAATAATCAGCCAAATGCAGTACTGAAATAGCAAGTACTGACCATTTCAAATGTTCATGAGGATTTAATTAAGTTGCAATACTCTTCATCTGGGATGATAAATTTCTTTTTAGAGGAGAAAAAATATCATTAAAAATAACGTATTTTCCCCCTATTTGGTTGAAATTGGTGTGAAAACTGCACCTTTAGCTCACCCAAGAGGACCTGAGGAGAGGGGTCTGTGGATCCTACCTGGTTCTCCAGGAGATCTTCCCAGAGTGATCTTCCCAGAGTCTCACTCAAAACAACTGGTTTTATGTACCAGTTGTTTTGGTACTGTGGATGGCAGAGCTGCTGCGGACCAGCTGGCCAAGGACATGGACTTGTCACAGCAATTCCCAGCAGCTGAAATGTCCCTTCCCAGCAGAGGATGGGCAATGGTCACTGCTCATGGCCCTTCCCAAAAACACCTCACACACCCCTGTGTGTGCCCAGCTCATCGATCCCAGTGAAAAACGATGGCCTGGGACACACAGGCTGGGATCCAGGGGACACCTGACCCTGCAGGGCTGTCTCTGGAGCCTGGAGATGCCTCTAGGGAAGCTCAGGTTTTGCAATGACTCTCCTGTGTAAAAGCCAGGTGAGACCCTCTGTGTTCATAGAATCCCAGAATGGTTTGGGTGGGATGGGACCTTAAAGATCATCCAGTTCCACCCCCTGCCATGGGACACCTTCCACTGTCCCGGGTTGCTCCAAGCCCCATCCAGCCTGGCCTTGGACACTTCCACGAGCAGCCACAGCTTCTCTGGGCCCTCTGTGCCTCCCCATCCTCACAGCCAGGAATTCCTTCCCAATATCCCATCCATCCCTGCCCTCTGGCAGTTTGAAGCCATTCCCTGTGTCCTGTCCCTCCATCCCTTGTCCCCAGTCCCTCTCCAGCTCTCCTGGAGCCCCTTCAGGCCCTGCAAGGGGCTCTGAGCTCTCCCTGGATCCTTCTCTTCTCCAGGTGAGCACTCCCAGCTCTCCCAGCCTGGCTCCAGAGCAGAAGGGCTCCAGCCCTGGGAGAAGCTCTGTGGCCTCCTCTGGACTCTCCCCAGCAGCTCCATGCCCTTATGTTGGAGGCCCCAGACAGGAGTCACAAAATCAGAGTCTCCTCCTGCTGGTCATTCCTTCACTCCCATGGATTAACCAAATCTGTGTTCTACTTGTCCTACAGAAAATAATTATGTCTCAGTCATTAATTCCAGGGAAGCAACCGCTTTCCACACAGCCTTACTTGATTCCAGGAGGCCAAGGGAAAGAACCTCCACAAAAGATATTTTGGTCAAATCCGTGTCCTCAGTGGATCTGGACTACAGGAACTGATGGCAGCACTGGTTCAACCCGAACTCTGAAGGCACCCTGTGAGCCCAGATGTTGTGTTTTCATTCTCATACCACCAAGAGACCAGGAAAAATCCCAACATTCCCATGCTTCAAAGAGCATCCACCTACCCAGGTCTCTCCCAGAAGATGGCAATGAAGAGCTAATGCTGAATTCCCCCTCCAGCAGCCTTCTTCAGTGAAGAGTACGGAAATTATTCTGACAGCACGGTTTTACGGAATTTTTTCCTTAATTATACTGATGTCTTTTGATTCCCAGCGCTGATATGTGAGTGAATGATGTTTTCTGACAGGCCAGGCTCAAAGCCCTCCCTAGTCTGCCGTCTGCTGTGGATTCCTGTGATGGACAAGAAACTCAAAATCAAATTGACAGGACTCGAGGAAATGGAATGAAGCTGAGCTGAGGGAGGTTTAGGTTGGATATCAGGAAAAGTTCTTCATCCAGAGGGTGGCTGGGCACTGGACAGGCTCCCCAGAAAAAGACTGCAATTTAAAATCCCATTCCTGTAGAATTTAATTGAAAGAAAGTATATATTTGCTTTATAATATGGAGGAGAATTTGTTTCTACTATTTGGATTTTGATTTTGTTCTTTAAAAAAATCACATAAAAACGTAAATAATTGAGTGATAAAATGTAAAGAGATGGAAATAGACACTGTGAATATTAAATGTATAAATGAGTTTTTTAGAGGTACAGAGCTCTGAACTGAGATTTTGAGGTCACCCCCTGAAAAGAAGATTAAAATAGGATAATGTAATTCTTTCTTCTTGTTTTTCCACCTTGTGCATGTGCCACCTGCCCAAAGTGAAACAAAACAGAACCAAGCTCAAACACCAGAGTTTGGATAAGATCTTTAACTAATTAATTTTATTTCTTCTTATGATTGATGGTAAACTTCCTTAAATATCTTAAATACTATAATTAAACTCTTATTTCCTATATACCGTTATTGACTTTAAGCATTGTTTTGGCCGCTCATGATTACAAACATGATACATTTCCCTAACCTATTTCTTGGCATTTAAACACATGCACTTAAAGAATGAATATTGCAAATCAATTAATATTGTATCCTGAAAGCATTTTGACAGCTTAATGTTTTGTTCAGTTCCCTTTTCCTGGGGTACTTCAAAGGACACTGGGTGGAGCCTCAAAAATTATGTTCTCCAAGCATATGTGTGTGTATATATATATGTGTGTGTGTGTATATATATATGTATGTATGCCTGTGCATATATAATCTATAAATATTCCAAGAGAAACAAAGGCCGAATTTACTCAGCTGCTTTATATTTTACCTTTGCTGAAGAACATGCAAACAGAGGAGAATAACCCAGATATTCTAACCTGGGATTTGCTCAGGAATAGTCAGGATATTGATTTCAGTAACTGTTTATTTAAACACATATTCTATAATGATATTTCTTACTCTCCTGTTTCTCTACAGCCCTCCTAGCAAATCCACACTAACAAAGATATATTTATACATTATATGTTAATATGGACATGTGAAAGGACTCTTCTAAACCCCAGCTGGTTTTTTATCACCCAGCACACCACAGACTTTGTTCCCAGTGAGAAATCAGGTCTCAGTTTCTTTGCCCACACTCACACAAGTGCTGCCTGAGATGTCCTGTGTCCCATCCCTTCTCCCTGGCTTCCTCTCCTCTCTCCTGACCTTTTTCCATCAGCCCCAGGAGGAGATCTCAGCCAGCCCAGACCCTAAAGTGCTGTAGGAGCTGGTGCGAAGGTCACTGGGTTAAACCCTACGTGCCACCTCAGCTTACCTGTGACAATGGGGTGTCCCCAGACACTTGAAGCAATGAGGATACTTCACCCTCTCTCTGCCATCTTCTTCCTCCAGCGTCCTCTGTGCAATGACAGGAAGGATGGCAGACCTTTGGTATGATTGCCCAATGTTTGTCCTCACAGCACCTCCACACTTGGCAAAAAAAATGGCATGAAATCCATGCTGGAACAGCCCTGCTGTGCATCCAGTGACCTTGGAACGTGGAAACCTGCCCAGTCCTGACTTGGCCAAATCCTGCCTGGAAATCCCATCTGCTGTCCCTGCTCCCTCTGGGAATTGCATCTCTCCCACCACAGAGACCCCACTGCTCAGGGAAGGCATAAGCAAACAAAGGGTTTGCCAGCTGCTTCCAAAGCCCTGGAAATACGAGGATAAAAGTGCTGCTTGGAGAGCCAGAGAGCAAAAATCCAGATTTACATCTCTAGAGCAGAAGTAATATTTCTCTGTGCTTCCCTGACTGTATTGCAAGCCATGATTTATCCCAGGTGGAGTTTATCCAGCTGGGAACAAACCCTTCACTAACCTGAAGGTGGACATCAGAGCTGCCTTTTTGCTCAGGACACTCAAGCAGCTGCGAAGTTGATAAATCTTGAGGAAGATATTCCCAGCACTGAGATTTCTTAAAATCCACAGATTTCCACAGCCCATTCTTGTTCTCTTCCCTGCCCAATTTTGGCATCTCTGCTAGGCAGCAGGGCTTCTGATTTTCCTGGCTCCTTGGTCCTGAAGATCTGTGAAACCCCACAACACTCACAAGGGAAAGCTGGTGACATTGCCAGTGATTATTTTCCAGAGAAGGAGAGGAAATTTTTCCCTGCTCTGTGAGGGTGGTGAGGCCCTGACACAGGGTGCACAGAGAAGCTGTGGCTGCCCCTGGATCCCTGGAAGTGTCCAAGGCCGGGATGGACAGGGCTTGGAGCAACCTGGGATAGGGGAAGGTGTCCCTGCCCACAGCAGGAGATAGAATGGATGATCTTTAAGGTCCCTTCCAGCACAAACCATTCTGGGATTCTACAACCAAGGAGCCCTGAGGATCAGAAGGAGCAGTCATTGCACGTTCCCAGGTATTTTATAACACCCTGTGGTCTAACGTTTCTTACACAAACTTGGATGGTCTCAGATGGGTTGCACAAAGATCAAGGGCTCTGTGGTGAAAGCAGTCTCATCGTGGACCTTCCTTTCTCATTGGAAGAAACAAAGTACAGGCTGAAAAAAGCTTTTTTTTCATTGGCCTATGACTGCACTGGCTCATCCCCAACCCTTTATAGGCATGTTCAAGTCTGGTGCACCCACAGGAGAACAGAGGCAACAGTGATCCCTCACCTCCTCCTCAGGTAACTCTGCTTGGTTCTGGAGAGCCACCCTCACATCTCTACCTTCCTAAATCTCTTTTCCTTTCGTCAATCTCACATCTCTGTTTTCATTAATCCTTTCCTTCTCTTTACTCCAGGAAGTTCTTCCTGTGTATGAGTTCTGTAGAACCATGGGTTGGCTGCTTGCAGGGCTTCCAGGAGGATGCTGGGTTTGCTGACCTCCAAGAGGAGCAGAGACCTGGAAACCTCCCCTTGAGACAACAGAGGCAGAAATGTCTGTTTTCCTCCAGAAACAGGCACCCAGCCAGCACAGCAGCTGAGTGCTGCACTTTGAGCCACATCTTGCCTGCATGCAGTAACATTTTTAATGAGCTTCCACCTAAATTAATACTGAAAAAATCCAGATGTAATACTTTTCTAAGGATTATGATTGGCTTATTCTCTGAACTCTTTGTGTACTTCAAGATGTAGAGGGGGAAAATTTGTGGGCCTATGCTGGCACCAGAGTAACCTGCCTGGTGCTAAAGAGGTCTGTGATATCTTTTTTCACTGCAGTAAAATCAAAACTTAAAGAAGAAACAAAAATGATAACCAGCACCAAAACACCATAGAATCCCAGAATAATTCAGGTTTTAAGCTAATCCAGGAGTTTCTAGTCTGAATCTGCACTTAAAGTGGTGCTATTTAGGTCAGGTAGTTTAGAGATGCATTCCTTGAAATTGCTAATATCTCCAAGGATGAAGTTTTCACTCTGCTCTTTGTCCAAATCCACTGGACAAATATTTTGCCTCTGGTGTCTCTGGGCACATTTTTAAGCAGTTCCTCATCTCCTGATCAGGAGGGAATCCTCTTTCCAGTATTGCTCAACCTCGTGCTCTCTGCTCAGTGCAGGTAAGGAATTCACATCCCAGCTGTGGCCATGAGGATCCTTCACCTGCTCCTGGTTGTCCTCCTCCTGATGCTCCAAGGGGTTGCAGGTAAGGAGTGAGGGGAGTAGAGAAGAAGGCTGTATTCTCTTTTTCTGCCTTCCATGGCAAATGACCCCTCTCTTTGTGCTGTGCAGGACAAGTGTTCCCTCAGCTAAGCAATTCTTGTGCGGCCCAAAACGGGCGCTGCTTCTCAGGGATTTGTCGCCGCCCCTATTACTGGATTGGAACTTGTAGCAATGGATATTCTTGCTGCAGAAGGTGAGTAGAAATGCAGGGATCCCTGTGGGAATGGCTCATATCCTCATTATCTTTCCTCCAGAGCAACATTTTAATGGCACAACTCTTGCCACTTGTCTCACATCCCCTGCTGGCATTGATGCCTTTTCCTGGTGTTAGGAAGAACAAAGCCAGACACTGTTAGAGGGTCGGGGGTCGTTACCTTGGTATTTTAATAAGGATCCTGTTGGATGCATCCACCTCACCCAGGTGACAGCGTGGCAATGCACACACCCATCAATCACACACACAAGGTACAGACCTCACACATCAGCAAATCCAACAAGGGAGCCCAATCATGGGGCTGGGCTGGGCTCAGCTCCAGTTACAGAATCTGTCCTGCCAGGGCACCTTGGCATTCCCAGGAGGATGTTTGGTGTCCCTGGCTCTGCAGTTCTGGGCTGTTCAGTCTCAGGGCCTGCAGGACACTCACAGAGCACTGAGCACCAGGCTCAGGGAAGGGTTACAAGTGTGCTGATGCTTGTGGATACACAGAGCTGGGTAAAAGGTACAGAAAAGAAAAGGAAAAAATAATTTCAGCATCAGCATAGAGGAGGAATTCACATCCCATGGCAGCCTCTGCTCAGATGTCATGAGATAGGGAGAACATCTCTGCAGAAAACCTTCAGGTGGGTACTTTGAGACTCTCTCCTGTTCACCATGCAGGGGGTGGAGCAGCTGAAGAGTCCCTGGATTCTCCTTGGAAATCCTTCCTGCTCCTACTGAACAGCTTCTGGGAATTGCCCTGATCCCATCCCTCCTGGTGGCACCAGCTCCTGCTGCAACGAAAAGCTGTCACAATCTTCCCTTACAGTGAAGCAAAAACCATAAACACCAACCAGGCAACCCTGAGGAAATTATTTCTTTCATCTCTTTTAATAAAATCAGTTATGGTGGCATTCTTGTGGTTGAACCTCGAGTGATTCTTTGTAAGGAAGGAGGGGAAAAAATCTCCCTGTGAGGGTGGGGAGGCCCTGGCACGGATTATCCAGAGAGCTGTGGCTGCCCCATCTGGAATTGTCCAAGGCCAGGTTGGCCAGGGCTTGGAGCAACTTGGGATAGTGGAAGGTGTCCTCACTCTTATTAGAGGGCTGAGATTATTTTTAAAGCCCCTTGCAACCCAAACCATTCTGCAATCCTACAAATAAAGAGCCCACAGGACCAGAAGGAACAGTCCCAAAGTGGGCCTCCCTTTCTCATTGCAAGAAACAAAATATGGGCTGGAATCTGTGCTTTTGTCTCTTGTCCCCTGTCCTCATGGCCCAGCAGTGTGGATAAACCCGAGGTATCTCCAGATGTTTCCTTCAGAGGGCCTGGGGCCATCTGAGAAATTTCACTTCTGAGTGGTCCTTATGCAAAGGAAAACCAGGAACATTTTGAATTACATGAGCAACACAAACCAGGAGAAAAAAAGTAAAAAAAAGGGAGAGAGTAAAAAGCACATTCCCAAGAGTTAAGGATGTTCAACATAGTGATTTGGCTGCTATTCCTCACAAGCAGTTGCTGAACAGTCACACAACAGTGGCCAGTGGAATATCTTACCAAACACAGATGGTTTGGACCCCTAATGACTTTCTGGGTGGGTTTGGAGATGTGACAACATATTTTTAAAAAATTTTGAAGGGCAAATGCTGGCTCTCTGAGAGACACAGCTGCCACTTGTGCTGTTCTGCAGAATTAGTGCTCGTGGTTCTTGTTGCAAAACATCTCCACCTGCAATGTTCCTGGATTGCTTCTATCTTTGCTGTTACTTTTATATTTTTTCTAGTGTTCTCATTGCAAATGTCTCTGATATACAAACCCATAGAACACTTTGTTTCGTTATTTAAAGAGGAAAAGCAGTGAAATGGATGTTGTACTTTGATATTTCCTTTTAGGATAGCTGAAATTTGGTGAGATCATCCCTGACGTTTTTCTCTAGAAAATTTGATTTGGTTTACTGAGGTCCTTTGAATTTTAGAAGCTTTAGGGTACCTGGCCAGTGCCAAGGAGCTTTGACCTCACACACATCACTGCCAGTCACAGTGTGATTCTCAGAAAAGAAAGGGGACTCTGCCCTTGTACCCCAGTACCTTTAATTAGTTGTCAGGTCAAAAGACAGAGGCAGAACTGTTCATGCAGATATAAATCTCATAATTTACTCAAGATAACTGCATAATCATTAAAAATACTGAGCTTGATTAAATACATTTTAGTTTGAAGCACTTTAATTAGGCGTAACACTACTGAAAGACTTCCTTAATATTTGCCTTTTATTTTTCCAAGAGGAAACTACCAGGAGCAGAGTTTGATTCTCCTTTTTGCTCCCAGTTTCCATATTTTCTGTGCTAGATATATTCCTAAGATGGAGATAAGATCCTCTTTCCTCTCTGGAGGGTGATCTTGGCAAAATTACCCAAATGTCTTGATTTAAAAAGGGTGAAAGACATTTCTCCTCCAGACACTTTGCAGCCTCTTCGTGAAGACATTTCCCTTTATAAAATATCCCACCTCCATCAGGCACAGCAGCTCCTCAGCACTGAATTGTTACACAAAATGCTGACTCCATCCCATAATAATCTGATTATTGTTTCTTGCTCAGAAGAACGGGAGCTGCAGATGGGGATGGAAAGATTGGCCACCCTTAGAGCCACAACCCAAAATCTTGCTGAGTTCTGCCAAAGGTGCTCCATCCCCCCTCGGCTTCTTCCTTGCCCTTATCCAGGCAGAGGTTTTTGGATGGCAGTGATGGGACTGTGACCACGTGGAATTTACATTAAGCATGTTCGGTGTTAAAGCCAAACCCTTGGGAGCATTTGCATAGAGGATCTTACAGACAATAAAAATTAACGAGGCACCTTTGTTTCCTAGAGGAATTGCGTTGGGTAACAGTAACAGTTGGCAAGTTAACCACAAGCACTTGGCAAGAGGTGAGGCAACTGCAACTTCTGCAATTTTATTCCCTCCGTTTTTCAGTTTTATGGCCAGATGTTGGCAGACACACCAGAAATTCAATTATCATTTTTTCCTATTGCAGAAACAGTTCACATACAAAATTATCGAGAGAATTAAAAAATGGCACGGTATGCTTGTAAGGGAAATCATTTGTAGGCAGGTTTTCACATGCATATAGATAATTTCTGAACACTTCTGTGTACCTGAATACTTTGACAGGGCTCTGAGCTTGTTCTGGGCTGACCTGATCTAGCTGAAGATGTCCCTGCTCATTGCAGAGGGCTTGGACTAATCCACCTTCCAAAAGTCCCTTCCAACTCAAGCTATTCTATGGTTCTCTACTTAAGAAATTAATTTCAAAGTATTGAAAAAATTGCATAATTAGTAATTAAACTGATAAATCAGTCATTAATTAAAACATTTAACTTTAATTTTATACTAAATATTATGTAAGACATTATGACATTTGCAATGGTCCTGGTCAATTAGAAACACCAGTCGTTCAAATTAGCAAATGTATCATTAACCATTATGATGTTTTTCATATTACACATTAAAGTACTGCATGAACAACATTTTCTTGCTGACTGAAGGGAGGTTTAAAGCAAAATATGACCTGAAAAAGCATTTTATATCTTAGAATAGTAGAAACATAGAATGGTTTGGATTCTAAGGGACCTTAAAGACCATTTCATCCCAACCTGCCTGATGGAGACAGAGACGCCTTCCACTATCTCAGGTTGCTCCAAGTTCCATCCAGCCTGGTTTTGAACACTTCCAGGGATGGGGCAGCCACATCTTCTCTGAGAAACCTGTGCCAGGGCCTCATCACTCTCATAGGGAAGATTTTCTTCCTAACATCTAATGCAAACCTGCCTTTTGTCAGTTTGAAATCATTTCCCTCTATCTTGTCACTGTCTGCCCATATAAAAAGTCCCTCTCCCTCCTTTTTATAACTCCCCTTTAGATACTAAAATGGAGTCTAAGGTCTTCCTGGAGTCTTCTCTCCTCCAGGCTGAACAATTCCTGCTCTCTTCATATCTTTACAGGAGAGGTGCTCCGGCTATGCAGAAGTTGGGTGTTTCTTCCCATGGCAGAAGAAGCAGAAGTCAAAAGCTGGCAGGCTGAGAGCAGATAACCAAAAACTGTGTGCTCCTCTAAGGCATAGTGTGGGTTTGGAATGATCAGCTGAAGGTCCTATGGAAGACAGATGCATCAAAAAATCAACTAGAGACCTGGAAAAAAAAGGTCAATCAGGAATTTCAGAGTCTGAGGGTCATAAGACACCCTCTGGCTCTGGATTTGCCTAAATTCACGTATTTCCCACCAGCTGGAAGTGTGTCCAGGGACATAACCATGATTATTCACTTTATTTCAGTACATTTTGTTTCACCCAGATATCTTCAGTGGCCACTGGCCAGAAAGCCAATGGAAATTTGTTTTAGTTGCGAATATCCATCCTGTGTTCTTATATTCTGTATTTATGGAACAAAAAATTAACTGGGATTGCAGGGAGCACGCAGATGCTTTGTATTGCAAGGTTTTAAGTTGCTCCTAAGCAGGGACAGTTCAACCTATGTCCCAAGATGTTTGACACACACCACGGTCGGTTAACGTATCTTACACAAACCAGAGTGTCACAAGGGGTATTGCACAAATAACCTGAGATTTTCCAGGAAAAAAGCAAAAACAGCTTTGGAAAGAAACCCTGTTTTATTGATGGGAAGCTGATTTCTGGTTGGATTAGAAACCAGAAAAAAAAAACCAAAAAAAAAAAAAACCCGAGCAATTTTTGGATTGGTTCAATGCATGGCTGAGAAGAGAAAGCACTTTTAGGACTCACCTTATAAAAAAGGATCTCAGCCCCACAGTCAAAGGCCTCAGGAGGGAAGGGACCACGAGCAAATCTTGTTTGGGGTTCACCTGACACCTGGTAATGTCTCAGTTCTTTTCAGTCTTTCTTTCAATGTCAGCTCTTATCTTTTCTTAAAAACTCCAACCCTAAAACAACCCCAAAACCTCAGGATTATTAACTTTAAATTGTATTTTACTAAAAAAAAATTAATCTAAGTTTTTGGAAAATTGCACAAGTTGAATAAGTAGTTCAAATACGTGCTAGGACCTAGAACATTTTAATAAAAATTCTCTGCATCCTAAGTCCTAGGAAAAAATAAATATTTGATTGGTTCAGGCTACTTTAGAGAGGTCTGTGGTCCAAAGAAATTGGTGACCTCTCTGTGGAAATCTACATATCCATATCCATATATTTCCATTAAATATATAGCATTTGAATATAAACATATTATAATTCTATAATATTTGCATAATACACAATAGGTATAAAATGGTATGTTTATATATTTTAATACAGTATATAATAAATATTTTTATATTACATTTTTTATTTATTTCTCTTTGATAAAACCCTTATTTCATTTTCAGGATTGTTCGCTTTGTCTCTGTATTTCTCCTGATATTTTCAAATCTTTACAAACATGTAAACTTTTAATACTAATTTTGAAGCAGTTTTGGGTCCCCCTCTATCAATTCTGCTCACAGCAATAGGACATTTCAGCACAATCTCATTTCCTTTCCTTGCCTGAGAGAACAAAATTTGTCACAGATCAGAACATTGCTAATGCCAGGATATATAACATTAATATATAAGCACCCTTCTAGGCTATCTTACCCTGTAAAGCTAATTCTAATATTAGTTTAAACTCTTCCATTGAGGGCATCATATGTTTTCTTTTCAAATAGGAACTGATTTGATTGCAATTTCCATTCTAGAACTGTTGCGTCTAGACCAAGACTGCAGATTTCCAGAAAATTGATTTCAGCTGTTATTTCTTGAAAAATTTTAACTTTTTTTTTCTGAAGTTTTTTATTTTGACTCTAACCTCACCTCATTTTGCTTAATGTTATTTATGAGATAAAATAATTTAGCTAAAAATAAAGTTATAATTGCAAATCTAGAAGTGTCCCAGGCCGGGTTGGACAGGGCTTGGAGCAATCTGGGATAGTGGAAAGTGTTCCTGCCCATGGCAGGGGGTAGAATGGGATGAACCTCAAGGTTCTTTCCAATCCAAACCATTCTGGGATTCCATGATTCTGTTCTGGCTGAGGACTATTTACAAAATGGAAAAGAAATCTGAGAACCAAACTATTAAAATAACTTAATAATCACATGTCCTGAAAACACATTGTCCCACACAACAATCATATGGGTCTTACTGATTATTTTTGAAAGCTTAAATTTAAAATTAGTATAAATGCCATTTTTATTGACACAGTGTTTGTGTAGTTCAGAAAACTGTAATTCCCAGGGACTTTGTGTCTTAAATATTTCTTGGTCCTTTTCCCAACAGTGTCAAAGCCAATCCTCAGCCATGAAGATCCTGTACCTGCTCTTTTCTCTCCTCTTCTTGGCCCTCCAGGTTTCTCCAGGTAAGATAGGAAATGCATTCTAGGAAGGGATTTTTGTGCACCTGAAGTAAAATTCCCAGCACATTTTAACCACTTCTGTTTGAAATTGCTAGAAGCCAGCCAGGAATTGATCAATCATCCCAGTGCTTGTGCTGGACCTTCTTTGTAACCTCACCTCCCACACAGCCTCTCAAAACAGCCAAGGTGGGACGTGAGTGACAAAGGCAGCTCCAGGAATGAGAAACTCTTCGACTGCAATTCCCTGCTCTGCAGAACGAGGGGTAAGGAAATATTTTGCTCTTGTTGCAGGTTTGTCTTTGCCCAAGAGGGAAGAGTTTTTCTGCAAGGGAGGGAAATGTTACTTTGGAGGATGTCCCTACCACCTGATTAAAGTTGGAAGTTGCTTTGGGATCCGCTCCTGCTGCAAAGAGTAAGTTTGATATTCACCAACGCTCATCTTTGAGATGAGCAGAGAAATATTAACTATTTTGCCTGTATCCTAACAAGGTGTGACTGAATATCTAAATTTGGTATAAGGAAAAATAAGAAAATAGCTATTATGCCATGAGGACAGTCAAGTGTTGTGTGTTGACTCAAATGTTGCATGTTGTCCAAGAAGCATTTGGACGATGCTCTCAGGCATGGGGTGAGGTTTTTGGGGTTGTCCTGCACAGGGCCAGGAGTTGGGCTCAGTGATCCTTGTGAGTCTCTTCCAACTCAGCTTATTCTATGATTCTTTTAACTCCAGTAAATTGAGCTCCCCAATTTCTCTTTCACCATGGTCCAGCAAGAAGGATCAAACACCATCAGAGATGTCAGCCTTGTGCTGTCTCAGCCCTGTTTGGTCCCCCTACAGCTCCTGTGCCAGAGCAAAATACCCGGGTTTGGAATTTTTGATACTGGGCTGCTGTGCTGAGTGGGTGACCAGAGGTCTCTGAGTGCCACCAAGCGTATGAAAAAGGGGCCACAGTGTTGTAAAATTAAATAATCATACAAAACCAGCCTATTTTCATGCAGGAATGAAATCACCCCAGAATCTAGGGTTATCAATTTAATTCCTTGCTTTTCCTGAAACAACAGGGGAACAGTGTCCTTACTTACAGGTATGATTGCACAGAGCTGTCCCAGAGTGATTACACATGACACGAGCTATTTTGGGAAGAATTTGTGTCCAAGAGGAAAATATGCATGGGCTGAGAGTGAGTAGGGAGAGAATATAAGCAGAAAGAAAATCTGATTTTTTTTTTTCCTTTGTATAGGCCATGGCACGTAAGAAATGTTGATGAACCATTACTTGAAGAGCAATGAAAATTTCTTCTAAACCTACAGATTTGCTTGGAATCTCCTCACTCCTAAACCCACTGGATCCTGCTGCAAAGACTCACACTCCTTTCACTGCCAATGCAAAAGGCATTATGATATAGAGTAAATCCAAATGTGTTCTGTATTGCTTTCCCTCCTTCTAAATAAATTGTTGTTGCTTAGCACTGGTCAATGGAACATGCACTGAAACTTGGGTCATGATCCTGCCTGGAGTTTGACACATAAACCCCAGAGGGCTACAATTTGTGGTGCAAACTGCTCCTTAATGTGAGTTTTTCTGAGCCATGGTGCTCTCGAGGTCTACACAGACCTTAACCTGCAGTGCCAAGAGAAAGTCTGGCTGGAAGAACTCAGCTTGCCTTTGTGGGAATGTGCTCAGGTGCCACAATCCCTTTTTTCCTTATGTGCAGAAATCTTTTATTGGGAAAACAGGAATGGTTAAAGCCCCTCATTTCCCACTTGGAGGCCCTGGGCTCACTGCAACCCTTCTTTCCAGAGACCCTGCTGGGAGCTGTGCTGCTCCACACCCCATCCCACCACCTGGCAGGGAGGGACTCCTTTGCCCTTGGGATGATCCCATGGGGCACCTCAAGGAGACCTTTGCGGAACTTAGAGGAATACAGATCTCCCAGGGGAGTCGTCCAGGTGCCCCTCAAGGTGACATGAAAAAGGGATGGATCAGATGGGTGACCTGGGTTACCTGCAGGGTGGGAGCTGGGGTTCTTCTCCTCACCACCCACCTGGACACAACCTGAGGTTAGAAATGTTTCCCTCTGCTAAGACTGACCCCACCCTCTCTGCAAAATGCCTGCAGGATGGTGATCCATGAACACGTGTGTTTGTAATGAGTGGCTCTGGTTCTACTGATAAAGCTTTCTCTATCCAAGGATGATGCCCTGGCCAGTTCCAAATTTCCAGCTGGGTATGAAGCACTTGGCAGAGGTGCCAGGCTGTTGTTTATTGGCACTTGCTTCCATCCTGTTTCACTGGGTAACTTCATCCAGCTCTCACTTCCCACAAAGACACCTCTATCCTGCAACTTTCTTTCTACAAAACACACATTATTAACGAAATATTTCAGATTTGCCTCAGGGACAGGCTTAGCAGCAAAATTCTGCCCAGTGATGGAGTTACAGAGCAGAAAGCTCAAAAGAGTCTTTCATTTTCTGCCTTAACCAAAAAGCAGACTCACACATACCAAAACATAAACCACAAAGATAGAATTATCTGGGGTGTCCAGCCTGGAGAAGAGAAAGAGTTGGGGAGACCTTGGAGCCCCTTCCAGTGCAGCAAGGACATACAAATGAGCTGGAGAGGGATCTGGACAAGGGCCTGGAGTGACCCAACAGGGAGAATGGCTTCAAACTGACAGAGGACAGGGTTAGATGGGATATTAGGGAGAAATTCTTGGCTGTCAGGGTGGTGAGGTGTAGGATTTAACTCTGTGGAATTTGGTTATAGGGGTAAAATAGAAGCAAGAGAGCTTCTTTAGAGATGGGTTTAGAGCATGAGAGTTTATTGTGAAAGAGCGTGGGTGTCAGAGGCTGCTGGGCTGCAAGACGCATCTCAACGCAGGCCAGAGAAAGAGAGAGAAAGAGGCAAAAAGAGAGAGCAAAAATAGAGCGATTTAGCGTTTACAATACAATAAATCATCTTCTCTGTTGAATATTCTAATTCTCTTTAACCAATCTGAAACAAGCTTCAAACTCTACAATATTTACATACAACCTATAAGAATCATTACATTACCATATAGGGTTATATTTTAAACCTTAAAAAAACTACTTTTGGGAATCTCTTACCAGGCAGGCAGGGTTTGTTCTGACCTTTGGACCTGCCTAGGCAGAGGGTATTGTTCTATCAAGAAGGAGAATTACCTTCAGCCAGCTATACCATTGTTTCTTAGTTACTTTTCAACTCAAACCTTGTCCTCATCCCAGTCTCGACTATATTTTCCATATTTTCAGCATCCTTTGCAAGGCAATCATATCTATAAGGCTTTCCTATTTCATCTTCCCCAACAGTGAGGCCCAGGCAAAGGCTGCCCAGAGAAGCTGTGGTATGCAGAAATGATTTTTTGCTATTTCTTTTATATACTTTTTACACAGTTCTATGTATCCACAAGTAATCCTTTAGGTCTGATAACTTAACCTGGTGTCCTGTAGGTGTCCTGCAGGCCCTGAGACTGAACAGCCCAGAACTGCAGACCCAGGGAGACCAAACATTCTACTGGGAATACCAAGGTGCCCTGGCAGGATTCTGTAAACTAGAGGAGAGTCCAGCCCAGCCCCATGATTGGGCTCCCTTGTTAGATTTGCTGATGTGTGAGGTCTGTACCTTGTTTGTGTGATTGATGGGTGTGTGCATTGCCACGCGTCTCATTTGGGTGAAGTGAGGCATCCAACAGAATCCTATTAAAATACCTAGATAAATGACCCCAACCCTCTAAGTGTTTTCTGGCTTTGATTGTCCTAAGACCAAGAAGATCCATCCCTGGAAGTGTTCCAGGCCAGGTAGGATGGGCTTCGGAGCAACATGAGATAGTGGAAGGTGTCTTTGCCCATGGCAGGGGATGGAATGAGATGATCTTTCAGGCCACTTCCAACCCAAACCCTTCCAGAGGTGGTTTCGTGAGGCTATCAAGGAAGGATTCCGTTCCCTCAGGATCTGACCTGGTGCCTTCACCCAGCAGTTCCTGTGCCCATCCCAAGGATTTCCCAGCTGGCCCCACAGCCCGGTGCCGCTGTGCCATGGGTGTCACAAGAGCTGTTGCATGGGGACAACGGTGACAATTGCAACAGCCCCAGGAGGCACCTCAGCCTGCCGCAGGGAGGGACCAGGGGCAGCCCCAGCACCCCCACGCACATGGGGCACTCTCGGGTTGGCCCAGGCCACTTGTGCCAGCAGCAATTGGCGCCTGTCCCACCCCCTAAAAAAGGTGCAAAACCGGCGTGTTCGGGGCACAGCAGCACTCCTCGAGCTGGGCTTTTCACACAATTCATTACAGAGTTGCTGTTGCAGCCCTTTCTGCCTTGGTGTGCTCTGAACCAGCACATTCATCAGGTAGGTCACTGGGGAGTCCCTTCCAGACCACCAAGACACTTCCCTGCTCCCCTCCTTCCTGGGATGGTGCTGCCCAGGGATGGGGAGTGTGCTTGCTGGGAATGCTGAGAATGATCTGGAATGAGGGACAGACAGACCCAAGTGAGCTGGGATGACTTTCCTGACTTCAGGAAAGCAGAAGGGATTGTGCAGGGTGTTTGGGCAGCCAGCTTTGGGCTGGCCGGGGGGATGAAGAGCACTGGGTAAGACTTCATTTAGCTTGGCATTCCAGGCACAAGGATTTCTCTGAGTGCTTGATTCTGGCTTGCTTCTTGGTGTGTCCCCTCTGCAGCCCTGTGCAAACCCAGGACTGAGACATGAGGATCCTCTACCTGCTCTTGCCCTTGCTCCTCCTGTTGGCCCATACTGCTGCAGGTGAGAGGGACAGAGGGGACATGGCGGAGGTGTGAACCCCCATCAGAGGGGTTTTCCAGGTCCTGGGAAGCAACCAGATTTCTCAGGTATTTCTAACATTTGGGAGGGAATTGCTGTGAGGAAGGTCTGGGCAGCGGAGGATCCAGCACAGCAGCTCCTGTACCTCATGCTGGTCTCTCTCTCTCTTTCCCCACATGCATACGTTTCTGTAGGAAGAAAAATGAACTGTGACTGGAGAGTTTATGATGTTGGGTATGATGCTCAGTTCACTGGAGACTGGGACTCAGAGACAGCATCCATTTTTCTCTGTTATGACACACTCACTTTGACCACTTTCCTTTTGGTGCAGGATCGTCCCTGGGTCCAACAAATAAGAAACAATGTGAGCAACAAAAGGGGTTCTGTGGATTTCTGAAGTGCTCTTTCCCCTTTGGCATCGTGGGAAAATGTTCCAGGTTTTTCTTCTGCTGCAAAAAGTAAGTTTTGGAAATAAAAAAGTTGCTGTCATGGCAGAAGCTCTTTAAGGTTCCCTGAGGAGCTAAAGGCTCAGTATCCTTTAGGCTCCAAGGCAGAGCTGAGGGAAGGGAAGGAAAGGGGCTTGGAGCTGCCCCAAGTGGAGCTGGAGCTGTCCCAGATCAGCCAGGGCCCTCTCATTCTCCTCGATTCCCCAGGGGCTCATTCAGGCTCTGCAGAGGGCGATGTGCTTGTTTCCTTTCTTTCTGCAGAATCTGGGGTTGAGACCCTGAAATATCCAAGCAGGACACACCACTCGCTTCTGGCTGCTGGACCCATGTGCTGATGTCCCCTGCCCTCAGTGGCTGTGCCGTGCCCAGCTGGGGTGACAGCAGCAGTGGCAGCTGCTCCTGCTGGGTGCTGCTGGGCTGGAGCCCTGTGGTGGCAGCCTTGCTGTCTTTGGGGCAGGGGCTGCTTTTCCCAGCTTGAATAAAGATGAGCATTTGGCCTTGCAGGGCTGGGCCGTGTGTGTGTTTGTCCTGCTGCTGCAGGGCTGCTGTGCCTGCTGCCTCTGGGGCTGCCACTGCCTTGGTGGCAGCACAAGGCCCTGGGCATGGTGCTGGGGCTGAGCAGCGTCTGTGTCCCTGGGGATGCTCCTGCCTGGCCGTGCTTTGGGGACGCTGAGCCTGGCAGTGCCTGGCTGGGCTGGCTGGGCTGGCTGTGCTGGAGCTGTCCTGCACATGCTCCCTCTGGGGGAATAGGCCCCTTATCCTTGTTTTATAGGCCCAGATACCATTGTCCCCTTAGGACCCTACTCCCAAGCCAGAAAGGCATGACTAGGAACAACGGAGAGAATGGCAAAACCTCATCCCTGAAATAGCCACAGCTTTGTTACAAGGTCCCAGCTCCAGACCCAGCTGCACAACCTGTAGCAGGAGCCTTTCCTAAAAGGGATGGGGAGTGGGGGATGCCATGGAGGATGGCAGAGACATCCAGAGAACTCACACATGATTCATGAGCTTGATAGGGATAAAATAAATACCTGAACCAAAAAGTTTGGTTTATATGCTTTCAACTGCATTATGTCTATATGGAATACTCAGTATCCATAGCACATCTTTGCTGTAGCATCACTTAAATCCTTCATTTTTCCATACATTCAATTAATAATTATCTTTCCTGCTGCTGCCTGCAGCATCAGGAGGGGCAAAGCACTGAAGCCAGGCTGGAGTCATCGTTAGCCCAAATGTTCCTTTTCCTGTTTCTCCCCCTGCACAAGAGGAAAGGAGGCTTTGGTTTCCTCTTCTGATACCTCTGAGAAGGATTCCCAACCCAGGGCCTTGTGTCATCCTGCCTTGAGTAAGAACTCCTTGTGGTGCTGTGGTTTGATGGGCACATCCAGGGACACACAGAGACCCTGCTCACTGGAAACCAGCACCAGCCTGCTGCTCTGGCACAGAGGGGAGCCCTTTATGAGTCCCTTCAACAAACCCTCCTGTACGACCCACCGTCCGACCTGTGGGCAGGTGGCCCCTTTGCTTCTTCTGGGCATGCAGAATCCATCGCCCATATTTTTTACGATTGTCACCTTGTCCCTGTGACTTCACATCTCAGGGTTGTTGATCAGAAAAGATGAAGAGGTTCCACTGCCAAATCCCCAGCAGCTCAGCCCCTGCAGTTTGTGGGGGACCGGATTGCTCTGCCAAACACCGGGAGAGGCAGCTGCCAAAATGGGCCCATGGCACAGCCCCTCCTGCCCAGCAAGGACTGTCCTTTCTCCCAGTGGCGTGGCTGGCATCAAACACACTGGATTCACAAGCAATGGCTGCATCCAGCTTGTATTTCTTCTCCTTGGTCGGCATTCAGAGAGGATCCAGTGTTGCTGGATCACCTGGTTTACAGAATTTATCATCTATCCTGATACTGATTTCACTTTATCGGAAGAGCCATGAGGTAGAACCCTTTTTGTCTACCTGATATGTCAGGTGCACAGACCTCATGTCTAATAAGATGTTCTTGCACAGTTCAAAGTAGTGTTCCATACCCTGTGAGGTTTTACACATCCCATGGCAGTTGTTTATTCAGTCAGAGGAGAAGAGACAGGAAAAAGATGGGAGAAGAGGGAATGTTTTCACACAGATAGAGAGCAGGGAAGATATTGGGAAGAAATTGTTCCCTGTGAGGGTGGTGTGGCCCTGGCACAGTGTGCCCAGAGAAGCTGTGGCTGCCCCTGGAAGTGTCCAAGGCCAGGTTGGATGGAGTTTGGAGAAATCTGGGATAGTGGGAGGTATCCCTGCCCATGACAGGGGGTGGAATGAGATGATCCTTCAGGTGCCTTGCAACCCAAACCATTCCAGAGGTGATTACATGCAAGAAGGATTCAGCTCCCCTGGGAATGTCCTGGTGCCTGTGTCTGCACCCAGCAGTTCCTGTGCCCATCCCAAGGATTTTCCAGCTGGCCCCACAGCCTGGCGCCGTTGTGCCGCAGGTGTCACAAGAGCTGTTGCATGGGGACAACGGTGACGATTGCAACAGCCCCAGGAGGCACCTCAGCCTCTGGGCCTGCAGCAGGGAGGGACCAGGGGCAGCCCCAGCACCCCCACGCACATGGGGCACTCTCGGGTTGGCCCAGGCCACTTGTGCCAGCAGCAATTGGCGCCTGTCCCACCCACCAGCACTGCTATAAATCCAGCCTCTTTGGGGCAAAGCAGCATTCCCTGGCCACAAGACCATCTGCACACAGCCATTCCTCTTGGGTTTGCTGCTGCCTGAACAGCCAGACCTTCTGCAGGGAGGTGAGTGTGGGGTCTCTCTCTGCAATCCTGCCCACTCAGGGTCCTGCATGTCCCCATTGTCCTGCATTCCCTCTGCAGCCTGTGAAGACCCCGCAGAGGCAGCAGCCATGAAGATCCTGTTCCTGCTCTTCCCCCTGATCCTGCTGTTGATCCAGGGTGCTGCAGGTGAGAGAGGAAGAAGAGAAATGGGGAACAGTGTGAACCTATACAGTTCCTGGAACTGACCATTTTTGTGGGACCGATGAGGAGGTAATAGCGGACAGAGGTCAAAGGGGATTGTCAAGTGAGTTTCCAATCGGACACTGATTTGGGATGGAGAAATCTCATGAAGATAGAATTCTGGCTTGTTCTGTTTCAGGCTCCAAGCCTGCACCCAGCTCGTCATGCTTGAGACTCTCTGGATGTTCTCCTGCCCTGTACACAGATGGATGAGAGCCCCAGGGAGTGTTTGTATGATGGGGGTTTCCTGGGGCACAAAGGTGTCACTTCTTATCCAGTGCTTCATCCCTTGAGTGTCTCAAATTCTCATTACCCCAAGGGATGATCCTTGCAAGGGCAGGACAAGGGCTTTCCATCACAGGTCACACAAATCAAGGCACAGCCCGGACAGGGATATGGGATTGAGGAGTCCCTGCCTTCCAGCAGGACTGCACTCCCACCCAGCTCTCCCAGATAATTGCTTTACTTGTTGTGTGTGCTTTTCTCCATGGAAACAGGAAACCTATTGGAGTGCAGGCGCCGAGGAGGATACTGCACCTTTGGGGGTTGCCGCTACCCCACAGTAACTGTTGGAAGATGTTCCTCAGTTCAAGTGTGCTGCAAAAGGTAAGGATCCCTGGATGAATTTCCTTCTTTTTCCACAGAAAGATCTGTTACAAATTTACTTATTGCCAACACATGACATATTCTCTTCTGCTAAATAATTAGTCTAGGAGGCCCAAAAGAGACAGGAAAAGCCCTCACGGGTTTGGGAGCTTCCCTGAGTGTGGCTGCAGCAGCCCCAGGACAACCAGGGCCTGTCCACTCACCAAAGCCACCAGAGAGGGAAATATTCCCTGTCCTTGGGCAGCACCAAGCACATGATCCGGATCTGGCTACATTTGCACAAACTTGGAGCCAGGGCTGCCAGCACTGAGATAGCCCAGGCCCAACCTGCCTGCACCAAGGACTGCACCTCACCTCCCCTGAGCCTGAGGCTGCTGCACCACACACTGGGCATTGCAGGGCAGCAGGGGGAAAGTGAGAGGAAAGGTTACAGCAGGTGATGTATTTGCCTGTTTTATTCTTACAGTCTCTGGGGTTGAGACCATGGAATTTCCAAGCAAGACACACCCATCGCTTCTGGCTCCTGAAAACCCCCTCCTGATGTCCCCTGCCCTCAGTGGCTGTGCCGTGCCCAGCTGGGGTGACAGCAGCAGTGGCAGCTGCTGCTGCTGGGTGCTGCTGGGCTGGAGCCCTGTGGTGGCAGCCCCGCTGTCTTTGGGGCAGGGGCTGCTTTTCCCGGCTTGAATAAAGAGGAGAACTTTGGCATTGCAGGGCTTGGCTGTGTGTGTGTGTCCTGCTGCTGCAGGGCTGCTGTGCCTGCTGCCTCCCTTGCTGGCAGCACAAGGCCCTGGGCATGGTGCTGGGGCTGGGCAGCGTCTGTCCCTGGGGATGCTCCTGCCTGGCCGTGCTTTGGGGACACTGAGCCTGGCAGTGCCTGCTGGGCCGGGCTGGCTGTGCTGGCTGTGCTGGAGCTGTCCTGCAATTGCTCTCCCTGTGGGAAGAGTCCCTGTTCTGATCCTTCCATTCCAACGTGTCCCATGTCCCTGACAGCCATGGCTTTGTGTGCAGAGCTGTGCTGGTGCTGTGTCCCTTGAGTGGGCATGGCCACAGTGACCCACAGGAGCTGTCCCTGCTGCTCCTCCTTGTCCTGTTCCAGCACCTCCTTGCTGGGGCTGTGCAGGACCTGTGCTGCTCCACTCCCTGTCCCAGCAGACAGGAGGGGGAGGAGGAGAAGTTGCCAGTCTGGGTCTGGGTGATCTGTGAAAAAGGTCCCATTCTTGTGTGGAAATATCCAACTTTGTTTACCCACATGGAGTAAGCAGAATGACCTGCCCTCTCTGCCCATTTCAGGCAGTCTGGGGTGACAGTGCTCTGCTCCATCAAAGGCAGGGGCCTCTTTCTGTGTACAAAGCAAACCTCAGGCATTCAGGTTTGAGTTCTTCAATACCTGTGTTTGTCCATGTACACAGCTGTATGGGAGCAACTGGGGAAACTGGTAACTGAAGACTTCCCCATTCAGAAATCATACCCATAAAATTATTGCTGTTGGAAAAGACCTCTAAGATTATTGAGTCCAACCATCAACCCAGGACTGCCCACCCCAATCCCAAACCATGTGCACAACTGCCACATCCACACAGCTTTATGATTCCCTCCCAGAATGGTGACTCCACCACTGCCCTGGGCATGGTGTCTCAACTCTGCATTACCATTTCTGCAAAGAAATTATCCCTAATATCCAATCTAATTCTACCCTGGTGCTATTGGAGACAATTTGTTCTGGTCCTGTCCATTGCTACCTGGATGAAGGCCTCGACCCCAAAAATATTTCTACTACCATCACTTTCTGAAACTGGAAGATTCTGCAAGGGACATTTAGATGATCCCTGCCTGTCGTGGCCTTTCCTTCTGCTGTGCTCACCTGTCCTGCCACTGACTCTGGGGATGTCACCTTGAGCTCCCTTCCCCTCTGCAGTGCAGAGCTGTTCCCCCATCCCAGGGGCTCCTTGGCCCATAATGTCTTGAGCCAGACTGATGGTGGTGTGGGCATTCAGCTCATGGATTTCCAAGGGAACAAGAGGGGAGGGAAAGGGCAAAACAGAGAAGAAGAGAAACATGTTTTTCTCAAGGTCTCATGAAATGTCATTTTCTCTGTCTTATTTCCAAACTCTTGAGAATAGCCATTGATGTGAATTGAGGGGTAAGCCTTTCCCCCTCACCATGCACAGCTGAGCACGCTTGCAATGTTCAGTCTAATCGTCCACACCGCACTCGGAGTATTGATAGATTTGATAAATTGAGAGACCAAAAGAAGGGAAACCATTTCCTTATTTCTACTCTTCCCAATATCTACCGCCCTCCCATGCCCCTCCTGCCCAGCCCGGTGCCGCTGTGCCACAGGTGGCACAAGAGCTGTTGCATGGGGGCAATGGTGATGATTGCAACAGCCCCAGGAGGCACATCAGCCTCTGGGCCTGCAGCAAGGAGGGACCAGGGGCAGCCCCAGCACCCCCACGCACATGGGGCACTCTCGGGTTGGCCCAGGCCACTTGTGCCAGCAGCAATTGGCGCCTGTCCCACCCACCAGCACTGCTATAAATCCAACCTCTTTGGGGCAAAGCAGCATTCCCTGGCCTCAAGGCCATCTGCACACAGCCATTCCTCTTGGGTTTGCTGCTGCCTGAATAGCCAGACCTCCTGCAGGGAGGTGAGTGTGGGGTCTCTCTCTGCAATCCTGCCCACTCAGGGTCTCAGCTCAGAGCCCAGCAGAGCAAAGTCTCCTAAAGCACAAGCTGCTGGAAGTATCCAGGAATAAAATTTGGCCATCAGAGATGTCTTGGAAACAGAACAAAAGCCTTCATGTGAGTCTAAGAGCACAGAATATGTGGAAGATGGACCTGAGGTTTCCTAAGTACGGGAGATTCTGCAGGAGCAGCCAAGGTCACCTTTGTTGAGGGTATGGGGGAATTTAACTTTCCTTTGCAACATAAGGAGATTCAAGTCCTACGGCAGCACAGAAATTTCCTGCCATATCAGGCTTTCAGTACCTGCAAAGGTTGATTTCTCTTTCCATTTCTGGGCACCAACACACTTCCCTGCCCTCTGGCTGCTCTCTGGGTTGGTGCTGCCCAAGGCAGGGACAGCAAGTGTGAGGTGGTGACTGTCCTTGCTGGGAATGCTCTGGAGCTGGGGATGGGCACTGCCAGGCTGAGCTGGGGGGACTTTTCTGATCCCATGGAAGTAGAGTTAATTGGCAAAAGTGTTTGGGGCATGTATTTGATTCGTGAAGCCCGAAGGAGAAATAGTCCTGTAGTTCCATAACTTTCAATGGCAATTTTATCTCTGCATTTCCCAAATTTCACTGGCTATTTTTTTTATTTCATCAGCAACACTTGGCCCCAGATCTTCTGTCTTTGCCCTAGGAAAAGGTTTTAGAAGACCTTTGAGGAATGTAGTAGAATCAGCTTAGGTTATTGATTTCCCAGAGCCTGAGACATAGTGGAATACCTCTAAGGTTTGAAGGCTGGCGCAGATTTATGAATTGATTTTAGAGAAAGGTAAAGGAAAGATGATCAGCTGTGGCTGGAGGCAGCCCCCCTCCACTTTGCTGAGCCACAGAGCCCCGGAACACAGGCTCCTGCCCCACCTGGGGTCCTGCATGTCCCCACTGCCTTGGTGTTCCCTCTGCAGCCCTGTGAAGACCCCGCAGAGCCAGCAGCCATGAAGATCCTGTTCCTGCTCTTCCCCCTGATCCTGCTGTTGATCCAGGGTGCTGCAGGTGAGAGGGGAAAGAAGGGAAATGTGGGTAGGTGTGAACCTGCAGCAGGGGGAATTCAGTGTCAGGCAAAGTGGCCGTATTTGTGGGAGTAATGAGAAGGTGATGGGGTATTGATGTCAAAGGGGTTTCTCAAGTGAGTTTCCAGCTGGATGCTGATTTGGAGTGGTGAGAGCCCTTGGAAAGAGAATCTTGGCTTGTTTTGAGGGTCAGGGATGAGGCATGTAAGGAATCCCTGCCTGCCAGCTGTGCTGGTCCAGACAGAGGTGGGAATGCAGCTGGGAGCTTCACAGCTCTTCCTCGACCTCACACTGGTCTTTTCCGCTCTTTGCCATTGTCTGACACCAATTTAGGGGAACAGGGACCATCCAGGTGAGACACATTGCAATTGGAGATGTGGCTGTGTGGGGATTGGATCTGAGCCCTTCTCTTGGCCTGAAATGCACAGGGATAATCAGCCTGTCTGCAAATACCAACTGCTTTCCCAGATTATTGTTTTTCTTGTTCCATGTCTGTGTCTTTCCTCATGGGAACAGGAAGTGTAATTGGATGCTTGCGAGTCAGTGGATTCTGCTTTAGCAGTAATTGCCCCGCCAGTTCAAAGGCTGTGGGAAGATGTTCAGCACGCCTTGTGTGCTGCAAAAAGTAAGGACCAGATCCCTGTCTGAAGAAAGATTTTCCCCTTTTCCTCCATTTTCGTTAGAAAGATCTATTACAAATTACTTTCTTGCCAACACCCGAAAAATAGTTTCCTGTATTTATAATTGGCAGAGAGGCATTTTAAGTGGCAGAGACTCAAGAGGGGAGGGAAAACCATTTGGGCTTGATCTCCACTCAGTGAGGCTCCAGCAGCCCCAGCCCCGTCAGGGTCTCCCCACTCTCCTCCAGTCCCAGGGGGTGCCTTCATGTTCTCCAGAGAACTTGCCCAAGCCACTACAGACAAACACATTCTGTCCTTGGGCAGCACCAAGCACATGATCCTGATCTGGCTACATCTGCACAGACTTGGAGTCAGGGCTGCCAGCACTAAGACAGTCCAGACCCAACCTGTCTGCACCAAGGACTGCACCTCACCTCCCCTGAGCCTGAGGCTGCTGCACCACACACTGGGCATTGCAGGGCAGGGGAGAGAGTGACAGGAAAAGTTAAAACAGGTGATGTGCTTGTTTCCTCTCTTCCTACAGTATCTGGGGTTGAGACCATGGAATTTCCAAGCAAGACCCACCCATCGCTTCTGGCTCCTGAAAACCCCCTCCTGATGTCCCCTGCCCTCAGTGGCTGTGCTGTGCCCAGCTGGGGTGACAGCAGCAGTGGCAGCTGCTGCTGGAGCCCTGTGGTGGCAGCCCCGCTGTCTTTGGGGCAGGGGCTGCTTTTCCCGGCTTGAATAAAGATGAGCATTTGGCATTGCAGGGCTGGGCCATGTGTGTGTCCTGCTGCTGCAGGGCTGCTGTGCCTGCTGCCTCTGGGGCTGCCAATGCCTTGCTGGCAGCACAAGGCCCTGGGCATGGTGCTGGTGCTGAGCAGCGTCTGTGTCCCTGGGGATGCTCCTGCCTGGCCGTGCTTTGGGAACACTGAGCCTGGCAGTGCCTGTTGGGCCGGGCTGGCTGGGCTGGCTGTGCTGGAGCTGTCCTGCACATGCTCCCTCTGGGGGAACAGGAACATTATCCTGGTTTTTATAGCCCATTTACCATTGTCCCCTCAGGCCCCTACTCTCCTGTCACTCACTTTGAGATGAGTGTTGGTCCTTTCTCGAGGGGAGTGCTCAGCACAGTGAGGATGAGGCCAAGGAAGGCGCCATCCTGCTGCTGGGTGGGAATGGAGCTCACTGGGGATGTCCCATATTCCCAAATGGAGCAGCACATGGCTCCCACTGGGAACCTCAGCTTGCACCTCTGTGATTGTGTGTTCATGTGTGCACACCCTGCGAATCCCCTCTCCTCCCCATTGAGGTCTGGGCACACCCAGGACTGGCCGGTGCCCAGGCAGGGCTGTGTCCTCTGTGCCGAGGCCACCTCAGCTCTGCAGAGCTCTGGGAGCTGTTGGAGGGTCCCTGCAGCCCCAGCAGAAGCTCTGACTGGGCAGGGCAGAAGGCCCAGCCCAGGGTTGTCCCCACGTCCCTGCGCTGCCCATTGTCTCCAACATCCAGGGGAAGTTTTCCAGGGGTAGCTGGTTGATGTTTATGGCACTGGGTCGGAATGCATTCAGGACCTCCCCTCAGCAGCTTCAGCAGAGTCTCTCCAGCATATCTGATGCCTCCATCCTTGCACAAGGCAGGACCCTGATGGTGTAGCAGGATTTCCCTTCCTCCCTTCTCCTTTCTTCTCCAGGGCTACTGTTCACAGTGCTGTGGACTCAGAAAAACGTGGGATAGCAGCCATGGAGATAGGGGCAAAACCTCATCCTTAAAAAGCCAGAGGTTTTTTATAAGATCCCAGCTCCAGTCCCAGCTGCAAAACCTGCAGAAGGAACCATTCCTTAAAGGTATGGGCAGTGAGGAACCTCTCAGTAGCACAGCCACCATGAGAACTCAGATGTGACTCATGATCACAGCAGAAATAAAATAAATACCTGTACCAAATGGCTTCTATCTTCTTTCATCCTCATTCTGTTTATAGGAAAAACTCAATATCCACAGCCCAGCTTCACTGTAGCATCACTTTAAACCCTCAATTTTTTCATACAGTTAATTCATTACTGTTTTACCTGCTGCACCCTGCAACACAAACAAGAGGAGAGCACAGAGGACAGGCCGGAGTCACAAGAGTACTTAAAATGTCCAGCCCAAAAGTTCCTTTCCCCTTCTGCACCAGAGAAAAAGAAGGCTTCGGTTTCCTCTTCTGACACCTCTGAGAAGGATTCCCAACCCAGGGCCTTGTGTCATCCTGCCTTGTCACAACCTGCTGCTCTGGCAGAGAACGGAACTTTTTCTACTTCTCTTCAGGAAATCCTCCCAGTAAACCCCCCCGCATTAATCTGGGCCATTGGGCCTTTCGCTTCTTCTGGGTATGCAGAATCCATCTCCCACATCTTTTATGATTCTCACCTTGTCACTGTGACTTCACATCTCAGGGTTGTGCAGGAGAAAAGTTTGAGATGCCAGGTTCCACTGCCAAATCCCCAGCAGCTCAGCCCCTGCATTTTGGGGGGACCAGATTGCTCTGCCAAATACCTGGAGGGGCAGCTGCCAAATTGGGCCCATGGCACAGCCCCTCCTGCCCAGCAAGGACTGTCCCTTCTCCCAGTGGCGTGGCTTTGCATCAAACACACTGGATTCACAAGCAATGGCTGCATCCACAACCAATATCTGGATCCTGTTATATTTCTTTGCCTTGGTAAGCATTAGGAGGAGATTGCAGATTTACTGGATCACCTGGTTTACAGAACTTGCCTTCCCTGGTGTATCTCTCATTTTATTTGTACAGTGACTAGAGAGAGTGTGATGTTTGTTCCCCTGACAGGTCAGGTGCACAAAGCTCTTGTCTCAGAGGAAGGTGTTCTTGCAGTGTCAATAGGTGGGAGGATTTTCAATAGTCTGTGTGGCTTTTGCACATCCAATGCCAGCTGGTTATCCAACCAGAGAAGGGAAAATGGGTAAGACAAGAGGGGATGGCTTCACACTGACAGAGGGCAAGGTTGGACTGGATATTAGAAAGAAAATTCCTCCCTGTCATGGTGATGAGGCCCTGGCACAGGGTGCGCAGAGAAGCCGTGGTATACCCTGGATCCCTGGAATTGTCCAAGACCAGGCTGGATGGGGCTTCAGGTAGCCTGGGACAGTGGAAGGTGTCCCTTCCCAGGGCAGAGGTGTGGACGAGCTGGTCCTTGAGGTTCCTTTCAACCAATAACACTCCAGAATGGATTCTGTGAGTTTATGAAGAAGGATTCAGCTCCCCAGAATTGAGCTGGTGCCTGTGTCTGCACCCAGCAGTTCCTGTGCCCATCCCAAGGATTCCCCAGCTGGCCCCACAGCCCGGTGCTGCTGTGCCATGGGTGTCACAAGAGCTGTTGCATGGGGACAACGGTGATGATTGCAACAGCCCCAGGAGGCACCTCAGCCTCTGGGTCTACAGCAGGGAAGGACCAGGAGCAGCCCCAGGACTTGTGAATTGCCTCTGCAGGGCAGAGATGAGCACTCACAGGAATGCTGAGGCCCCTGGCTGTTGGAAGTGAACAGTGTTGTAACACCAATTTCATCTGGCAGAGATGAGCAGACACCCTGCTTTTGCCCTGCTGGGAGAGGTTTATGGACATTTTCAGGTTGCAGCTCAAGGGACCATTTTAAGAGAAGACAATTTAGAGGAGCTGTAGAGGCAGCCTGAGGGACCTGCTTCTCTCCAAGGTATGTAACAGCCTTCTGGTTGCTATTTGCAGTATAAGGCTCATCCAAGAAGGGGTGTGGAAAGGACAGAGGCTGGACTGATTGGACAGAGTGTGGACTGATAGAGGAATTGGTGCGGTGGGGCTGGAAGAAGGGAGGAAACGCACAGAGACTGCACTGCAGAGCACAACTGCATGGTAGGCCAGGCAGATGGAGATCCCAGACCAAAGAGTGTAGGAACTCTGGGATGTGTGGGATGCGTTAGGTTGGCACCATGGCCATGCCCACAAAAGAAACAACCCACAGGACATCCCTGCACATAAAGCTGTGGCTGTCAGGATCATCTGGGACACCCTTAGCCATCAAGACCAGGACAATGTTCCTCTTCCCCTCGAGGGAGAGCACTTGCAGGACAGCTCCAGCACAGCCAGCCCAGCCAGCCCGGCCCAGCAGGCACTGCCAGGCTCAGTGTTCCCAAAGCATGGCCAGGCAGTAGCATCCCCAGGGACACAGACACTGCCCAGCCCCAGCACCATGCCCAGGGCCTTGTGCTGCCACCAAGGCAGAGGCAGCCCCAGAGGCAGCAGGCACAGCAGCCCTGCAGCAGCAGGACACACACACACGGCCCAGCCCTGCAATGCCAAAGTGCTCATCTTTATTCAAGCCGGGAAAAGCAGCCCCTGACCCAAAGATAGCGGGGCTGCCACCACAGGGCTCCAGCCCAGCAGCACCCAGCAGGAGCAGCTGCCGCTGCTGCTGTCACCCCATCTGGGCATGGCACAGCCACTGAGGGCAGGGGACATCAGGAGGGAGTTTTCAGAAGCCAGAAGCGAGGGGCGTGTCTTGCTTGGAAATTCCATGGTCTCAAGCCCAGGGACTGTAAGAATAAAACAGACAAGCACATCACCTGCTGTAACCTTTCCTGTCACTCTCCCCCTGCCCTGCAATGCCCAGTGTGTGGTGCAGCAGCCTCAGGCTCAGGGGAGGTGAGGTGCAGTCCTTGGTGCAGACAGGTTGGGTCTGGGCTATCTCAGTGCTGGCAGCCCTGGCTCCAAGTCTGTGCAGATGCAGTTAGACCTGGATAATGTCCTTGGTGCTGCCCAAAGACAGGGAATATTTCCCTCTTTGGTGAGTTGGGCAAGTCCTCTGGAGAGCCTGAATGAGTCCCTGGGGTCTGCAGGAGAGTGGGGAGGCTCTGAC
This sequence comes from Petroica traversi, assembly GCA_025920805.1. Classification (NCBI taxonomy): domain Eukaryota; kingdom Metazoa; phylum Chordata; class Aves; order Passeriformes; family Petroicidae; genus Petroica; species Petroica traversi. The sequence continues at coordinate 15,178,854 of JAHLSL010000038.1, read as the reverse complement.
TGGGCTGGGTCTCGTGCAGCCTCACTGAGGGAAGTCAAACTCACATGGTTTTCTATCCCTTCCTTGGTCTCCACCACTAATCATAAATGCAGATGAGGATTTAGCAGGTGTTAGCAAGATATAAATTTGTTACAGATCTTTCTGGGGGAAAAGGAGAAAAATCTTTCTTCAGACAGGGGTCTGGTCCTTACTTTTTGCAGCACACAAGGCGCGATGTACATTTTCCCACAGCATTTGTACCACGGGGACAACCACGTCTAGAGCAGAAGCCCCGCTGTCGCCGGCACGAAATTATACCACCTGTTTCCAAGGGGCAAGACACACATGGAACAATTAAAGCAATAATCTGGGAAAGCAGTTGGTATTTGCAGACAGGCTGATTGTCCCTGTGCATTTCGGGCCAAGAGAAGGGCTCAGATCCAACCCCCACACAGCCACAATTCCAATTGCAATGTGTCTCACCTGGATGGTCCCTGTTCCCCTAAATTGGTGTCAGACAATGGCAGAGAGTGAAAAAGACCAGTGTGAGGTCGAGGAAGAGCTGTGAAGCTCCCAGCTGCATTCCCACCTCTGTCTGGACCAGCACAGCTGGCAGGCAGGGATTCCTTACATTCCTCATCCCTGACCCTCAGAACAAGCCAAGATTCTCTTTCCAAGGGCTCTCACCACTCCAAATCAGCATCCAGCTGGAAACTCACTTGAGAAACCACTTTGACATCAATACCCCGCCACATTCTCATCACTCCCACAAACACGGTCACTTTGCCTGACACTGAATTCCCCCTGCTGCAGGTTCACTCCTACCCACATTTCCCTTCTTTCCCCTCTCACCTGCAGCACCCTGGATCAACAGCAGGATCAGGGGGAAGAGCAGGAACAGGATCTTCATGGCTGCTGCCTCTGCGGGGTCTTCACAGGGCTGCAGAGGGAACACCAAGGCAGTGGGGACATGCAGGACCCTGAGTGGGCAGGATTGCAGAGAGAGACCCCACACTCACCTCCCTGCAGAAGGTCTGGCTATTCAGGCAGCAGCAAACCCAAGAGGAATGGCTGTGTGCAGATGGCCTTGGAGCCAGGGAATGCTGCTTTGCCCCAAAGAGGCTGGATTTATAGCAGTGCTGGTGGGTGGGACAGGCGCCAATTGCTGCTGGCACAAGTGGCCTGGGCCAACCCGAGAGTGCCCCATGTGCGTGGGGGTGCTGGGGCTGCCCCTGGTCCCTCCCTGTGGCAGGCCCAGAGGCTGAGGTGCCTCCTGGGGCTGTTGCAATCGTCACCGTTGTCCCCATGCAACAGCTCTTGTGACACCTGCGGCACAGCGGCACCGGGCTGGGCAGGAAGGGCATGGGATGGGATGCACAAGGGAGGGCGGTAGATGTTGGGAAGGGTAGAAATAAGGAAATGGTTTCCCTTCTTTTGGTCTCTCAATTTATCAAATCTATCAATACTCCGAGTGCGGTGTGGACGATTAGACTGAACATTGCAAGCGTGCTCAGCTGTGCATGGTGAGGGGGAAAGGCTTACCCCTCAATTCACATCAATGGCTATTCTCAAGAGTTTGGAAATAAGACAGAGAAAATGACATTTCATGAGACCTTGAGAAAAACATGTTTCTCTTCTTCTCTGTTTTGCCCTTTCCCTCCCCTCTTGTTCCCTTGGAAATCCATGAGCTGAATGCCCACACCACCATCAGTCTGGCTCAAGACATTATGGGCCAAGGAGCCCCTGGGATGGGGGAACAGCTCTGCACTGCAGAGGGGAAGGGAGCTCAAGGTGACATCCCCAGAGTCAGTGGCAGGACAGGTGAGCACAGCAGAAGGAAAGGCCACGACAGGCAGGGATCATCTAAATGTCCCTTGCAGAATCTTCCAGTCTCGGAAAGTGATGGTAGTAGAAATATTTTTGGGGTCGAGGTTTTCATCCAGGTAGCAATGGACAGGACCAGAACAAATTGTCTCCAATAGCACCAGGGTAGATTTAGATTGGATATTAGGGATAATTTCTTTGCAGAAATGGTAATGCAGTGTTGAGACACCATGCCCAGGGCAGTGGTGGAGTCACCATTCCGGGAGGGAATCATAAAGCTGTGTGGATATGACAGTTGTGCACATGGTTTAGGATTGGGGTGGGCAGTCCTGGGTTGATGGTTGGACTCAATAATCTTAGAGGTCTTTTCCAACAGCAATAATTTTATGGGTATGATTTCTGAATGGGGAAGTCTTCAGTTACCAGGGTCCCCAGTTGCTCCCATACAGCTGTGTACATGGACAAACACAGGTATTGAAGAACTCAAACCTGAATGCCTGAGGTTTGCTTTGTACACAGAAAGAGGCCCCTGCCTTTGATGGAGCAGAGCACTGTCACCCCAGACTGCCTGAGATGGGCAAAGAGACCAGGACATTCTGCTTATTCCATGTGGGTAAACAAAGTTGGATATTTCCACACAAGAATGGGACCTTTTTCACAGATCACCCAGACCCAGACTGGCAACTTCTCCTCCTCCCCCTCCTGTCTACTGGGACAGGGAGTGGAGCAGCACAGGTCCTGCACAGCCCCAGCAAGGAGGTGCTGGAACAGGACAAGGAGGAGCAGCAGGGACAGCTCCTGTGGGTCACCGTGGCCATGTCCACTCAAGGGACACAGCATCAGCACAGCTCTGCACATGGCTGTCAGGGACATGGGACACGTTGGAATGGAAGGACCAGAACAGGACTCTTCCCACAGGGAGAGCAAATGCAGGACAGCTCCAGCACAGCCAGCCCAGCCAGCCCGGCCCAGCAGGCACTGCCAGGCTCAGTGTCCCCAAAGCACGGCCAGGCAGGAGCATCCCCAGGGACACAGACGCTGCTCAGCCCCAGCACCATGCCCAGGGCCTTGTGCTGCCAGCAAGGCAGTGGCAGCCCCAGAGGCAGCAGGCACAGCAGCCCTGCAGCAGCAGGACACACACACACGGCCCAGCCCTGCAATGCCAAAGTGCTCGTCTTTATTCAAGCCGGGAAAAGGAGCCCCTGCCCCAAAGACAGCGGGGCTGCCACCACAGGGCTCCAGCCCAGCAGCACCCAGCAGGAGCAGCTGCCACTGCTGCTGTCACCCCATCTGGGCACGGCACAGCCACTGAAGGCAGGGGACATCAGCACATGGGTCCAGCAGCCAGAAGCGAGGGGCGTGTCTTGCTTGGAAATTCCATGGTCTCAAGCCCAGATACTGTAAGAAGAAAGGAAACAAGCACATCATCTGCTGTAACCTTTCCTGCCACTCTCTCTCCCCTGCCCTTCAATGTCCAGTGTGTGGTGCAGCAGCCTCAGGCTCAGGGGAGGTGAAATGCAGTACTTGGTGCAGACAGGTTGGGCCTGGGCTATCTCAGTGCTGGCAGCCCTGGCTCCAGCAAGAATCAAAATCCTCAGTGCTGTCCAAGGACAGAGAATATTTCACTCTTTGTTGACTTGAGCAATTCCTCTGCAGAGCCTAAATGAGCCCCTGGGGACTGGAGGAAACTGGGGAGGTTATGGCTGACCTGGGACAGCTCCAGCTCCACTTGGGGCAGCTCCAAGCCCCTTTCCTCCCCTCCCCTCAGCTCTGCCTTGCAACCTGTAGGCCACTGAGCCTCTAGCTCCTCAGGGACCCTTAAATACCTTCTGCCATCACAGCAGCTTTTGTAATTCCAAAACTTGCCTTTTGCAGCAAAAGAAGAACCTCGAACATTTTCCGTTGATGACAAAGGAGAAAGGGCACTTCAGAAATCCACAGAACCCCTTTTGTTGCTCACATTGTTTCTTATTTGTTGGACCCAGGGACGATCCTGCACCAAAAGGAAAGTGGTCAATGTGAGTGTGGCATAACGGTGAACATTTGGTCTGGTTCCAGAGCTCTGAGTCCCAGTCTCCAATGAACTGAGCACCAAACCCAACATCATAAACTCTCCAGTCACAGTTCATTTTTCTTCCTACAGAAACGTATGCATGTGGGGAAAGAGAGAGAGAGACCAGCATGAGGTACAGGAGCTGCTGTGCTGGATCCTCCGCTGCCCAGACCTTCCTCACAGCAATTCCCTCCCAAATGTTAGAAATACCTGAGAAATCTGGTTGCTTCCCAGGACCTGGAAAACCCCTCTGATGGGGGTTCACACCTCCGCCATGTCCCCTCTGTCCCTCTCACCTGCAGCAGTATGGGCCAACAGGAGGAGCAAGGGCAAGAGCAGGTAGAGGATCCTCATGTCTCAGTCCTGGGTTTGCACGGGGCTGCAGAGGGGACACACCAAGAAGCAAGCCAGAATCAAGCACTCAGAGAAATCCTTGTGCCTGGAATGCCAAGCTAAATGAAGCCTTACCCAGTGCTCTTCATCCCCCCGGCCAGCCCAAAGCTGGCTGCCCAAACACCCTGCACATTCCCTTCTGCTTTCCTGAAGTCAGGAAAGTCATCCCAGCTCACTTGGGTCTGTCTGTCCCTCATTCCAGATCATTCTCAGCATTCCCAGCAAGCACACTCCCCATCCCTGGGCAGCACCATCCCAGGAAGGAGGGGAGCAGGGAAGCGTCTTGGTGGTCTGGAAGGGACTCCCCAGTGACCTACCTGATGAATGTGCTGGTTCAGAGCACACCAAGGCAGAAAGGGCTGCAACAACAACTCTGTAATGAATTGTGTGAAGAGCCCAGCTCGGAGAGTGCTGCTGTGCCCCGAACACAGAAGTTTTGCACTTTTTTCAGGGGGTGGGACAGGTGCCAATTGCTGCTGGCACAAGTGGCCTGGGCCAACCCGAGAGTGCCCCATGTGCGTGGGGGTGCTGGGGCTGCCCCTGGTCCCTCCCTGCTGCAGGCCCAGAGGCTGAGGTGCCTCCTGGGGCTGTTGCAATTGTCACCGTCGTCCCCATGCAATGGCTCTTGTGACACCCGTGGCACAGTGGCACCGGGCTGTGGGGCCAGCTGGGAAATCCTTGGGATGGGCACAGGAACTGCTGGGTGCAGGCACCAGCCCAGTCCTGGGGCAACAGAATCCTTCTTGCATAGACTTGCACAAACATCCTGGACCGTTTGGGTTGCAAGAAGTCTGAAAGGTGATCCCTCTCCAGCCCCTGCCATGGGCAAGGACACCTTCCACTCTCCCATGTTGCTTCAAGCCCCATCCAACCTGGCCTTGGACACTTCCAGGGATCCAGGGGCAGCCACAGCTTCCCTGGTCACCCTGTGCCAGGGCCGCACTACCCTCAGAGCAAAGAATATTTTTCATCATGTCTAATTCAAACTCTGTAAGTGTTAAACCATTCCCTTTTCTGCATCTCTTGTCTTTTCTCCTCTGATCAAATAACGAGCTGGTGTGGGATGTGCAAATACTCATAGAATTTGGAAAACTATTTTGGACACTGCAAGAACATCTTATTAGACAAGAGGTCTGTGCACATGGCATTTCAGGGGTATAAACATGATTCTCTCTAGTGGCTCTTCAGATAAAACGATAGCAATTCCAGCAGAGATGATAAGTTCTGTAAACCAGGTGATCCAAAAAAACAACAATCCTTCTATAACCAACCAAGGAGAAGAAATACAAGCTGGATGCAGCCATTGCTTGTGAATCCAGTGTGTTTGATGAAAGCCACGCCACTGGGAGAAGGGACAGTCCTTGCTGGGCAGGAGGGGCTGTGCCATGGGCCCATTTTGGCAGCTGCCTCTCCCGGTGTTTGGCAGAGCAATCTGGTCCCCCACAAACTGCAGGGGCCGAGCTGCTGGGGATTTGGCAGTGGAACCTCTTCATCTTTTCTGATCAACAACCCTGAGATGTGAAGTCACAGTGACAATGTGACAATCATAAAAAAATATGGGCGATGGATTCTGCATGCCCAGAAGAAGCAAAGGGGCCACCTGCCCACAGGTCGGACGGTGGGTTGTACAGGAGGGTTTGTTGAAGGGACTCATAAAGGGTTCCCCTCTGTGCCAGAGCAGCAGGCTGGTGCTGGTTTCCAGTGAGCAGGGTCCCTGGATGTGCCCATCAAACCACAGCACCACAAGGAGTTCTTACTCAAGGCAGGATGACACAAGGCCCTGGGTTGGGAATCCTTCTCAGAGGTATCAGAAGAGGAAACCAAAGCCTCCTTTCCTCTTGTGCAGGGGGAGAAACAGGAAAAGGAACATTTGGGCTAACGATGACTCCAGCCTGGCTTCAGTGCTTTGCCCCTCCTGATGCTGCAGGCAGCAGCAGGAAAGATAATAATGAATTGAATGTATGGAAAAATGAAGGATTTAAGTGATGCTACAGCAAAGATGTGCTATGGATACTGAGTATTCCATATAGACATAATGCAGATGAAAGCATATAAACCAAACTTTTTGGTTCAGGTATTTATTTTATCCCTATCAAGCTCATGAATCATGTGTGAGTTCTCTGGATGTCTCTGCCATCTTCCATGGCATCCCCCACACCACATTCCTTTGAGGAAAGGCTCCTGCTACAGGTTGTGCAGCTGGGTCTGGAGCTGGGACCTTGTAACAAAGCTGTGGCTATTTCAGGGATGAGGTTTTGCCACTCGCTCCATGGTTCCTAGTGCATGCCTTTCTGGCTTGGGAGTAGGGTCCTAAGGGGACAATGGTATCTGGGCCTATAAAACCAGGATAAGGGGCCTATTCCCCCAGAGGGATCATGTGCAGGACAGCTCCAGCACAGCCAGCCCAGCCAGCCCGGCCAGCCCTGCAGGCACTGCCAGGCTCAGTGTTCCCAAAGCATGGCCAGGCAGGAGCATCCCCAGGGACACAGACGCTGCTCAGCCCCAGCACCATGCCCAGGGCCTTGTGCTGCCAGCAAGGCAGTGGCAGCCCCAGAGGCAGCAGGCACAGCAGCCCTGCAGCAGCAGGACACACACACACGGCCCAGCCCTGCAATGCCAAAGTTCTCGTCTTTATTCAAGCCGGGCAAAGCAGCCCCTGCCCCAAAGAGAGCGGGGCTGCCACCACAGGGCTCCAGCCCAGCAGCACCCAGCAGGAGCAGCTGCCACTGCTGCTGTCACCCCAGCTGGGCACGGCACAGCCACCAAGGGCAGGGGACATCAGGAGGGAGTTTTCAGGAGCCAGAAGCGAGGGGTGTGTTCTGCTTGGAAACTTCAGGGTCTCAACCCCAGAGACTGTAAGAACAAAAGAAAAACACATCACCTGTTTTAAATTTTCCTGTCACTCTCTCCCCCTGCCCTACAATGCCCAGTGTGGTCAGCAGCCTCATACTCAGGAGAAGCGAGGTGCAGTCCTTGGTGCAGACAGGCTGGGCCTGGGCCATCTCCGTGCTGGTAGCCCTGGCTCCAAGTCTGAGCAGTTGCAGGAAAACCTGGATCATGTTGTTCGTGCTTCCAAAGAATAGTGGAGGCTTCGCTCTTTGGTGGCGTTGTCGAGTGGGGAGGCCCTGGCTGTCCTGGGGCTGCTGCAGCTCCACTCAGAAAAACACTCAACCCATCAAGGGTTTTTCCCTTCCTTTTTGGGCATCTCTCACAAAGCACGAATGCAGGAGAGTATTTTTTGGTTGCTGGCAAGAAAGAAATTTTTAGCAGATCTTTCTGAGGAAAAAGGCGGAAACTCTTTCCTCCGCCAGGGTTCCAGAGCTCACCCTCTGCAGCACACGGTTTGTGGTGTGCATCTTCCAATAGGCCTTGCCGGGGGGACGCATCTCCCTAAGGAGCAGTATCCTCTTCGGTGTCTGCACTCAAGCTCACTACCTGTTCCCATGGGGAAAGAGACACGCAGAACAATTAAAACAATAATCTGGGAGGGCAGAGTGTGGTTATAGACAGGCTGATGGTCCCTGTGCATTTCAGTCCTACTGAAGGGCTTGCTTCATTCTAACCTCCCCACACCCACATCTACAATTGCAATGTGTCTCACCTGGAAAATCCCTGTCCCCCTAAACTGGAGGCACCCCAGAGCAGAGAGTGGAAAGGACCAGTGTGAGGTTGAGGAAGATCTGTGCTGCCTCCAGACTGCATTCCCACCTCTGTCTGGACCAGCACAGCAGGCAGGGACTCCTCACATCCCACGTCCCTGTCCTGGCTGTGCCATGATTTGTGTGACCTCTGATGGAAAGTCCTTGTCCAGCCCTTGCAGGGATTATCCCCTGGGGTAATGAGGATTTGGGACACTCAGGGGATGAAGCACTGGATGAGAAAGGACACCTTTTGTCCCAGGAAATCCCTCCATCTAAAGATCCTTGGGGCTCCCTGCCATCCCTGTGCAGGACAGGAGAACATCCAGAGAGTCCTGAACAGGAACAGCCAGGTGCAGGCTTGGAGCCTGAAACCAAACCCCTACTCAACCCAGAGAATATTCCAGACTTTTTTCCCATGGGATCTCTCCACCCAAAATTGGTGTCCAGTTCGAAACTTACTTGAGAAACCCCTTTGACCTCAATCCCACATCACCTTCTCATCACTCCCACAAACACGGCCACTTTCAGGGACACTGAATTCCCCCTGTCAGGTGCTCACCCTGTTCCCCATTTCCCCTCTTTCCCCTCTCACCTGCAGCACCCTGGATCAACAGCGGGATCAGAGGGAAGAGCAGGAACAGGATCTTCATGGCTGCTGGCTCTGCGGGGTCTTCACAGGGCTGCAGAGGGAACACCAAGGCAGTGGGGACATGCAGGACCCCAGGTGGGGCAGGAGCCTGTGTTCCGGGGCTCTGTGGCTCAGCAAAGTGGAGGGGGGCTGCCTCCAGCCACAGCTGATCATGTTTCCTTTACCTTTGTCTAAAATAAATTCATAAATCTGCACCAGCCTTCAAACCTTAGAGGTATTCCACTATGTCTCAGGCTCTGGGAAATCAATAACCTAAGCTGATTCTACTACATTCCTCACAGGTCTTCTAAAACCTTTTCCTAGAGCACGGACTGAAGATCTGGGACCAAGTGTTGCTGCTGCATTCAAAATAAATGGCCAGTGAAATTTGGGAAATGCAGAGATAAAATTGCCATTGAAAGTTATGGAACTACAGGACTATTTCTCCTTCGGGCTTCACGAATCAAATACATGCCCCAAACACCCTGAACATTCAACTCTGCTTCCCTGGGACGAATCAACTCTGCTTCCATGGGTTCACAAAAATCCTCCCAGCTCAGCCTGGCAGTGCCCATCCCCAGCTCCAGGGCATTCCCAGCAAGGACAGTCCCCACCCCACTTGCTGTCCCTGCCCTGGAAAGCACCAACCCAGGGAGCAGCCAGAGGGCAGGGAAGTGTGTTGGTGCCCAGAAATGGAAAGAGAAATCAACCTTTGCCTGAAATGATGAGAATTATCCATACTGCTGTGGGGATGGAATATCCTTATGTTGCAAAGGAAAGTTAAATTCCCCTATACCCTCAACAAAGGTGATCTTGGCTTCGTCCTGCAGAATCTCCTACACTTAGGAAACATCAGGTCCACCTTCCACATATTCTGGGTTTTTAGACTCACATGAAAATTTTTTTCTCTTTCCCGGCCATCTCTGATGGCCAAATTTTATTCCTGGATACTTCCAGCAGTTTGCCCTTTTGGAGACGCTGCTCTGCTGGGCTCTGAGCTGAGACCCTGAGTGGGCAGGATTGCAGAGAGAGACCCCACACTCACCTCCCTGCAGAAGGTCTGGCTATTCAGGCAGCAGCAAACCCAAGAGGAATGGCTGTGTGCAGATGGCCTTGAGGCCAGGGAATGCTGCTTTGCCCCAAAGAGGCTGGATTTATAGCAGTGCTGGTGGGTGGGACAGGCGCCAATTGCTGCTGGCACAAGTGGCCTGGGCCAACCCGAGAGTGCCCCATGTGCGTGGGGGTGCTGGGGCTGCCCCTGGTCCCTCCCTGTGGCAGGCCCAGAGGCTGAGGTGCCTCCTGGGGCTGTTGCAATCGTCACCGTTGTCCCCATGCAACAGCTCTTGTGACACCTGCGGCACAGCGGCACCGGGCTGGGCAGGAGAGGCATGGGATGGGATGGGATGGGATGGGATGGGATGGGATGGGATGGGAT
>JAHLSL010000038.1:15141047-15168891 GCA_025920805.1 Petroica traversi | reverse complement strand
GGATGGGATGGGATGGGATGGGATGGGATGGGATGGGATGGGATGGGGGAACAGCTCTGCACTGCAGAGGTGAAGGGAGCTTGCGGTGATAGCTCTAGGGTCAGGTGAGCACAGGGGGAGGAAGTGCCATGGCAGACAGGCATGATCTGGAGGTCACTCACCAAAATTTCCACTTCTGGAAAGCCATGGCAGTGGCAGTTTTTGAGGGTCAGTCTCTTCTCTAAGGTCACAGTTGAGAGAACCAGAGGAAATAGCCTCAGGTAGCACCAGGAAAGGGTCAGATTGGATAGTAGGAGCAATTCCTTGGAAGAAATGATGGCATAACATTGGATCAGGCTACCCCATGCAGTTAAGGTGTAACCATTCCTGGTAGGATTTAACAGCTGTGTACATGTGGCAATTGGGGACATGGGTTAGTGCTGGGCTCAGCAGTGCTGGGGAAATGGAGCTGGACTTGGTGGTCTTAGAGGGTTTTCCAAACATCAGTAACTCTCTGAGTCTATGACTCTCGAGAGGGAAAGTCTACACTGCAGCAGGCAGAGTCACAGCTTGCTCTCACGGGCGCATGTGGACATGGATACACACAGGTATTGAACCTCAGAAATCCTAATGCCTGAGATTTCCTTTGCAGACATGGACAAGATGCCGCTTTTGATGCAGCAGAGCACTGTCACCCTAAACTGCCTGAGGTGGGCAGAGAGATGGCAACCCATTTATTCCCTGTGTGTAAAATTCTGGACATTTCCAGGCCTTGATTTATTTGGAGCCATTTCAGAGATCACCCAGACCAGGAGCTACACGGCCTGCTCCTCCCCCTGGCTGGTGGGATCGGGTGTGGAGCAGCACAGCCACAGTAGGAAGGGCTGTGGTGCTGGAACAGGACAAGGAGGAGCAGCAGGGACAGCTCCTGTGGGTCATTGTGGCCATGCCCACTCAAAGGACACAGCACCAGCACAGTCCTGCACATGATGCTGTGATTGTTGGGGACAAGTGACACCTGGGAATGGAAGGACCAGAACAGGGACTCTTCCCACAGGGAGAGCAATTGCAGGACAGCTCCAGCACAGCCAGCCCAGCCAGCCCAGCCCAGCAGGCACTGCCAGGCTCAGTGTCCCCAAAGCACGGCCAGGCAGGAGCATCCCCAGGGACACAGACACTACCCAGCCCCAGCACCATGCCCAGGGCCTTGTGCTGCCAGCAAGGCAGTGGCAGCCCCAGAGGCAGCAGGCACAGCAGCCCTGCAGCAGCAGGACACACACACGGCCCAGCCCTGCAATGCCAAATGCTCATCTTTATTCAAGCTGGGAAAAGCAGCCCCTGCCCCAAAGACAGCGGGGCTGCCACCGCAGGGCTCCAGCCCAGCAGCACCCAGCAGGAGCAGCTGCCACTGCTGCTGTCACCCCAGCTGGGCATGGCACAGCCACTGAGGGCAGGGGCATCAGGAGGGAGTTTTCAGAAGCCAGAAGCGAGAGGCGTGTCCTGCTTGGGGATTCCATGGTCTCAAGCCCAGAGACTGTAAGAATAAAACAGACAAGCACATCACCTGCTGTAACCTTTCCTGCCCTGCAATGCCCAATGTGTGGTGCAGCAGCCTCAGGCTCAGGGGAGGTGAGGTGCAGTCCTTGGTGCAGACAGGTTGGGTCTGGGCTATCTCAGTGCTGGCAGCCCTGGCTCCAAGTCTGTGCAGATGCAGCAAACTTGGATCATGTCCTTGATGCTGCCCAAGGACAAGGAATGTTTTCCTCTTTGGTGCCTCTGGTGAGTGGGGAGGCCCTGGCTGTCCTGGATATCCTTCAGAACTACTCTTAGGGCACCTCCAAAACCCACAATGGCTTTTCCCTCCTTTCTAGGGCATCTCTCCCACAAGGAATATACAATAATATTATTTGGCAGACATTCACAGGAAATAAATTCACAGCATATTTCATTGTGGACAAAAGGAGCTCTGTCCTCAGGCAAGATTCCAGACCTTATCTCCTGCAGCACACACTGTACAGAGAGCATCTTCCAGTGGGTCTCGCAGGGAACCTGCATCTCCCATGAGTGCAGTATCCCCCTTTCTGCCTGCATCCAGCTGCATTTTGGGTTTCCATGGGGAAAGAAACATACAGAACAATTAAAGCAATCATCTGTGAGAGCTCTGTGTGGTTGCAAAAGTTTGATGCTCTTTGTGCATTTCTGGCAAGTGGATGGGTTCAGCTCCAACCTCCCCACAGCAAAAATCACACATAGGGTAAAAGAACATTCACAGACACCCACACAGGAACAGGTGGGTGAAGGGTGGGAGCCTGAAACCAAACCCCTTTCTGACCCACAGAACAAGCCTGGATTCTATTTCCATGGGCTCTTTCCACCCCAAGTCTGTGTCCTATTTAACTGTTACTGGAAAAACACCTTTCTCCTTATTCCCCCCTTACCTTTGCATCATTCCCACTAATGTGGTCACTTCCTAGGACACAGAAAACCCCAGAAAAGGAGGGTCACACTTTCCCCATATCCCCTCTCACCTGAAGCACCCTGGACCAACAGCAGGATCAGGGGGAAGAGCAGGAACAGGATCTTCATGGCTGCTGCCTCTGCTGGTCTTCACAGGGCTGCAGAGAGGACACCAAGGCAATGGGGACATGCAGGACCCAGGTGGGGCAGAAGCCTGGGCTCTGTGCTTCACCAAACTGCAGTGGGGCTGCCTCCAGCCACAGCAGGTGGCATTTCCTCTACTTTCCTCTTAAAGAGAATTCTGTTTTTTGTGCCACCCTGCCGCCCCCAGGAGCATTTAATGATGTTTCAGTCTCTGGGAAATCCATTACCTCAGCTGATCCTTTTCCAGGACACCCCACAGTCACCTACCTGATGAAGGTCTTGGTGTTCAGGCAGCAGCAAACCCAATAGGAATCACTTGTGTCCAATGGCCCTTAGGTCCAAGGAGCACTTTTTTGGTAAAAACACTCATTTCATACCGTTGCAAGCTATGGGGGCATTCGCTGATTTCTGCTGACACACCTTCCCTTGGCCAATCAAGAAGCCACCCATCCATGTGGGGATGCTGGTGCTTCTCCTCATCCCTCTCTGAGGCAATGGCAGAGGCTGAGGTGCCTCCTGGGGCTGTTGCAATCGTCACCATTGTCTCCAGGCAACAGCTCTTGTGACACCCATGGCACAGAGGCCCCCAGGCTGTGGTGGCATGGCTGGGATGGACAAAACAGGCTGGTGGGTGAAGGCAGAAGTAGGATCCAGCCCCAACCAGTCCCTCCTGTGAGAGGGGTGAGACCCTGGCACAGGTTTCCCAGAGAAGCTGTGGCTGCCCCATCCCTGGAAGTGTCCAAGGCCAGGTTGGATGGGGCTTGGAGCAACCAGGGATTCTCTGAACCCTGGTGGGGGTTGGAACTGGATGACATTAAGGGTCCCTTCTTCCCCAAACCATTCTGTGATTCTGTGATGAAATATCTGTCTCTTCAAACTGTCAGTTTGCCTAAGGAGCTGGTGCTGTGTGAAGCACTGAAACATTAAAAAAATGTTGGTCTCCTTCTCTTTTAACATGACAAGAACAGCTTCATTCTTGCCAAGGTGACTTGCATTCCACCTGCCAGGAAGTGATAACCACAAGCATGGCCACTCAAATAGTCAAGCAGCACAAAGAGGAAATGCAGGCAGGTGAGACCATACCTCGCCTCATTCTGTCTGAATCCACTGCTCTACTTGGTACAAAATCCACAAATGTGGTTCAACAGCAGCAAAATGCTGTTTAAAATATGCAATCTATGGGAAATTAGCAAAAGGAAGGTGAATAAGGCCTTATCAGGCCTTAGAAGTGTGGGCTTGAGCAGGAGAGTTTTTGGATATATAGGAATTGTGTGGTGTTTCAGAAGGATAAAGATCAATGTGGAAAGAACATGAAACAAAAAGAAGAAATTTATTCATGGCTGCTTTCTGGGCACACCCTACATCCATCTCATTATCTGTCCTGTATTCCTAGTAAACTTTATTTCTAACCCTTTTTTGTGCAAACAATCAGTCTGTGGTGTGTCTGCAGGGTGTGGTCCATTCCTTAGAGAGACCAAAGCTCTTGGGGCTGGGTCCTGGAGAGGAGAATGGGGCTTGAGGTTGGATACATCAGGGACACATGCTCTGGGGACATCTCTCAGAGAGATGCATGGAATCATGGAATGGTCTGGTTTGGAAGGAACTTCAGAATTCATCTCACTTCAGTACCTGCCATGGGCAGGGACAGCTTCCACTATCCCAGGATGCTCCAAGCCCTGTCCAACCTGGCCTTGATGCACGATGGGAACATTCCCTGAGCATCAATCCATAGAATTAGAATTGGGTGTCCATTGCTTGGAATATCCTCGCTCCTGGAGGTTTGGAACCAGACTCAGGACCAGCACAGACAGGGACTGATGCTTATGGTGTGGGAAGGACTTCTGTAATCCTCACTGCAGAGAGGCCATGGCTGGGGCCAGCCCTGCCCTGGGAAGCTGCTCTGACCTGGGGATCTTGACTTTGACCCTATCAGAGCTGCAGATTGGCCTTGCTAATCCAGACTCAGAGTTCGACCCACAGTTGATCTGGCCTTCCCTGTACCCACAGCAATGCCCAAAGTCCCAGGAGAGGCTGCTCCCATCCCTGGCTGCCTTGCTCCATGTCCTGTCCCCTGCCACAGCATCCCCATGGTCACTGCCCCAAGGTCACTGCCCCAAGGCCACCCCTGTGGTACCCCTGGGCTGAGCATCCTGGATCTGCCACACGGACCGTCCATAATCACCCACCTGGGCTCCCCCCTCAGTCCTCTGCGCCCAGCCCAGGTCTGAACCATCCCAGCACTGACCCCAACTCAATCCCAAGCTCCTGAGAAGCCCCATGGCTCAGCCATCAGTCCCTCTGGAGCAGAAGGGCTTCTCCCACTCCCCCCAGATCCCCTTGGATCCCACAGCACCCCCACACCCAGGCCCCACAGCTGGGCCTTGGAACAGCCCCACGAGGACTCCTGACCCAGCCTGGGAGCCAGTGGACAGCCAGCAGGTCCCACTGAAATTAGGGGTGTCACAACAACCCCTCATCCCCCTGTGAGAGGTGCTGGGGTCCCCTTGCTGAGCCCAAAGGCTGGCACTGGGGTCCCTGTGAGTGTCACATGTGTCCCCCCTCCCACCGTGGGTGGAGATGCTGGTGTGGCTGAGGCCAGCAGGGAGAGAGGGTGGATGGTGGGACAGCGTTTGTGTGTCCATGCCGGGGAATTCACCCCGTCCCTACACACAGAGGAAAGAGATGCACAGCCAGGACACAAATCTTGGCAGCGGGAATGGCCACCACCTTGTATTGGGGACACCGGGCTACGGGATTCCCACGGGATCAGGGTCTGGCTGTCCAGGGTTGCCGCTGCCCCTGGAAGTTCTTGGTGCCTCCAGGCAGCATCGTCCCGGCCACGCAGCGAGGGCACGGGCTGGGGTCCCGCTCGGGGGTCCAGGAGCCCATCAGGGATACCATCGCCTGTGGGAGGAAAGGTCTGTCAGTGCCTGTCCCAGCCGGGGCAGCTGGGAGGGCTCAGGGATGTCCCTGTACCCCACCCCGACCGCCAGCGGGCAGAAACCCGAGCCCTGCGGGCAGCCCTGGACTCACATCCGACAGCAGAACTCCTGCTCGGAGCAGAGACCGACGCGGCCGATCCCCGGCGGGCAGGAGCGGTGCGAGCAGAATCCCCCGCGCCGCTCGCACTCCTCAGCTGATGCTCCAACCGGGGACAGCCCTGCGGGGCACGGAGAGAGGAGACTTTCAACCGAGATGCTGAGCACAGCCCCTGCACGGCCAGCGTTAGCCCAGCCCTGCCTGCCCCTGCCGCGGCTGCTGAGCGGGTGCGTGCGGCAGAAATTCAGATTAATTTACGGCACTTGGATGGGAAGCACCCACTACAGCCCTAAGCAGGAGGTCTCCGTCGTGCCTGCTGCCCCCCTCCTGGTACAAGGGAGAACTCCAAGGGTACAAGCAGCATTTCCCTTCCTCCCCGCTCCCCCTCCTCCTCCTCCTCTCCGCCAGGGCTGCTGTGCCCAGTGCTGCTGCCTCAGAAATGCAAGGGTCACGGAGAGAGGTCAAATCCCAGTTTGGGAAGGATGAGAGCTTTAATACTCTGGTCCCAGCTGCAGAACCTGCGGCTGGAATCTTTTCTTGAAGGTGTGGGGTGAAAGGAACCCCGGCGGGGGATGGCACAGCCACCAGAACTCACACGTGACTCGTCAGCTCGGGTGACAATCCTCCCTACAAAACACTGACAGTGGACAAACCCTCCGCATTTCTTACCTGTCACTCCCTGGAGCATCAGCAGGAGCAGAGCGCAGAGGACAGGCAGCATCCGCATGGCTGGGAGTCGCCGGCAGCTCTGGGGAGGAGAGAAAGGAGGCAGAGGTGAATGGGCGGGTCCCTTCCCGCAGGTCGTGTGGCACCTGCCCGGGGACAGAACTGAGGAGAGCGGATGTGACCAGGCACTGCTGGGAGGAGGCACTCGCAGCCTGGGAATCAGAGTTCCTGGCACCAGCAGCAGCAGTTTGGTCTCTCTCCACGTGGCACTATCCCTCGGGATGGCTGAGTCCTCAAAATGTCCAGCCCCAAAGCTCCTTTTTCTGTTCCTTCCCCCCCACACACAGAGAGAGAAAAACAAGCAGAGCTTTCCTCATGTGACACCTGAGAAGGATTCCCAGGCCCCCAGCCCAGGATCTTGTGTCATCCTGCCTTGCGTAAGGGCGCTGTGGTTTGCTGGACACCTCTGGGGACACACACACAGCGTCCCTGTTCGTTAGGCCTTGGCAAACAATCAGCTTCCCCCACACAAAGGAGCTCTGTCCCCCCTCCTCCCCTCACGGGAAGCGCGCTCTCTATGCTTCGCTGGAAAACAACTGGGCAGACGCCACTCGGGATGACATCCCAGCAAGGACAAGCTTTAATTGTGGCTTTGTTTGGTGGAGTTTGCTGTGTGTAACCCTTTGCTGTTTGATGGGGCATCTTCACAAACGTTTCCAGCCTTGCTGCGGGTTCACTGAGTGTTGTGGGTGCGTGTGTGGATGTGTGTTAAAATCACACTCGTGCACGATGTGAGTTCACTGAGCGGTCACACGAATTGTGGAATCACAGAATGATTTGGTTTGGAAGGGAACAGGAGGTCATGTCCCTTCTGTCATGTGCAGGGACACTTTCCACTAGCCCAGGTTGCTCCAAGCCCTGTCCAATCTGGCCTTGGACACTTCTAGGGATGGGACAGCCACAGCCTCTCTGTATTCTTCACATATTCTTCATGAATATGCCTTTGATCCCAACAACTCACCATATTTCATTGTTTTTTTTCATTCCCCAGTGAGGGACACTTTACTTGCAGATCTGTACCCAGAGGGAACACTACTACTCTGCCATGGTAGTCAGAGCTCTCTGGACAGCTTCTTATTTCCTTCAGCACCGAAGGAAATCTTGATCCTACAGTTACAGCCAGTAAAAGGGAAAAGGTCATGCCCCAATTTATTTTAATATCTGCTGAGCTGTCTTGGCATCAAAACCCCAGGATGCAAGAAAGTGGGAGCAGCTACATCCAGTAGCCAGACTCCTTACAGAGCTTCATTAAGGTAATTAACTGCATTTCAGTGCTGTTGCTTTTTAGCACTCACCTCAGCTGAATCCCTGGAAACATCCAAGACCAGGTTGGATGTGTTTTGGATTAGCCTGGGATCATGGAAAGTGTCGCTGCCCATGGCAGGGGGGCTGGATCTAGATGATTTTAAGGTCCCTTCCAACCCAAACCATTTTATGATTCTCTGATTCTATGAATTTGAACATGTAGCGTGCAGGGGAGATGGAATTGGGATAAGAATCAGGGAAGAAATGTGCAGCATGGATCCTAGGGAGTTTCAGCCTGTTTTGCTCTAAGCTGGCTCTTGAAGCCATTCCCCAGTCATAAGGCAAGGTCAGGTATTTGTGGTGATGAGCTAAAAACATGATGAGACTGGATTCTGAATAATGCTGGCTACAGACAGATTAATCTAAAATTACAGGGGCTGAACCCTCCCTGCAAAACCCTCAGTCCTTGAGCAAAAATCTTGTGCCATTCCAGTGTTTGAGAAACCTCACCTAACGTGGATTGTGCAAAAACCTCTTAGGACATCAACTGTAAATTGCTGGTTTGGTTCCACTTGGCAATTTCCTCAGGTTTCCATCCAGGGAAATCCCTGGAGGAGGCTGTTGGCCCAGCTTCCTGCCCTGCACAAGGCTGTGGTTTCAGTGGTGGCAGAGCCCTTTGCAGAAACATCTGCTTTGAACAGGCCCAGAGAGTGAGGGAGATGGGAATACTGACAGGGGATCCCAACAATCCACATAAATATCCCCAAGGGGTGTCAGAGGATGGTGACAGACTCTGTCCAGTGGTGCCCAGCCACAGCACGAGGAGCAATGGCCATGAACTGAAACATGAGAAGCTCCACCGCAACATGAGGAAGAAATTCTTTACATTGAAGGTGTCAGAGCACTGAAACAGCTGCCCAGTTCGGTCGTGGAGTTTCCTCTTTGGAGACATTCCAAACCCACCTGGAGACATTCCTGTGTCACCTACTCCAGGTAATCCTGACTTGTCAGGGGGGGTTGGAGTAGATGTTCTCCAGAGGTTCCTTGCAACCCTAAAAATTCTGTGATTCTCTGAAGGGTAGGCAGATGCTTTGCACCAAATGGGCAGCTCAGGGCTTTGAGTCAGTCCTTTGTACTTGGGTTGGTTGCTTCCCCTAAAAATCAACCATTTGTGCTCCTCCCTTCACAGAATCCCAGAATGGTTTGGATTGGAAGGAACCCTAAAGATCATCTCCATCAACCAACTTCCCCTATTCCAGGTTGCTCCAAGCCCCATCCAGCCTGGCCTTGGACATTTCCAGGGATCCAGGGGCAGCCACAGCTTCTCTGGGCACCAAGGGTCACCACAAGGATGCTCCTGACCATGCAGGAGCAGCTGCAGACACAGGGGCTCTCTGAGCAACCTGCACCTTCTCGGTTTTCTGTTGTAGTTCAGGCCAGGACAGGCCAAATCTGTTAGAAGTGATCAAGAGAGGAATTGGCCTCTCATACATGTTTCTGTAATTGTCTCCATACAACGTCACATGTGTAACCCAAATCTCCTGATGATAGATGATAGAGATGATTTTGCAGATTTTGCAGATTTACTCCAAATTTATATCAGACAGAAAAACCAAGGGTAAAATCAGTCTTTAAATTACCAATTTGTCCTGCTCAGTGTGTCTTTAGTTCTCATAACAAAATAAGATGCTGTTCCCAGGTCTGAAAGCTCTGGACCAGGAGATGGGAACCCAAAGTTTTCAGAGCAGAGTTGCTGTGACACATCACAATGGAAAAGACTTTTGTGCTCCCACTGGAAATGGTGACTGATCCAGGTTATGGTCACAACAGATAATTCCCAAGCAGGCATGTGTGGAGAACTTGCCAGCACTCACAAATCAGTAGCCCAAGAGGACAAAATATTTTGGTAAACTACACATTCCTGGCAGGCTTAGATTGATTTCAGAATTCCTGTTTAAAATTCTCAATGGAAATTAGGCTTGGGAAATGAATTACTATTGGAAATTAATGACAACAACACACAGGGCAGCCATGCAACCTCCCCAGATCCTGCTTTTATTGAAAGGAGAATGACACATCCTTGGTGGCTGGTACAACAATTCCTTGAATCCAGCAATGTCAAAAGCGATCATTCCTGGAGATTCTCCACAATCAGCCTCACTACAACCTACACAAAGGAAAGAACATTTCTTTCAGAATTTTGATTATGAGGAAAATTCTGCTTCTTGGGACTCAAATGATAATTTGGGAAGTCGTCTTTGCCCCAGATAAATTCCAAACTTACCACCTACAGCAGTTGTACCCAGAATGACAAGGCCCCAGGTAATCGTTGCCACGAGGGCATCTCCCCCTGTGGCAGAAAGTCCCGCGATATCCACACTCCATGTAAGGTCTCCCGGGTCTTGCCAAGCTTTTACCTTAAAAAAAGAACAAACAAAGCAACAAATAAACAAAAATGGGAGACATTTTATTTCTGGCAGTGATTTGCATTTTGCTTAATCCCTATGAGCTGATAGAGTCGTGACAGTTCAACCCTTAGAGGAGGAGGTCTGTGGGCACAACAACCAAGCAAATGCTGAAATTCCTTCTTCTGATGTGTTTTCAAGCCCAGGACTCACTTAGGAACTCAGATTTTAGGGATGGACATCAGGGATCTGATAGCAAACAGTAAGCAGGCACTTAGCAGCTCTTAAAACCTTGTAGGTCACAATTCAGGAGAGATGCACCAGCTCATCTGGGAGGGTCCCACTTGTATAAAATAGAGGGGAAGAGACTTCTAACTTGAGCAGTCAGTGATAGGACAGAGGGGAATGTTTCGAAACTAAAAGAGGAGATATTTAGATTAGGTTTTATGAATAATTTCTTCCCTGTGAGGGTGGTGGGGCCCTGGCACAGGGTGTCCAAAGAAGCTGTGGCTGCCCCAACCCTGGAAATGTCCAAGGGCAGGTTGGATGAGGCCTGGAGCAACCTGGGATAGTGGAAGGTGTCCCAGCCCATGGCAGGGGGTGGAATGAGATGAACATCGAGGTCCCTTCCAATCCAAACCATTCTGGGATTCTATGTTTCTCTAGATTTGGCCTATTTCCCTCCCTATACATTTCACCCATGTTTTAAACAGCTCCTGGTGTCCAGCAGCCCGTAGGGATGGCTCCCATACATGGATAAATTCAGCAATCAATGCAGGACAACACTTCCACACTGCCAAACCCAGCACACCTCATGCTGCCCTCTGAGTCTGGGGCAGCTGGAATTGCTCTTCCCTGTGTGGCTAAACTGAATTCCCTGCTAAAACAGGATGCCCACATCCAAACTGCCTTTTGGGAATGGCCACCTGCCTGTGCTGTTCCCAGAACAAGTTTTATCCATGGAAGTGCCAATTGTCAGGGATCAAAACAACCCCAGGGAGCAGCCTAGCAATTAGGCAGGAGGTTGCCTGGCCCTGTTTGGTCAATTAATAAAGATGTAGCCTGGCAGCTGAAGCGTTCTGGATGCACCTGACTGAGTGCACATGAATCAATTAATTCCAGTTTCCAGCTCATCCATGGAACAATGCTAAGCCTGGCATTTTCAGAGAGAGGGGAGCTTGTTCCAGCAAACAGATAATGGAAATTACATGTGTAGAGTGCATCCAGCACATCCCTGGTGTGCTGGATTCCCAGCATGTGCGTGGAGTGATACGTGCACACCCAGAAAACCCCTAGGAGAAATAAAGGAGTTCTTTAAAGGGTGAATAAAACACTCCTGGTCACAAACTGTTTGTCTGTGGGACACTGCAGAGTTCACTGTGAGCAGACAGAGCTCTCAGAAACAGATACAGATAAATTTCTGGCTTTAATATACCCTGAAAGTCCTACTGAAAACAGCCCGAACATCCACTATGTGTTAAATCAGGACATAAAACAGACCAAAGGAGCTCTTTGCCCAGTGTCCTCCCTCTGAGAACTGGCACAGGCAGAGGCCCAAGTGAGAATAACATCAGACAGCCACAGAGAATCAAAGAATCAGAGACTCATTTAGGTTGGAAAAGACCTTTAAAATCATCAAGTCCACTTATGAATCCAGCACTGCCAAGCCCACCACTAATCCATGTCCCCAACTGCCACATCTACTCATATTTTAAATCCCTCCAGGGATATATATGACACTTTTCCCACTTTTCTGGTCTGCTCCATCTTTTTCCATCCTTACTTCCCCATAGGACACTTTCCACCCTATTCCCACAGAGATCAAAACTCCACCAGCCCTTGTTTGTGCACAGAGTGCCTTGCAAACGTAGCTGTGACATTTTCAGGGCTGATATTAAAATAAAATCTGTTTTTCTGGACAATAGAGTTGGTTTGGGGTTCCAGACTCCTTTGCACCAACAGGCACAGCCTACACCAGCACTTATGGCTGAACAGGTTTCCCCACCAAGGAGATGCTGCCAGTAGCATTTAAACTTTAACTCATGGTTTTGTGCCTCTCACCCCATGCCCCACCTCCTAAAGCAAAGGATATTTGAAGAACACAGGACCAGATTCCTTTTTCTTTTTCCTGTGTGGTTTAAGAATATTTGATCCTGATTTAATTTGTTTGCTGGGCGACTCAGAGGCAAAGTGATTTAAGCAAAGCCTGCAGGGTTTAATGGGGAAAACGCTGGTGCATAATTTTTGGGGTTGCCCCTCATGCTTTCAAAGTGATGTTTGGAGTATTTGCCTGCTAATTTCATGTATCATCTGCAATCTGCCAACGAGTTCTGATGATTTGTGTGAGGATCCTTTGCAGGAGGCAGCTTGGCCACATCTCAAAGGGGACAGGAGATCTTTGCAAGACACCAACGTCTTCTCTTTAGTCCCTCACCTTGATTTATACCTTACCTACAGCTCCGTGGAAAGCCACCAAGAGGAGAACAAGGAGAAAAGGAAGGATTTTCATGGCAGAGGGTGGGCTGGGAACTCAAGTCACTGCAGAGAAAGGAGACCAGGACATTGGTTAGAAGTTTGTCCCTCCACAGTCCCAGAAGTGACACAGAGAAATGTTCTTCAAGACCTGGAATTAACCTAAAAGAGGTTATTACACATTTTTGTCGTGATTATATCTGTTGTCCTAAGATTTTCCTGGAGCACACACAGGATCATGGCATAGGAAAAAAATTCCATGCAGAAAATCCAGTTTTAAATCCCCTTTTAATTAATGCATCAAACAACCAGCAATTTATCCTGGACTCCTTGATAACTTGCAATGCATTGCCATAAATTTGATTTGTCCTATTAAAATTAAAGGTGTAAATTCAGAAAATAAGACACTTTTTGCTAGATTTATGGAAAACAACCCCATGGGTTTTCTCAAGTTTTTCTAATTAAAAGAAAGAGCAGAAAATTTCCATTGCAATTAAATCAAAATCCAGCTTCTCCTAATTATTGCTGAGAGGCTGTTGTTCAATCTTCACCTCAAGAATTACATAATTTCCAGGATAAATATTTTGAGTATTTGCATCTCCTGCAGCCAACAAAAACTCCTTTATCAACATTTGACACCTCCAGAACTGGCTCGTGGCAGACTGGAGGCACCGCACACTTAAAGCTATACAACAAAATGCAGATAAACATGAAAGATATGAAGTCCCCAGCCCATTTAAGAAGGACAAAACCTTTTAAGGGAGGCTGAAAAATGAGAATATTTTGGTTGTTACCAGAAAGGAGGAAGCTCCAGGCTGGAACAGCCCCAGGATCAGTTTCAGCCACTGGATGAAGATGAAGGAGCAGAGCGTGGCTTTGTGCTATTTCTGGAGGGTGGTGAGGGGAATTTGACCTCCACAGCCTCGTGGTGGCAAATGAGGCTTTGGGGAGCTTTGGGGACACCCAGTGAACCCTCTTTGCTGTTCTCCTAAGAGGAACCAGGGTTTGGCTTTCAAACATTGCAGCAACGCCTCGGGAAATGCTTTGAAATGTGAAAAACCACCTTGGGCCACCTCCCTTTGAGCAACCCTTTGGCCACAGCAGCTCACTCAAGGTCTCTGTCTCCATCTGTTTTCAGAGGTTTTCTATTTCCTTACAAACACGAACAATGTATCATCACAGAAATCAAATAATCATCAGCTGGAATTAAGTTAAAATAAAACCCACCTATGTTGAATGGGAAGTTGGTTCTTCTTCGGAAATTCAGGCAGAGGGTTAATGAATTGTCATTAATTCTACATCATTCCTGCTGTTGTAAGGGAAAATCTGGACAATAAAGAACATGGAAAAGATCTGCACTAGGGAATGGTAGGGGGAAAACAGAGAGGAAAATCAGAAATCTAAGAGTTATGGGGGGGAAATGGAAAAAAGGTTTTGCACCCAAAAAATTTTTGCACCCAAATATTTTCTGTACTAGGTCACCTGCATGGCATGTAAGATATTTTATGCCATAACTATTTATGGAAATTGTTACAGTCCATGCCCAGCAATTTGAGTTTTATTATAATCTTTACTCTCTTGCCATGGACAGAAGAGTTCTCTGAGCACAGCACTCCTAAGCATCCTTCTTTCTCACCAAGGATTCCTCCAATGGCTCTCTGCTTTTTTATGCATTTACAGACATTTCTGTAAATTCAGGTTCCTGTTGCAAAGGTATCTTCACTTCCCTTTTTTCCCTCTTCCCTTCCTGAACCCGGCCGTCCCCTTTTCATGGGAGTTGCCGTCCTCTGGCAGCAGCTGGAGCGCGGCTGAGCTCATCCCTGCGAGAGCCTCCCTGGGCTCGCCCTTCATGCCCTGCAGGGATTTTTCTTAGATCTCTTTGTTTTCTTTGCCAATCAAAGCAACTATTTCACCGAGGTTTCCAACACAGCCTTTTCAGGCTGCCCGCAGGCTTCTTGTTTCTCCGGACTGCTCCTCATTTTTGGTTTGGTTTTTTTGGGGGGGTTTTTTGGTTTTGGTTTTGGTTTTGTTTTTTTTGGGGGGGGGTGTTGGGGTTTTTTTTGTTTGGTTTTTCCTTTTGTTTTGTTTTGTTTTGTATTTTTCTTTTTTGAGATTAAATACTTGTATGTTGAGCCTACTTTGTCCCACAACGCGGTTACACTTAATTGTGCCGTGGCCACTTTCACAGAGCAGCTCCCCCAAACAGCTTTGGAATCGTGTCCTTTGCACCTAATCCAGAAAGGCAAATGTTCTTGTGAGTGCCAGGACCAGCTGTGCTAAGAATCACCATTTTAGAGCAAGGAAAAAAATGCACATTTTAGAGCAAGAAAAATCGAATCTCTGCCTCTGCCGTCATCATCCAAAATCACCTGTCAGAACTGCTCTGCTGCATCGCCTCAGGCAAGGGAAGGACCTGTAGAAGATGTGCCCTGGTCCCGGCTCCATCAGGGCGGGGCTGTCGCTGAAACCCTTCCCTGGTGCTGAGAGGTGTTTGCAGACAGATGTGCAGCCAAACATCTGGGCTGGAAAGTGGCTCAGCAGGTGAGGGACAGCTGGGTCTGTGTGATGTCACCTGTGGGCAGCTCACCTGGAGCACTCAGGTCAGATATGGGGGTCTCCAGCACCAGAAAGAGTTGGAGCTGCTGGAGCAAGTCCAGAGGAGGCCACGGAGATGTTCCAAGGGCTGGAGCCATGGGCAGGGACACCTTCCACCAGATCAGATTCCTCCAGGACCCATCCAGCCTGGCCTTGGACACTTCCAGGGATCCAGGGGCAGCCACAGCTTCTCTGGGCACCCTGTGCCAGGGCCTCCCCACCCTCACAGCCAGGAATTCCTTCCCAATATCCCATCCATCCCTGCTCTCTGGCAGTGGGAAGTCATTCCCTGCGTCCTGTCCCTCCATCCCTTGTCCTCAGTCCCTCTCCAGCTCTTCTAGAGACCCTTTAGGCACTGAAAAAGGCTTTGAAGTCTCCCCAAAACCTTCTCTTCTCCAGGGTGTAGCTTTATTAAACATATGATGATTTTTTTTTTCTTTAGCAAAAGTGGTTCCTGGGTGCTGAAATCCAGCAGAGAAAAGTGCAGCCAAACCAGTGGCTGGGAGGCAGCCAGAGCAACTGGGAGCTGGCAGAGGAACTGGAAAGGGTGGCTCGCTCTGGGAATATCTTCTGGAAGGCCTTCTGGCTTCCTCCTTCTCTTCCTGGCAAAGTTCCAGGGTGGTGATGGCACAGGATTTATTCCTGGCTTGGAACACAGGAGGGGAGCCTGAGGAAAGGCAGCTGAGACAGCTCAGGGTGGGAATGAGGATGATGGAGGGCAGGGGGATGAGATGATGAGGTCTACACATCTTCTGTGGGTGACAAGAAGGATCACATTGTGCCTGCAATGGAGCCTGGCAGCTTCCTCACTGCTGAATTTGCAAAAATGGCTCTTCCACAGCCCACTCTCAGGTCTGGAAGGGGCTTCGGTGCCCATTAGGGGCCAAGTTATGCTTTGCATGCAAAAAATTGGGATTTCTAGGAATGGGCCACATGATATTTGCTGCTGTGGAGGGCAGAGACAGCCATGGCTGAGCTTCACTTGGCTCCAGAGCCCGAATTACACTCCTAAATTTATTGAAATGCTTCTCTGGAGCTGGGCCCAGCAGCTCAATGTCATTAATTACTGAAACATGAACATGGGCATGGCAGTGGGACAGGTGGTAAAGGGGGTTGTCCTTTACACCCAAAGGGCCCCCAAACCCAACCAGATGGAGCTGAGACTCCAAGTTCTTGGTAAAAAGCAGTGCTGGAGATCCACAGAGAGCCTTGGGAAGGTCCCACGAGTAGGGACAACCAGGCAAGGACATTTCTGAGCAGTTTGGTGGCTCCTGTTACACAGCAGAGCCTGGGCTTTATTGCCAGAGTCGCAAAAAAACCTCAATGAAATAAAAAAAAAAAATCAATAGAGGTATGAAAGCCCCAGAACACAGGTACATCCAACAGCCCAGCTGAAGTACAAAGTTTTGGGAGATTCCTGCAGCATTTTACAAAAAACCACCAAAACCAAAAGTGATGTTTTGATTTAATTAAACCCCCCTTCATGGTTTCCCTGTAGCGGATTTATTTTCTGAGAAGCAGCAGGGCTGGAAACTGGGATCAAAAGCAAATGCTCACAAGAGGGCCCCTGTGACCTCCGGTGTTTGGGATCCCATTGCACAACGGCATCACCTCCGTGGCAGGGCGGGAGAAGAACGGGATGAATTTATGGCTCTGCGCACACGCCATGTCCCAGCTGCCACCTAGCGCTCATCCCCGCGGCACGGGGACATCGCGGGGGACACACGGGGGACATCGGGGTGCGCCTGTCCCAGCGCACGACAATTTGGGGCCGTCGGGATGCGCTTGTGCCAGGTCTGAAGAAGCCGGGGGACATCAGGACGGGCTTGTGCGGCTGCACAAGAACGCGGGGGACATCGGGGTGGGCTTGTGCCGGTGCACAACGATTTGGGGGACAGCGGGATGCGCTTGTCGCAGCGCACTGCAGCTCCAGGGGTCTCGGGGTGGTGAAATCCCCCTCGGCCTCAGCCCCCCAAGCCCCCGGGAGTGACGCAAGCACGGTGATGTCACACTGCCCGGGGAGGGGACACTGGGGGAGGCGCCCGGTGGGGCCGGGGAGGGGCGGGCGGAGCGGGACCGGTGGTGGCGGCTCCTTCTTCCTCCTCCTCCTTCTCCTCCTCCTCCTCCTCCTTCTCCTCCCCTTCCTCCCTCCTCCTCCTCCTCCCTGTGCTGCTCGCAGGATGCGCGGGGCCGTCCCCAGGCTCAGCCTGGCGCTGCTGGCGGCGGAGAGCGGCGCCCGTGAGTGAGCGCGCAGGATGCGCGCAGGATGCGCGGGAGCGTGGGGGCTGCGCGCCCGCGGAGGGGGGGACAAGGCGGATGGGAGGGTGGCAGTGACCCCTCGGCGGCCATCCCGGGGGTCCCGAATCATCTCCATGTACCGGGGAGAGGGGGAGGCATTCCTGCGCCCCGCGCTTGGCGAGATGCGCCTCTCTCCTCCCGGCATCCCCGCTGGTCTAGCCGGATTTTTTTCATATTTGAAAAATCGATTTTTTCCCCCTGACTTATTTATTTATTTATTTATTTTGGAGCCCGAGTTTTTTTATCATTGCTCTCCTAAGGGCCCGGCCCCGCGGTGGCGGTGGCTGTGCCTTAGCTGACAAAGCCACCAGGAGCCGGCAGCTGGAGATAAGACAAGGACAAGCGCTGCGAACCCCCTGGGCGGGCTGGGACATGGAGTTCTGGCGGGAATGGCTCTAAAATGACAAAGAGCTGGTTTACATTGGATATTGGGAGGAAATTCTTGGCTGTGAGGGTGGGGAGGCCCTAGCATAGGGTTCCCAGAGAAGCTGTGGTATCCCCTGGATCCCTGAAAGTGTCCAAGGCCAGGTTGGGTGGGGCTTGGAGCAACCTGGGGTAGTGGAAGGTGTCCCTGCCCATAGCAGGGGGTGGAACAAGGTGATCTTTAAGGTCCCTTCCCACCCAAACCTGGGATTCTGTGGCTCTGAATGGCAGCGCTCAGTTGCTGGGGGGTGTGGCTGTGCCACCCCTCAGCGCCGCCTCTCTGCCCTTCTCCAGGGCTCTGTGCCATCATTCACTACCTTGTCCGTGGGCAGCTGGGCTGGTTCGGGCTGACCATCGCCTGCCTGGTGCCCGGCTACGCCGCCCAGCTCCTCAGCATCCTCTGGTTCCGCGCAGACGGACACACGCCCGGCTGCTGCCTCCTGGCGCTCCACCTCCTGCAGCTCGGCCTCTGGAAGAGGTGAGAGACGCTCCCCTGATCCACCCAAGCCCCACAGCCCGGGTGCAGCCCCAAAGTTCCCCGAACCAGGGCGGGCACCCCGTCACGGGGACTCTTGCAGGTACTGGGATGTGGTGCGGGCAGAGACGGGCGGCGCTGCCGGGGAGCTGCTGGCTCAGCTCGGGGACGTTTGTGTCCTGCGGCTCCTGGAGGCCCTGCTGCAGACCCTGCCTCACCTCCTGCTCCAGGCCTACGTCGTGGTGGCCGTGGATCCCACAGGCTTCATCCCTGGTGAGTTCCCAGGAGGGTGGTTCGGGTGGTAGAGGGTTGATGGATGGGTGAGGGATGCGTGTGTCCTCGGATGGAGAAATGTGCTGTGAAGCGGCTGGGAAGCCTCGATGTGACACAGCAGGGACGAGTGTGGCTGAAAATCAGCTGTGGCTGAATGCAGAGGTGGCTGCTTGGCCCCAAAGGTGAACTTTCAGGTGTGCAGAGGGGGATGCTGGGCTGTGGAGTCATGACATGTGCAAGGTCACACTCATTCATTGTCCACCTCTGGTCCAATGGCAGTGACCAGGGTGGAGCTGCCCTGGGGCTGCAGAGCTCTGTCCATGGAGAGAGCACTCAGAGGACAGCCACAGGGAGATGCCAAGCACTCAGAGACCAGAATTAGCAGGATTTAATTGAAATACTCCAGTTTGATCCCTGGACACATTCAGGTCAGGTTGGACAGGCTCTGAGCAGCCTGCTGTGGTGCAGGATGTCCCTGCTCATTGCAGGGGGTTGGACTGGATGATCTTTAAGGTCCTTTCTGTGATTCCTTGATTCCGTGATTCACTTGGCAGGATCGAGCCGTGTCTGGCTCGTGTGGGGGTGCTGTGCTCCCATCAGCTCCTTGACACTGAAAACTGGCCCTGCCATGCATCTGGGCCTCCTTCTGAGCCCTGACTGCCCCTGTCCCCACACAGGTGTCAGCGCAGGGCTGTCCCTGCTGTCCCTGGCCTGGGCTTTGGTCTCCTACAGCCACTTCACCTGCCTGCTCAAGCCCGGACACCTGAGCCCGCCAGCCGCTGTCATCCTGTGCCTGCTGCTCTGGAGGACAGGGATGCTGGGGACACGGGTCCTGGCCCTGGTGCTCTTTGCCAGGCTCTATTCCTTCTGGGTTTTCGCTGTGGCAGGTAAGACCTGAGATCCTGTTCCCTACATCCCACCCCAAGGTCAGCCCTGCGATGCTCCTGGTGTTGTTTGCAGCATTGCTCAGGAATGGCTTTGCAAATTCAGTCCCTCCTCCCTGCAGGGGCCCACTGGCTGCTCATGTCCTTCTGGCTGGTGGCCCAGCAGACGGATATTGTGGTCCAGCCGTGCCGCTGGAGGCTCTTCAACTGCCTGCTGGGAGCTGTGTACATCTTCTGCTACATCAACGTCCGGCCCGGCCCCTCCAGGACCAGGGTGACCGTGTTTTATGCAGTGAGTACCTGGAATGTTTTGTATTCCACTTGGATGCAGCTGCTGGAGACAAGCAACAGCTTCAAACTCTTCATTTTCATCTCTCAGATCACCACTTGCTAAAAATCCAGTGTTTTACTGTGTCCTGACAAAGCCATGTGGTCACCCAAGGCAGGCCTTCTTCACTGGCTTTGATTCCTTAGAGGCAGCCTTACAATGTCAGTGGTAAAAAATAGGTGAAGACCTTGCAGAATGTTGAGTTCAACAACTTCTGTGTTTTAGGTGACAAATTAGGTGCAAAATATAACAGGAGAAGTGTTCAAGGCCAGGTTGGGTGGGGATTGGAGCAACCTGGGATAGTGGAAGGTGTCCCTGCCCATGGCAGGGGATGCAATGAGATCATCTTTAAGACTCAAACCATTCTGTGATTCTAAGAATCTGTGAAAATCTAGAAACTGGGTGTTTTCTGTTACCAGAGGCACATCTATATCCATCAGAAGGAAATAAATGATGACTCTCTTCCCTCTGCCCTGCAGATAATGCTGATGGAGAACACGCTTCTGCTGCTGTTGGGCACCCGGTTCCTGCAGGCAGAGCTGAGGAACAGCCTGACTGTGACTGGGGCTGTCATGTCAGGGTCTGTAATAGGTAAGATCATGGGGTTTAGAGCCTGGATTGCACATTTGGAGAGCAGTTTGAGGAAATGAGCATCCAGGCCATTGTCCCAAGTCCCTCTCTAGCTCTCTTTTAGGCTCTGCAAGGAGCTCAGAGCTCTCCCTGGATCCTTCTCTTCTCCAGGTGAGCACCCCCAGCTCTCTGCCTGGCTCCAGAGCAGAGGGGCTCCAGACCTTGGAGCATTTTGTGCCAAGCAGCATCATATTTTCCCAGTGGGATGGGGACAGAAGAAAGCTGTGTGGGCTTTATGCAACTCCCCAGACTGGCAGATTAACCTTATTAAAGAAATGGGATGGAAAAGGAGCAATTCCTCTGGTCTATGATGAGTTTAGGATATAAGTAGGAAGCTGTCTTAAAAACCTGCTGATATCTGATTTAAAGGCCAGAGGATGGGGATGCTGTGGCATGGGAAGTTTCTTGCATCACACATCTCCCTGTTGGGCAACTGTCAGTCTGCAAATTAATCCAGATTAAATTTGGGGTTGAGTGTGCACTTCCTTTGCCTAAATCTGCTCAAGTGGGATTCTTGCATCCCCATAAATGCTTGAAAGATTGTGCTGCTCATACAGCAGTCTTTGCAAAGGTCTTGTTGATCTGGAGGTGCAGCAAGTTTTGGCCTCTTCTCCACACTGGACCAAAATGCTGCAGGGACTCCTCGGTGATACTTTTCTGCTCCTTCCCAGGTGTCACAGCTCTGGTGGTTTACTACAGCCTGCTCCATCCCAAGTCCACAGAGATCTGGCAGGGATTCCTTGAGACAACCTGCAGTGCTGCA
The DNA here is from genome assembly GCA_025920805.1 of Petroica traversi. Classification (NCBI taxonomy): domain Eukaryota; kingdom Metazoa; phylum Chordata; class Aves; order Passeriformes; family Petroicidae; genus Petroica; species Petroica traversi. The sequence goes on along the minus strand of JAHLSL010000038.1, from coordinate 15,147,755 downwards.
GCAGCTGGGGATGAGGAGGTGTCTGGAGAGAGCTCCCAAGCTGAGCAGAGTTCAGGGACTTTGGGAGACGGAGAATCCTTGCCAGGGGAAGGGACCAAGACGGAGCCCAAAAATGAGACCAGCTCATCGTTCCTGCAGTCCAAAGCGTGTTTGGAGGACAGCTGGCCAGACCATCACCACTGGCTGCTGGTGAAGCTGGCCATGAAGACGGGAGATCTGTCCATGATCAACGCAGCTTTCGGAGATGGTGGCGTGGGAGAGGCTTTTCCTGGAGGATGGATGATGGGGAAACCCCCTGGCACGGAGCCTGACTTTTCCCTCCCCATGAGGGCCATCCACCCCTCTGGCCTGGCCGTGGGGAACGGAGGAGGCATCAAACCCAGCGCTGGTGCTGTGGGAGTGGCACAGGAGGATGGAGCAGGGCAGGAGCCTGATTTTCCCCCGTCCACATCCCATCCCAATGGCTTCTCCCCAGACTCCACTGAGAGCTCCTCTGTGTATTTCAGTGCAAGCGCAGGAGTCATCGCCTCGCCTGGGGCAGGGACAGCCACAGCCACAAGCACAGCCCTGGTGCAAAGGGACAGCGAAGCCCAGCCTCCCCCAGGCTGCCTGGGAGAAGGAGGACGAGGCAGAGGAGGGGATTTATCCCGTGGGATGGCCAGCATCAGTCCAATCCTGGGCGCTTGTGCCCACAAGTGGCTGCAGAGAAGCTCCTCCATTGGCAACACAGATCCCCCCAAAGAGGGCTCGGAGCCCACAGGGACAGAGGGTGCCCTCGTGGGGTGCCACCACCTCTGGGACACCCATCTTTGTGGCCCGCAGGGGACTGTGGTGAGGAGCAAGCTGAGGTCACCGTGCTTCACCTCCACCCCCAAGGCTGGCTCTAAGTGCCCCCAGCAAGGACTGGAGGAGCTGGGAGAGGGGACAGACCTGTCTGGGTTACCAGGGTGACCCTGGAAATGGCTGCACTGTCACCTTGGGTCAGCCTTGGGGTGACTGTCTCATCAACAGGGTATGGCAGGAGGTGGTGGGACAAGACTGTCCCCATGGTGCTCCTGCCAAGGAGCTGATGTGCTCCTCCATCACTGGGACATCACCTTTCCTCCCAGGACATCTTCGACTGGCACTTTTGAAGAACTTCAAAAGCCTTAAAAAGCCCAAGAGTCCAGGGCTGGTTATTTAGGGAGTTTATTTATGTCACAGTCCTGCCAGGCAGGTGGAGCCTTCTATCTTTGATGTATTTGTGACAATGACTTGAAGGGTGTCCTTTAACCAGTGCCTGCACAAGCTGCTGGCCTGTCCCAGTGTGGAGATCTGGTTGCTGTCTCCAGGGGCTGCAGTGCTGGCCAAAGCAGTTTTCTCAGGACAAATAAGTGCCTAAACCAGAAAAAAGATGAGTTTTACTCTCAGATGTCCTTCCTTCTAGGCAGAGTGGGCCTCAAGTAAGGCTCAGCATTGATTGGTTTGTTTTTCCTCACCAGGTTTATCTTGAGATCTTTTCTAAATCCAGTTCTTTGGGGGTCACATAGGATTGCAGATCCTCTTCCTGCTGCAGACCAGAACCTCAGGACCTGGAATTACAGCCAAAAGCCATGTCCTGCCACTTGCTCACTGCCCTGCTTCCTCAAGTGGCCTTTTCTCTCCAGCCTCCTCCTTGTCCCCTTCCAGCTGCAGATCTCAGGACCCCAGAATTATTTGGATTGAAAGGGACCTTAAAACTCATCCAGTTCAAACCTCTGCCACATTCAGGGACACCTTCCACTTGCCAGGTTCTGATCCACATCTGCCTGGATGCTTCCACCTAAGCTTATCCTCAGACCAAATCCCAAACCATTTCTACTGCCACTATAAAACCCCCCAGCGCAGGCAGGGTTTATTTGTGTCAGGAACTAAAACCAATACCATGGCCTCAGAAAAAGCCAGTGCTTCCCAGCAGGCTGGCTGAGCATGGCTTTGTGCCCAGGGCACAGGTTGGTGCCCAGGCCATGGCTTGACATATTAATTCAGCTGTGATCAGCTGGATTCACCACCAAGCTCATGTGTGCCAGCTGCAGCACATCTGGCTGTGCTCTCCAGCTGTTGTCCCACTGAGGGCAGGATTCTGGTGTTGCCACAGGGCAGGAAAGGTGCAGGAAGGGCACGGGCATGTGATGAGTTATTAAAAAAGCTTCCATGATGCATTCACTGCTCAGGGCTGACCCAGCCAGATGTTTCCTTGGGGCTCTGAAAGCCCAGTTGGTGCTGGGTGTGGAGAAGCCACATTCCATGGTGATGAAGGCTCCCTGTCTCCATCTGGACCCCAGCCCCCCATATGTGGCTGTGCTCTGCAGGCAGGAGCAGTTTCAGGGGCTTTTCCAGAGCCCTTCTTGCTGTGTGGATCATGCAGAAGGCAGCGGTGCTGCCAGGCCATTACAGGAATTTTTATCTAGCTTTGTTTTCTACTTTTGATAATATATAATTATGCTTAAAAACACCCCAAACCAGCCTTTGCTGTGTCTGTGGCTCATGTCGGGGGTGAAAATAAGTGTGGAGGGGTCTTTCTTCCCCCTCTTGGCTCTTGCAACCCCAAGGATGAGTTGCTGTCGGGATTTCCAGTGGGAGGGTGAAGAAGGGACCTGGGCAACAGGATTTGAGGGAATGGCATGAAAATGTGTCAGGGAAGGTTGAGGTTGGGAGTTAGAAAAAGATTCAGCCAGTGTGAAACTGTTCCATGGACCAGTTAGAAAAGAATCAGACAATTTTGAGAAAGAATAGTTTTGTGCACAGGAATCAGGTGTAAACAAGGACTTTGATTTCTCAAAGCACCATCCACAAGGCAGAGGTGCACCGTGAGCTGACCCCTGTGACCTCAGAGAACGTGGTTGTGGAAACCCTGGATAGATCAAGGAGTGGCAAAAGAGAAGGGGAGAATCTGGGGGCAGAGGGTGCACGAGGACTGGGTAGGGATGAGGGTGTTTGTGTGAGGGCTGTGTTCCCACACTCTGCTCCCTGAGGATGAGAGCTGGTCACTGTAAGCCACGCTCCCCTTCACCTTCTCCTTGGGAACGATGTGAAATCAGTGGGATAATATGGATTGTCTCTCCTTAAAGGCTTCCAGTCTGTGTGAGAGCCCTGTTGCACCCAGGGTCCGAGTCCTGTGTGCTGGTAGAGCACTGAGCCACAGTCTCCACCTGGAGAAATAACCTGAATTTAATCAGAGAGTCATAGAATGGGTTGGGTTGGAAGGGACCTTAAAGCCCATCCTAACCCCCTGCCGTGGGTAGGGACACCTTCCACCATTCCAGGTTGCTCCAAGCCCCTTCCAACCTGGCCTTAGACACTTCCAGGGATGGGGCAGCCATAGCTTCTCTGGGCACCCTGTGCCAGGGCCTCCCCAACCTCACAGGAAAGGATTTCCTCCCAATCTAAACCTACTCTTTAGTGAATTCTAAAGCCCCGTTTGAAGTAGGAGGACTCCAGCAGCAAATCACAGCTTCAGACACCCCTCCCCACTCTTCCCTTCTTTTGGGGGTCGAAACTAAAGATGCCCCAATGACCTGGTGCACGTTCAGATTTTTCCCAGTGCTGCCAGACCAGGGAAATCACGCTGGGGAGGAGTTTCTCCTCAAAACTCCTTGTTCCTTTGCCACCAGAGGGAGATGCTGCTCAAGGTCCAGACTCTGCTTGCAGCTCCAGAGCCTGTGTTGTGGAAACATTAAGGCTGGAAAAGCTCTGAGTTCATAGAATCCAACCTGTCCCCAGCACTGCCAAGGCCACCACTGACTAATGTCCCCATGTGCCACCTCCACACTTTTAAATCCCTCCAGGGATGGTGACTAGAGAGGAGAGGGATGTGCAGGACTAAGGCTGCTGTGGATTGCACTGGGAGCCAGTGGGAATGAAATGGGGAGTTCTCAGATACTGGTGAGCACCTGGAGGAATGAGGCCGTGGCTGTTGGCATCTCCTTTCACTCCCCAGACACCCCCAGGCCACAGGGAATGTTTGAAAATCACTGTCAGGGTTTGGTAAAACTGGCTCCAGCTGTCACCACCATGGTGCTGAGTCCTAATTTTGGTGCTGTATCCATGGAGCTGTGCCCTGGTGGGTGACCTGGTCACTCCCCACTCTGGTGTGTCCTCAGATCAACCCATGGGGTGCAGAAATCCCACAAATCTCAGGACATTGCTCTGTGTGGAGCAGTGTGGAAGCCTGGGCCAGTCCAAACCAGGATGGGAAACTGCAGCTAGCAGAGAGGCAATGGGCCAGCTCCTCCAGGGAACCTGCTGGTGTATCTTCCAAGTGCCCCAATGCTTGAGGAGAACCAGCCAGACCCTCTACTCCTTCTACAGCACCTCCCATGAAGCTGGTTTTGGATGAGGAATGTTACCCTGAGCTAGACTGGGATCTGTTCAGATTTTGGGGGTGCTCACCATCAATATTTGGGCTTCAGCCACTCACAGAAGGGCTGGAGCAAGAGGGTATCTCCATACCTCTGCACTCAGGCAGATAGTCCAGTGCTTTTGCCTGCTCTGGAATAAAAATTTCTGCTTGTTTGCCTCCTGTGAACCTTTTCTTTCCCATTTTGTTTCTTAAGGAAACCCTCTCCATCACTTTAGAGATGTGGAGGGTCATGCCCCAGCCCAGGAGAGCTCAATGCTACAGGTGAGAGGAATTCTCAAGGGCAACACAGGAGCAGGAACCGAACATGAATTTTGACAATGCAGGGAGTGACCCAAGGGCTCCCCAGGAGAACTGGCCGTGCCACTCTCTGGTGATCTGGAAAAAGGAGCAAACAGGCAGGAACAGAGGCTACGTCCCTAAGAAATTAAACAATACCCAGGTGAGTGCCTGGGCTTGGGAACGTGGCTGTCCTGCCCACTGGCACTGTCCCCGTGGTTTGTTATTTTTAATGGGTCACTCTCGTCCCTCTTTCAAAGTGAGATAAAGCAGGATGGAGTTGTACCAATAGGGCAGCAGCTCTGCCCCAGCCCTGCTGGAATCTCACCTTCCAGCAGCCCAATTTCTGAGCACTGTCCCTGGGTGCCAGGTTTTGGGTGAAAAACATTCCCTCCTGCTCCAAGATGTTGTAATACCTCCCCCACCAAAACTAGCCCAAGAAGGATTTCCCTGGAAAAAACATCTTTTCACTTCCAACCACTTTGAAACACAATACTTCGACATTACAGAAAATAGAATTATTTGCCCTGGGGCTGTTGTCATTTGTCTGTTTTTTCCAAGCTGAAACTTTGGATATTTTTTTTCCCCCTTTAATTAAATTTGGTTTGCTGCAAATCCCTTTCTGGTGCCTTCAGTGTTCCTGTAAAAGGCAGGGCCCAGGCTGCCCATGGCTCCAAGGCTAAACAATACCACGGAGGGGGGGAGCAGAGGGTAAGCCCAGCTAATCAGGACTTGCCTAATAGGACCCAGTGCTTAATGAGGACCCAGGGACTGTGCTTCTCAGGCTGCATTTGGCTGGAGGAAAATGCTTTGTGCTCTCAACAGCAGGTTTGAGATGGCTCAGTTCTCTCAAATGTGCTGGAGCAGTGTTTTCTCCTCCTGTGAATCCATCCTCGCTGGACACATGACAGATCTGTAAGGGATCTATGGGGATCCAGGGATGCTGGAGGAGCTGAACAAGATCCTGGAAGCAAAAGCCTGTTTTTCCTGAAGGGAGATCTTTCAAATAAAAACACTGTTTATAACTTGATTTTCCTAAGTAAAGCCACCAAAGGGCCCTGCCCAATCCTCCCACATCCTTGGAGCTCCCTGAGGAGCTTTTGGGGGATTTTAGGGATTGACTTCAAAAAATAACAGTAAATATTCCACTGTTTTGCCCTGGAGACCTGTTCGGATTGTCTCTGTCCCCACCACCCCAGATCGAGTTGGGGTGTGGGTTTGGGAAGGGGGTGGGATAGGGAAGGCACCTCATGCCTCAGGCCTTTTCCCTGGTTAATGAGGAAGATTTGGGGTTCAGCCGTGGGACTTTGGGATGCAGAGCAAAGTGTCAGGTTGTGCAAAGGGGGGGTGGGTGGTGGAGAGGTGGGTGCAGATGTGGGTGGGTGCAGATGTGGGAGGTTGTCTGCTCACAAACGTTCCGTGGGTGCAGATGTAGGTGGGCATCCCCACATGCACAACAGGTGGGTTCAGGTGTGGGTGGGTGTCCAGATGTGCACAGTACCAGGGTGCAGATGTGAGGTGGATGCCTCCACCTGGAGTGCCAGGGTGTGTGTGGGGCAAGCAGGAGGTGGGAAGGTGGGACCAGGGTTGGGTTCTCAGTCTGGTGCTGGGCTGGGTCCTGGGTCCAGGTTTGGTGCTGGGTCCAGGGCTGTGCTGAGCTGGGGCAGGGGCTGGATCCAGGTCCAAGGCGGGGTCCGTGTCCATACCCAGTGCCAGGTCTCGGCTCTCAGTCTGCATCCGCGTCTGAGCTTTCTGTTCTCTGCTGGGTCCAGGTCCCGGCTCTGGCACCGGTGCTGGGTGCGTGTCCAGGGCTGGGATGAGATCCGGTGCCAGTAGTGGGGCTGAGTCAGGTCCGTGCCTAGATCCGAGTCTGGGTCCAGGTCTGTGTCCCTGCCCAGCTCCGGCTCCGGGCGGGGTCGGGTGCTGGGTCCCGGTTTGGGTGCGGGTCTGGCTCTGTGGCCGGGTCCCGGTCTCTGTCCCAGTGGGGGCCGGGGAGGTGCCGGAGCTGGTCCCGTTGTGGGCCGGGGCGGTGCCGATGCCGGTGCCAGTGC
>JAHLSL010000038.1:15099255-15136047 GCA_025920805.1 Petroica traversi | reverse complement strand
CAGCGGCACCGCCGGCCGGGGACCCCCCCGCCTCCGCCGCTGAACCCTCCCCTTCGGCAGTGCCACGTTTCAAAGCAAATCCGGATGGGAAAGGGGTGGCCGGGGGGCCTGGCGAGGGAGGAAAGGCTCCTTCTGTAGCAAATCGCAGGAGGAGGAAATCCATTTCCTTAATTCCTCCCCGCTGGAACCCCCTGCTTTTCTATCCCCCCCTTTTTTGTTAAACTAAGAACTCATTGAATGAACGAGCCTCTTCCAGCACTCGAACCCCTTTCATCCTTGTGCATGTATATATATTTATTTTAGGCTTTCAAAACCAACCCAGGAGGGCCAGCTGTATTCCAAAGCCACATGCAAATGCTGCAAAGTTGGGCTGCAAGTTTCGTGCTTGTGCTTTAAAAAGAAAATGCCACTGAGGTTGCATCTCTCTCTCTCAGGGTTTTTCCCTGCAGATAGTTTTGTTGCATATTGGGAGCCCTGTCCTGGAGAGGTGGTACCTGGGCTTGCTGCTGTGGTGCTTTAGGTTGATACGGTGCTGTGAGAGCAGCTTTGAAACATGATGAACCCCGCTGTGGAGGTGGCAGCAGGGAGGGGTTTGTGGTGTTTCTGGGTTTTTTTTAATGTCTTTTAATTAAATCTCCTCGGATGCTGAAGGCAGCAGTTTGCTGCTCTCCCAGCACAGCTCAGGGAGACAATGCTTGCCGTACCAGGGTGGCTTCCAGTGCTCCTTGTGCCCGGCAGTATCATCCCTGCCTTCCCCTTGGCTTGAGGTTTGGGACAGCTCTTGTGGGTGTTTTATTTTATTATTACATTTATTCCTTCTGCTTTCTTTTGCCCTGGAGGAGAAATCAGCCTCTGCTCTTGCCCAGCCCTCCAAACCTTCCGTGCCAGTTTGTGCCACCTCTGTGGTGAGTTTTGGTGGCAGCTCTGCCATGGTGACAGCAAGAGCTGTCACTGTCCCTTCTCTCATCCCTGCTTCCCTCCCTGCAGCTGGGCTTCCACCTTCCCCAATGCCAGTGGCCACAGCCAAGCTCAGGCTCAGCGGAAAAGGCCGAATCCTGCTCACAATAGGCCGTTTCCTGCTGGGAAGGTTTTTTTGGGAAGACACAAATAAGATTTTTAACCTTTTCCCAGGCATCCCTCAGGAGCTGAGTGCTTCCTTACTCCTGCACCCTGCTCGGGGTGATGCTGCAGGGCTGCCATGGGTCTCCCAGTGCCCAAGCACAGCACAAGCTACACCTTGAGCATCTTTTTAGGTGCACAGGCTTTCCCCATCCACATGGATTCACCAAGCTGGTAATTCCTCTTTGGAGGGAGCAGGTACCAGTCATGATGGGATTTGGTGGAATGAGGCTGCTTCTTGGTGTTACAGGTGTGTTGGATTTGATTGTTCCAGTGTGTGTTTTTGAGGACTGTGGTATTGCTCAGGGAGGGAAGCCCCAGGCTTGGAGGGATTTTCCCCAAAAAGAGCTGTCCTGAGCTGGGCACTACAAAGTGTTTTTCCTTCCCAGCCAGCCCTAAGCCTTCAGGGTATGAAAACACACCTGGTGTGCAGCTGCCCAGTGCCAGAGAGGGATTTTGCCACGTGTGCATGGCTGCAGGAGCCCAGAAAGAAACCTCCCTTTTTCTTGGTGAAAAACTATTTTGAGTGACTCTGTATAGAAACGTGAAACAGGTGCTTCCCATCATCTTCATGCAGAAATTACTTTGCATATCTTTTTCCACCCTGCTTTGCAGAAAAATGAAGGCTGGGTTTATCCTATGTCCCAGTGTTCCTGTGAGCAGTGTTGGGTCGAGTCTGGGGGAAACGTTGCTTATTTTGGAGAAGTTTCCTTATTAGACAGGAGCTGCTGTAATAATCACTGAGGAAAGAGGCTCAGCCTTATGCCTGGGACAATGAAATAAAGCTATAGACAATTGTTTTAGAAGTGGTTCCATGCCCTTGCTGGGCTTTTCCCTCTGTGCAGATCGTGGGCTGTGAGTCACGGGCTCCCAAACTCTGGGTTGTGACACTGTCAGAAGAAGGCGGCTGACGAATGAGCTGCTATTTCCAGGCTTCCTGCTAAATATACTTTCCCCTTCCTGGTCCCCTCCGTAGTACTCTAAAAATTAAGGCCTTCCCATTGTTAATGAGGGAAAACAAAATGCGTTCCTGCCTCCCCTGGTCTTTGCCAGATGTGGGAACTGAGGCACGCGGGTGGTGTAAGGGTTGAATAGCTGGGGAAGAGTGGGAAAAGGGAGAAAAAAAGCAGTATTTAGGTTTACTTTTAAAAAGGGAATAAACAGGAGGGAGGGTGAAGCAGTGGAAATTGTGTCGTGCTGGGGGATGAGTTTGTCTGTGGGGGCAGAGGGGCTGCACCGCCCTTGGGAAGGGCTTTCTGTCAAAGCCAGATGTTTACTTTGAAAGGCTTTGGTCCAAAGTTTGGGCTTTAGTTTACATATAGGGCCTGTGTCAATCCATACTGTGGATCAGCCAGTTTGTCTTTCAATAAACTCTGGCTAGCGGGGGGAAAAAGAAACCCAAAGTTGTGAGAAAAGCCTTTGGACAGCATTTTGTCCGTAATTAGTTGGAGTTGTTTTTCAAGCCCTGGAAATATTTTCCCTGCTCTGACTGCAGAAACTCCCCAGCCTCCCCCGCCAGAGGTTTGGAGCTGCTTCCTTCCTCCAGAGTGGCTTTAACTCAAGCAGGACCGTGGGGATGGTGGTGTGCCTGGGGGCTCCTGGCTGGGGTGAAGACAAATCCCTTTGGGATGAGGCTTTCCAGAAGGGAAACGTGTTTCATAGAATCCTGGAAGGTTTTGAGTTGGAAGGGACCTTAAATCTCATCCAATTCATGCCCTCTGCCATGGGCAGGGACACCTTCCACTGTCCCAGGCTGCTCCAAGCCCTGTCCAACCTGGCCTTGAACACTTCCGGGGATGGGGAAGCCACAACCAATCTGGGCAACCTGTGCCAGGAGTTCACAGAGTGTCGTGGGGAAGGATGCTCAAAAATTATCTCTCATTCCTGAAAATTTTAATGTTTGAGAGTTGCAGTGGGTGCATTCTGGGAGAGCTGCTAAACTGCCTGGATGTGTGTGTTTAGACACCTTTTTAAAAGCCACTTGCAAATCTGCACAAGTGGAGTTGGTATTTTATTGTGGAGCATTTCATGGCAGGGGAAATACCAACATCCTCTAAAATTCTGGATGGGGCTCTGAGCACCAGAAAGTCCCTCACTGCTGAGGATGTGGTTCCTTCTTTGTGGTTGTGGAGAGCTCCTAGGACGGCTGCTTCCCAAATTTACCTGGTTCAGCCACACAGAATCATAAAAGCATTAATATAGGGAGATCTCTCTAAGGTCATCAAGGTCAACCATTCCCCCAGCACTGCCAAGGCCACCCATGTCCCCAAGTGCCACATCCCCCATGTAAGGCAGGATGAGGCTGGGGATGAGGAGGGCACCACTGCATGGAGGTGCCCTTAATGCAGGTCAGGGGGTGAATGAGAAATAAACATACAGCCTTTGCTACATGGTACCTGCTCTGTGAGTCCCATGGAGACAAATCCCTCTCCCACCCTCTGAAAAGTTGTACCAGGAAGGGTTAGGCTGGATATGAGGGAAAATTTCTTTGCTGAAAAGGCACTCAAGCATTGGAACATGCTGGAAGTCACCATGCCTGGAAATGTTCAAAGAATTCATAGATAGGGCACTTGTGGATGTGGTTTTGTGGTAGGCTTGGCAGTGCTGGGAGAACAGTTGGGTTCCATGATCTCAGAGGGATTTTCCAACCTAAATTATTTTATGATTCCATGAATTCTGCCCCTGCCAGTAGCAGTTTAGTGGCAGCTCTGGCTCTTTGCTGCAGGGCAGAAGTGTGCCCAGGTCTTCCTTTTCCATACCAGCATCTTGTTTCACAGGAGACAGACAGTGAGTCTTGTGCCTCTGAATAATCCTCACATTGCTCTTCCCACTCCAGACTTCTGCTTTTCCTGGCTGCCTGTGAAATGCTCAAGGCAGGCTCTGAAGAGTTTTGCCATCCCTGGTGCTCATCCCTGTTTTCCTAGCTAAGGAAACATGGTTTTGCCTTGCAGGGGAGCTAGAATTGCTGGAGATCACAGCTCAGGTGTTCCCTATTTTCCAGGAGGTTTAAGCTGCTCACTCTGGCTACTCAGGGCTGTGTAGCAATGGGTGCTGATGTGGTGGAAGGGATACTGGGAGGGTTAATGGGGGATTTCGGAATCTGACGTTCACTTGATGGAGGTCAGCTATGACTTCATTTGAGTCACCCATCCCTCTGTGCCCCCTGGTAAGGGTTGTGTTGTGAGCAGTGGTCAGTCTGGTCACTTCCCAGCTGGTTGCAGAAGAAATGCCTTTGGTGCCTGAGAGGAGACTTTCCCTTCGTGTCAGTTCTGTGGGATGGGAAGGTTGGATGCCTGGAATTCAAATTTTGCTACTGTGGCATTAGTGAGAGGCTGCCCCGTCTGTCACATGGAGCAGAGAGGCTGTTTGCCCATGGAAATCTCTCTGTCAGGAGCCTGCCTGCATCCAGGAGGTTACATTTATCTTTGGCTGTTAAAGTATTTCACTCAGAGTTTAGGAAACAGCCTGCTACCCTTCTGTAAGGAATGGTGGAGGGGTGCTGAGGTGATTCCAAAGCTGCTGGTGGTTCTCCAGCCCACAGGAAGCAAAGGCAGGTGTGGCGATGGGACAAAGCATTGCTTGATGCTGGAGTGGATGGAGGAACCTTCCTACCAGGCCCTCTGGGGAAGAACACAAAGTCAATTCTTGGAAACAGTATTTGGGCTGCTCTCTGTGTGGGCATTGCTTCGCACCCTGGGGCTACTTTGGGGTCATTTTCTTGCACTTGGCTCTGGCCTGTGTCCTCTCCAGCAGGTTAGGAGGCTTCACCTGGAGGTGATGTCTTGTTCCCAGCTGTTTACAGCAGTGGATGTCAGCCAGGTACTTGGGGAGCTGTAAATCCATCAGTGCCTGCTGCCCTTGGCACATCCATACCACAGCCGCCCATCCCTGCAGCATCACAGGCACCACTGGCTCCATGCTTTTGTTTCGTGCCCTGTGCCAGCCGTGGCAAGGTTTGGATGTAAACTCCCAGGTCCTGGATGTGCTGTACAGCTCTGGGATGAGGCAACTTGGCTTCCCCAGCCAGTGAGGTCTGTAGGAGCCAGAAGTGTCTCCCTCAGCCAGCTTGAGGCCAGGCGATGCACTTTTTCCATTCCCACCCCAAGCTCTGCTCGTGGTCTCCATCTCCTCCATCTACTCCTCCACAAACAGAGCACAACACATGGGATTTCTTTTTTTTTTTAAGTGGAAAAAGCAATAAAATCCCCAAACATCACGAAAACATTTCATGGAGTTTGTTGTCCCCAAGCTGGGGCTGCCTGCACTGGTTGCTCAATTCCAGTGGTAGCAGGATGGGAATGCTTGGCAGGGTCCCCCTGTCTCCCCCAGAAGCTGTGGAGCAATTTCCAGCTGGGATGTTAATACCCTGCAGCTCTGAAGCAGTGGCAGCCATGTCTGTGTGAAATGCAGCTCGTCTCCATCGGTGTTTGACGGGCACAGGATTTTTTGGGAATAGTTTGAAGGGTGGGTGCTTGTGGAGCGTTGGAGGGTTGCTGGGAGCCCCTGGAAAGGAAAATCTGGTGACCTGCTGCCAGTGTGGGGTTGGATGGGATGAAGGCACGTTTGGTGTAGGATGTCTGTGCACTGGATTTTGCTGTGGCCTCAGCCTGAGGTTGCTTTGGTCTCAGAGGTGCAGTTTTGGGGTGTCCTGTGGGTGGATGCTCTGCCCCATTCATAAAAAACCTCCTGCTTTGCTGCAGGGGAAGATCATTCCCTTGAATTAAATGCAACTTTTCAATGGCCACCTCTCTGGTGGCCAGTGACAGGACCCGAGGGAATAGCTGGAGCTGTGTCAGGGAGGGTTTAGGTTGAATCTTGGGAAAAGGTTCTTTGCCCAGAGGGTGGTTGGGCACTGAACAGGCTCTCCAGGGAATGGTCACAGTCCCGGGCCTGACAAGAGCTCAAGAAGGGTTTTGACAACGCTCTCAGGTGCAGGATGAGATTCTTGGGGTGTCCGTGCAGGGGCAGGAGTTTGATTTCAATGATCTTTTTGGTCCTTTCCAATTCAGGATATTCCATTATTTGATTCTATGTTTCAATAAATGAAGAGTGAGCAGCACAGCCCTGGGTTTTAGGTATCCTGATGTCTCATCCCAGGCTTTTTTCCCCCCTTTTTGAACATTCATCTGGACCCCATGGGTGGCTAGTGCAAGGTTCGGTGTTTCTGCAAGTGAAGGTGGTGCAGGCACATCTCCCTGGGTGATTTGCCTTTCCCATTGAGGTAGGAAAAAAAGTGGATCCAGAAGAATGGATTTAACAATTTGCTTTTTCTTCTTTCTGTGTGTCTTTGACAGGTCACAGCCAAGACTGCCTTCCTGTTCATCTTACCTCAGTATAATGTTAGTGTGCCCACAGCAGGTGAGAGGTGCCTCTGCTCCAACTATCCCAAGGGGAGGTTGAGTCAGGTCTGCCCCAAATCCTCACTGCCAGCTGGCCTGGGCTCACCCTCTACTGATCAACTGCTCAGGCCTTGTCTGGTACTAAAGGAGGTCAAAAATAGGATCTTTTGGGAAGAAGCAAAGTTTGAGTGGCTCAGAGCACTCTGATCCTGTCTGCCAGCCCTCATGCTGCCAGTGTTGGGAAGAGATGTTTTCCAGGGAGTTTGAGGACTTCCTCCTATGGCCAGGCCACTCTCTGGGCTCCCTGCAGGGTGAGGATGCTGCTCCAAGCCTGCTCAGGCAGATCCCACTGTGTGACTGCCTGCCTGGACCAGCTTCTTGTCCCCCTGAGGAGCAGGAGGGATTTACCACTTTGCTAAGCAGCAGGGGTTGTGCATGTTATCCCTATCCTGCTAATTTTTGGGGATGGCAGCTGGAGAAGGGGGTGTGGAGATGCACGTGGTGCACAGCATCCCTGCTCCAGGCAGGTTCTGATTCACAGGGAGTAATTCCAGGGGGCTCTGAGCTGGTGCAGCTTGGAACTAAATGGACCAGTGGAGGTGTCCCAGCTCCCAGCCAGGAGGCTCAGCCCCTGCTCCTGTTTTGGCTGCTGGTTGCTGCCTTCCTGGCTCAGAGCCCCTCTGGGCCTGGCAGGGATCTGGGCACTGGCGTGGAGACAGCAGGAGGTGGTTTGGGTAAAGCCCTGTGCTCGGGATGAGCCAAATGCCCGGGGCACAGAGCCTGGCCTGGTGGCAGAAAACTGCAGTTAATTGGGAGTGTTTGAGTAATCATCCAAAGAAAGAGCAGGGTGTTGGGATTAGTGGAGCTACAATGAGGCAGACATGCGGAAGATAAAAGCTCTGCCCTTAAAAGCTTTGAACCTTGTGGCTGAAGGAATCATCCAGCTTCCAGATTAAATTGTGGTTCCTGCTCCCCTGTGGCACAGTCCAGACAACTTCCGCTGCTGGTTTTTAAAGGTTTTATTCTTTCCTGGTACCAGAAGTCCCAGGGGCCACAGGAACACCTCCCCAGCACCAGGTATTGGGGTATCAATATGGGGCATGAGCTAGTGGGGAGAGGGATCTCGGTGCAGCAGCTTGTTGGGAAAAATCTGAATTTTTCCAAGGCTCTTTCAGATCCCTCACAGCTTCTGCTAGAGCTTCTGAGGTGCCCTGGAGAGAGGAGGCAGAGCAGTTGCACATGTTCATGCTACTATTTTCTTTGGCCTTGCAATTCTGTCTTTTACCTTGCTCTGGGATACAGGCACTATCTTTCCCTCTGGATTTGCACAGCATGGGGGCCCCTAAGGACAGGGAGTTTTCATAGCCTTGTGCCAGATGTTTCCATAAATCCCATTCGAATCTTAGAAATCTGGACTGAAGTTTTGTTCAGGGGTACACAGGGCTGGTGACAGAGCAGTCTCTTCCCAGCATTGGTATCAGAAGGGGATGGACAGGATCGGGGTGAGGGGGAGCAGCAGCCAGGGGTGGGCTGAGCTTTGTGTGAAGATACTTCCTGCAGCATTCCCAACTCTGCTTCTTCCCATAAACTGCAGGGCTGTAAATTGTCACCTAAATGCAGATGTCTGGGGTGTTTTGGGTGTTGTTGGGTCTCCTGTTGCTCCAGAAGAGCACAGCCTCCCATGGGTCCTGTTTCCCATCCACCAGTCCTGTGCAACTGCCTCAGATCTCTGAATAGCAGAAGGCAACTGCACTTAGGCAGCTGAATCCCACTCCAGGAGTGTTCAGGGAGGAGTGGGAGATCATGAGGGAGTGTTGAATCATAACTGAGGGGGTGGAAATCCTATCCCAAGCACTGATGTTCCCTGATCCCGCCACCTGCTTCAGCCTCCCAGGTGATCAATTCCCATCTCCACAGCTCAGCTGTCCCCAGTGGCAGGGGAAAGCTTTGAGTGTCCCCAGTGTCCCCTCCCTTGAGGTGTGTCCCTGTCAGAGAGGAAACCACCCACCTCTGCTGTGAGCTAACCCCAGACAGAGCCCTTTTTTCCAGCCACTGCCATAGTCATGACTTCTCCCAGGCTGCTCCCCACAAAGTCCTTACCTGGACATCCTTTGGGCCATGGGGGTCTGACCCACTCTTTGGTCTCTTTGCAGATGGGGAGCTGGTCCAGTATCACTATGGGCTGAAGGATCTGGTCACCATTCTCTTCTACATCTTCATCGCCATCATCCTGCATGCGGTGGTGCAGGAATATGCCCTGGACGTGAGCACCTTTCCCTGTCTTGTGTCCTCAAAATACCTCAAATCTCTCAAATCCCATGGAGGGCTGTGGTCCTGCTGCAGTTAAATGCTGATCTGGGGGTGGGCTGGGGGCTGAGGTGGTCATAAGTGAGCCTTCATCTCTGGAGGCTGCTAGGGATGAGGAGGAGGAGGAGAGTTGGTAGTGGCTCATCTTTTCTTGTTTCTCTCTCCCTCTGCTCCTTCCCAGAAAATCAACAGGCGTCTGCATCTCTCCAAGGTCAAACACAGCAAGTTCAACGAGTCAGGGCAGCTGGTTGCCTTCCACCTCACCTCTGTCATCTGGTGCTTGTACGTCGTGGTGACGGTAAGGCACAGGGCTGGCTGGGATTGGGGTTCCCAGGGAGGATTTGTGGGTTCCAGAGCACAAAATCCCACTGGCAGTAGACTGCCCAGCCAGCCACTGGGCTAAAACAGGCACATTTCAGTAAGTTTAGTTTTCAGCTGTGGTGGATCTTTCCAGCCACTCTGTGAGGGCAGTTTTGGGAGATCTTTCTCCTGTATTGTACAAGGCACAGGCAAACGGGCTGTGAAAGATTTTTGGAGCTGGGCCCCAAAAATCCTGCCTGGCCCCATCATCTCAATCCTCTGCTCCAGGACCTGATGCCTTTCTCAGCTTCTTATTTTCCTCCTTACGTACATTCAGTGTCTTGAGAGTTTTGGGTGCCTTTTGCAGGGTCATGGGGCTAAGGGGCAGAATTTTGGGATTGCTCTTTGTGGTTCCTTCCTTGCCAAGTTGGTGATGAGGGAGTCTTTGAAAGCAGGGAAACCATGCTATTCCTTGGGGATGTGTCAACCCAAAGAATTCAGAGGGGAAGCTGTCATTTTGGGGAGGAAGGGGGAGGGAAGAACAGGTGGTGTGGGAGAGATCTTATTATTTTGGCAGTGTGAGGGATGATGCTTTGCTACCTGCAGCCATTGGATCTCCAGCAGCTCTGAGGATGGATCCTTGGGGACAGATCCTCTCCCCACTGCTCAGAGGGTCCTGTCAGCCACTCTTTTGGAGCCACTACCCCCTTCAAGGCCATCATTTCTAGAGATTTGCTGGCACTGCCACTGCCCCATAGGGCTCTGAGGAGGGAAACTGGCAAAACAGTTGATGCTACTGGTTTTGGGGTCCCCTTGCCCCAGTGCCAGACCCATGCCTCAGCATCTGTGGGGCTGGAGCCTCCTGTGCAGCCCACATTGCTGTGATGTGCTCCCCAAACACCCCAGAGTGCAGAGCAGGTCATACCTGTGCTTATCTGGCTTTCCTCGACCAAAAAAAGGGATCTTGGGACAGACAGGGAATGGATGATGGTGACTGGCAGGACACTTTTCCCATGCCAGCATCTCCTTGCAAAGGCCAGTGCAACATCTGTATGGCAAGAGTGAGAAGGGAGTCCCATCCTGTGAGGCAAGAGGTGGGAAATGAAATGATCCAATTAATATCCAGTTATTTTTGTTGGTGTTTTCTGTTCCTCTTTCTCTCCAGAAGCTTCTTGTTGCTGAAGGGCTGCTGGGGTTGGAAATGCCAGTGGGGAAGGGGCCTCTGGACCGTGCACATGGCTGCTTGAGCCATGCTAAAGGAGTCTCACCCTACACCTACAGAGCATTTCAAACCCCAAAATTTCCTCTCCTGAACTTGGGACCCTCTGTGCAGCTGAGCAAGCAGCCTTCAGCCCCCAGACAAGGGGCCTGGTGAAATTTTAGAGGGGTGCTAGAGATCCAGAAATGCAGAGCTCACCCTTGGCCCTCACAGGGAATGTGTTTTTTCCTGCACGCTGTGACGAGGCTCAGATGTCATCCCCAGTTCCTCCTTTCACTGTACCATCAGCCCACCCTCTCATAACCTGTTTTGTTTTGCTGAAGCCTTGCCTCTCTTCTCTTTTTCAGGAAGGATACATCTCAAACCCCCGGAGTCTGTGGGAAAACTACCCGCACGTTTATCTTCCGTAAGCACTCGCGAGGACGTTTTGTTCTGGGGCTGGCCACTTCCTTCCTCTCCACAGTTTTGCCTGCTGCGAATGGGGTGCTGACAGCACAGCACCCTCTGCATCACCCTGCTGCAGGGGTGCTGCAGTGAGACCGTGGGGAATGGGGGATATTTCATTTGTGAGCCTGGGGAGGGAGTTCTGGAGGGTTTCATGAGGAAGGCCCTGTGGGCTTTGTAGCTCATTCTGTCTGTTTCCTGCATCACCTTGAGAAAGTCTCTTTGCTGTTCATTTTTCGCAGCAGAAATGTAGTGGGGCATGACCCTCCCTTCTTGGTTTTTTTATAGAAGTCAGGTTTGCTGAGAGCATGGAGACCACAGCACAAGCATCTGGATAAACTCCATGTGTGGCTGTCGGCTCAACAAATAATTTCAGAAGTGATTTCTCCTAAATCACATGGCTCCAAAACAGTGAAGGGATTGCCCTGGGCTGCCCTGGCACTCGGGTTCTTGGGGTCCTGCCATGGCCTGGGTTGGCTCACGTGGCTCCTCCCTGCATTTCAGGTACCAGGTGAAGTTTTTCTACCTGTGCCAGCTGGCGTACTGGCTGCACGCCCTGCCCGAGCTCTACTTCCAAAAAGTCCGCAAGGTGAGAGCCAGGTGGAGGTTTTGGGAGAGGGAGCTCTGGGAGAGGGTGGGTGGAAAGGGCTGAGAGTTGATTTGGCATTTCTGCCCCTGCCAGGAGGAGATCCCCCGGCAGTTGCGCTGCATCACTCTGTACCTGCTGCACATTGCTGGCGCCTACCTGCTCAAGTGAGTCACCTCAGCATCCCCTCCCAAACCAGAGATGGGGCTGGGCAGCTCCTGTTGCACTGGGAGTCACCTGGGAATCCTCACTGGGGCTAGGGCTTAGAGGGGATGTTTCAGTGAAGAGCAACTTTCAACTTAGGCAGGTGTATAGGACAAGCGGGACAGTTTCAACTTAGGCAGGTGTATAGGACAAGAGGGGAGATTTGGATATTGGGAAGAAATTCTTGCCTGTGAGGGTGGGAGGCACTTAGCACAGGTTGCCCAGAGGGTTTCCTGTCCTTGGAAGTGTTCAAGGCCAGGTTAGATGGGGATTGGAGCAACCTGGGATAGAGGAAGATGCCCAGGACAGAGCATTGGAATGAGATGATCTTTAGGGTTCCCTTCCCACCCAACCCATTCTGAGATAAAAAGCAGAGCAGCCTTGCCAGCCATAGCGTTTTGTGTTCGATATCTCCCAGCTCTGCAACTGTTTTGGGCTGTGTTGGTGGGTTGGGGACAAGGATTTCCCCCATTTCAATCCCTCTGCAGGGATGTGCAGGGATTTCCCTCTCTGCTGCAGAAAGGTCTGGCTTTGGGCTGGTGCTGCAGCTCACAGACAGCAGGGCTGAGGCTGTGGCTGGGTTTGAAGGATGAAAGTTAAAGGATGAAGATTAAAGGGTGAAGGTTGACCAGCTCAGTGATGCTTTTTTCTTCCTCTTCTCTCCCAGCTTAACCCGCCTGGGGCTGATCCTCTTGCTGTTGCAGTACTTGGCTGAGTTCTTCTTCCACATGGCGCGGCTGGTTTACTTCACGGACGAGAACAATGAGAAGCTGTAAGCAGGGGAGCTGCCTGGGGCTCCCATTCTCCTCCAGAGCCTGGGAGAACCTGGATCTCGCTCTCAGCTCCTGGGTCAGCCCTGGGGCTGCTCCTGCCCACACCTCTGCTTGCCCTCCTGCAGGTTTAACGTCTGGGCCGTCGTGTTTGTGGTCACCAGGCTCTTCACCCTCACCTTGTACATCCTGGTCATCGGCTTCGGGCTGCCGCGCGTGGAGAGCCAGGCCCTGGACCCCGAGAGAGGGAACTTCTTCAGCTTCCTCTTCAACAATATTCTCTTCAGGTAGGAATGTCTCCCATGTCTTCCTTGGCTGTGTTGTACCAATGTGGGTTTTTCCCAGTTTAGAAATCCGGGAGTCCCAGAATGGTTTGGGTTGGAAGGGGCCTTAAAGATCATCTCGTTGCAACCCTTGCTGTGTACATGGATACCATCACTAGACCAGTTTGCTCCAAGTTCCATCCAAATGGGATCCAGACAGTGGAGGTCTGATCTTGGTTCCGTTTAGGGAAAGTGTTAGTGAGCTGAAGGGGTTGTGAAGAAAGCAAGGAGGGGTTTGAAGGCTGTGGAACAACAAAGGAAGGGGAAAAGTCAGCAAATAAAGTGTCAGTCAAGTCAAGATACAAGGTGTAAGCCTATCTTGGAGAAAGGCTTGCAGGCTTTTCCTTTTGCACCTGTAAATTCATTTACACAGATGTGGTCAAGGAAAAGGTATTTTCCCTTCTGCTTGGCCATGTTTTGCTGCCCGTTGATATGGGAAGCAGAGGGTGGAATGGGCTCCTCACACCTTGTAGTCTGTCAAGGCTAGGAGCCTTTCTCACCCTTGCAGCAGCTGTGAGTTCAGTTCAGAATTTCCTAGGCCTGATCATTCCCAAGCTTTTTGAAGCCAAGGGCTGCTGGCACACCTGAGGATTTGAAGGACTTTCCTACCTCCCTTCCACCTTTTAGATGTACAGATAGATCATCCAGGGGCATCATACCTTGACTGTGCCACATTGTGGTTTGAGCAGTGCTGGTTGAGATGACCCTGTTCATCCATTCCTGCCCAAAAATTGAAAGAATCAATGAGCACCTGAGGGCTTTATGGTGCGGAGGGAAAGGAAAGTGGCTGCTCTGGGCTCAGGGGTGGCAGAAAGAAGAGATGGTGGCTGGAGGGGACAGTGTTTGCCACACGAGGGGACCTCAGCCATCAGCCCCGGTGTGGGGGGGAAGGCCGGGCTGGGGGTGGCCTCGCTGCTGTGTTCTCAGCCTGCCTCTTCTCCGCCCCTGGCAGAATGAGTGTGCTGCTGTTGGTGTGCCTCTTCCAGGCCTCGGTGATGTGGCGCTTCATCCACTTCCAGCTGCGGCGCTGGAGGGAGTACTGGAACGAGCAGAGCAGCCGCAAGCGAGCAGCCGCTGCCGCCAGCACCAAGCAGCAGAGCAAGCCTCTCAAGAGGGACTCGGGTCAGTGCTGGAGGGGTGCCGCTGTGGAGGTGTCAGTCCTGGGGGTCAGCGTCCCCCAGCAGCTTGCAGGGTGTCCCCAGCAGTGTCCTGGTGTCATGGAGCTTTCCCCATGTCTGTGGACAAACCCCAAGAGGATAAAGGGTTTGGCTTGTGCAAGGGACAAAGTTTCTTTCCCCATAAAACCAGAGAGTGGTTTAGGTTGGAAAGGTCCTCTGAGATCATGGAGATTGACCAATGCCCACCTTGTCAACCAGACCAGAGCACTGAGTGCCACATCCAGACGTTCCTTGGACACCTCCAGGGATGGTGACTCCAAACCTCCCTGAGCAGCCCATTTCAATGTTTAATCACCTTTCTGTGAAGAAATTATTTCTAATGTCCAATCTGACCCTTCCTTGTGGCAGTTTGAGGCCATTTTGTCTTGTGTTGTCCCTTGTTCCCTGGGATCACAGCCCAATCCCACCTGGCTGTCTCCTCCTGTCAGGGAAGTGAGGCGAGCAAGAAGGTCCCTCCTGAGCCCCTTTTTCTCCAGATTTCTCTCAGATTACCCTCTAGACCCCTCACCAGCTCCGTGTCCCTTTGTTGCCATCCCCAGGTTACCATGAAAACGGAGTGGTGAAAGCAGAGAATGGAACCTCACCTCGCACCAAGAAGCTCAAGTCTCCATAGAAGCCAAGGGTTGTCTCCTGGGGAGGAGGGCGAGATACCAGGACTGAGCAGCCCCTCCTCCTGCTCGTCACGAGCGGCGTCTTGAAAGGCTCGGAATCATCTTCCCAAGGTGTCTCTCGCTCTCCTCCCTTTCTTTCTCACTCTTGTGAACCATTTGCAATAAAACCAAAAAGGCCCCTTTCCTCTTCTCCCACCCCCCTCATAGGAACCTTTTCCACCCCTCCTGGTTTTGCCTTCCTCTGTTTGATCGTAAACCAGCGTGCAATTTTTTTTTTTCTTTTCTATTTTAGTGTTTGGTTATTTTGGTTAATGGTTACAAACGTATCGTAGATGGTTCCAAACAATCCTTTTTTCTCCTACAGCATGTTCCTCCCCTCTCTTCATGGTGCTTCCCTGAGCCCCTGGGACAGGGCCACGACAGCTTGAAGGCACCAAATGTGTGTTATGGGATCAGATTCCTGGGGGAATGTGCTGGGGCTGTGAGATCTGAGGCTCAGGGGTGCTCTCAGGTGAGATGGGGCACATCTGGCCAGCGCTCGGCAGGATGGTGATGCTGCAAAGACAGACCAGGGTCTGATGGAGGAAGCTCAACCCTGTCTTGTCTCCTGGTGGACCTCAGGTTAAGTGGGGTTTTCTGAACCCTGGCTTTGAGAATTTTGTCGAGCTGGGCAGCAGAAAAGGGAGAGAACCTCCCTCTTCATATGGAAGGTCCATGTCCCAGCCTTTGCTTGCCCCAGCTGGGTTTCTCTTGGCTGCCCCGTGGTTGTTCTGGGCCTCCCAGCCCCACGAGCTGGGCCCAGGGCTCTGCAGCTCTGTGTTTTGTTTTGGGGCAGCAGCATCCTCAGGTCCACGTGAATCCTTTAGTCCTGCCCCACTCTGAGCGCTGGCCTGGCTCCTGCCAGCCCAGGCCCTTTGCCAGCTTGTCTGTGCCTCGTGGGCCTGGGTGTTCTTGTGGCTCATGACCACATCCAGGTGACAGACTGGTTGCTGCAAAGTTTTTGCATCATGGGACTGTGCCCCTCGTGCTGTCACCTCATCCTTCCTCGTCCCTACTGTACCAGTCCAGCCGTGCCATCGGCAGCCACCAGCTTCACTCTTTGTTTCCAAAGGATACAGTGCTTGTATCCACCCAAGGTGCTATGAAATCCAGGGTTTCTTCCAAAAATCCTAGCCCCTTCACCCCTTTCTGAGCTGTGAATGAGATGACAGGGAAGGAAGGGGAAGGAGGCTGGGGCTGCAAGGAGCAGCTTGCATTTTAGGGAAAGCCTGGCTTGTGATGCGTAGCTGTTGGCAGATGGAGTTGTCTCAAATCTACCTCAGAGGCCATCTGTTGCTTCAGACCACTTTCCCCTCTTGCTCCTGCCCGCTGCCACCTCCACCTGCTGGCAGGAGATTTTGTGGAAAGCCAGATCCCCCCAGCTCAATTCCTCACTGACTCTGCTGGGGAGCAATATCTGCTTGGGGTTTCGTGGGTCAGTGCCATTCCACTGGGCTTCTTTATGGGGTGCCACACGCCAGGCTAGGTTTGGCAGGTGAGCAGCAGTGGCACCTCTGTCCCCACGCTGTCCTCCAGGGCACTTCCTGAGCTGGGCTTTGCTGTTGGTGCCTCTTGTGCAGCGAAGTCGGCCGTAGCTTTAGTTCTGCTTCGCCACGGCAGGAACAGGCGACTTGTGGGGTGTCCCCTTGGCTGGGTGAGGAGAGGGACACAGAGCTGGGGGGAGCTGGGATGCTCTTCCATGTGCAGAGTCCAGGATTGATCCTTGGTGTGCCCCTGGCTCAGCCCCACGGGCAGCTGAACTCCAGCTCTCTCCGAGTGCAATCCAGCTTGAGGCTGGTGCTGTTGTCCTTCACACCAGTCGTGTTTTGACGAATGGGTGACAGTTGATTTTCTGCCCCTCTTTGAGTTGAGTTGGGTTTTTTTCCTGTTTATCTGGGTGTCTTTTGTCCTTACCTTCCCCTCTTCTAGTTGAGGAGGCACTGGAAGGAGAAAACATGCAGGGACATGAGGACAGTTGGTCAAATTCCACTTGTTCCTCAATCCCCACAATGTTTGAGTGTCAAGTGAGAGATACTCACAGGAGAGGGCTTTCCCTTTTCCAGGGGAGCTTGTGAAGGAGGCTGGAGCAGAGCCCTTGGTGGTACCTTGCCATTGCTCCTCGTAGCCTGTGCACGGTGGATAAATCACTTTTTTTTGGCTCAGAGGCAGTGACAGGACCCGCAGTGCAGTGTGATAGGGGAGAAAAAGACCTTTCTGTTGGGGAGAACATGGAAAAGATCCAGTGTGAGAGGTTTTTCCTTTCTCCTGCCTCTTCCCATCCCCTGCCAGTGCCCTCCAGGAGCGACTGCTGGCTGGCACTTCCCCAGAGCCTCAGCCAGGCCTTTGTGCAGCAGCCGAGCTGCTGACTCTGTTAACAGGTGACACACAGAGGCCCCCAAAACCACAGCTGCTGAATGATTCCTCTTCTGCCTGCTTGGCTTCAGGCAGCTTTTCCACTTGCACAATCCTGTCTCTTCTTAGCTTAGCTGGTGATGCTTTGTATCCCAAGTGCCTTGTGTTGTAGCCTCTCCATGCACTATAGCAGTAGCTGAACACCCTCCTTTGTTACTACGTATGTACAGCATATGCTACATTTACATGTTTTTCGTTTTCTTTTTGATAGAGCTACCAGGAAAAGGGACATCCGTTTTTGAAGCATTTCCATGTGTTCTTTTTATGATTTTGGTTTTTTAAACCTATAGATGATGGGGCTTTTTTTTTTTTTTCCCTCCCCTGTATTTAGTCCTCAGAAATCCCCATCCTTCTGTTAGACCCAAACCTGGCAGGTTGTTTTTTTGAGCTGAGCCTTTGTTGTGAGGCGATACCCACTGTCATCCTGGAGGATTGCAATCTCCTCTCCCTCAGAGGGGCTGCCATGGGCTGCTCCTGTCTCTGTGTTGTAGTGCAAGCACAATCCCTGGGCTGCAAGCCTGCATAACTGCTCCTGTGTCCATGTCATTTCTCAGCAGATCCAGCCTTCTTTTCAGCCCAAAGAGCTTTTTGTTGGGGCGTTTTCATTGCAAGCCCTTAGCGGTCAGTCTGTCCTTGGCCACTCTGCCATGAAATGCCACGAGCTCACTTCCTTTTAGTGGATGCTCTTCTTATGCCCCATCTTGTCAAGCCCTGTGTCATCTGCAGAAAACATAATGGAATTGTTGAATGGGGTTGGAAAACACCTCCAAACTCATCAAAGCCCAACCTTTAATCCAACACCAAGATCCAGCCCCGAACAGGAGCTCTTGTCCACCACAGTAGAGAAGGTGATGGAGATTATCCAAAACTTCCAGTGGGACACAATTCCTTGCACCCTTCCTATGGGTTTGAGGCAGCTTTAGTACTCTGTGTCCATTATCCAACCTAAGGAGGTCAGGAATTGGCTAGCCTGTGTTTTTTGGGGTGAGGTGTAGTGTTTTCCTGTCCTAGCCTAGAAGAGCTGTGAAATACCAGCACTAATTCTCTCTTCCTGTCTTAGGTAGTTGGAGAATGGGCTTGGGAACAGAAAGGGGTTGAGGAAGAACAGATGTAGCATTTCACATACAGTTTTTGAGTGACTCTTACATTATGGGGCATTACAGTCGCATTTTGTTGTTGTTGTTGTTGTTTAGGATCCTTTCTTCTTACTCATCACGTTTGGGTTAGTAGTAGCCAAGTTCCAGTTCCCCTGTAGGTCCCCTTATCCTCAACTCAGTGTTTTAAAAGGTATTTTTGGTAGGGATCCTGGTTGGAAGGAAGAGTGGCCACTTTGGGATGTCTCTCCCTTGCTTCCCAGTGACTCTGGAAGCTTGGAGCCACCCTGCCTTTGCTGCAGAGCCTGGGGGTTTACAGCAGCCTCAGGCTCTTGCCTTTGGTAGATGGACCCCAAATTGTGTCAATGTAGATGGAGATGATGGGGTTTGATTTACAGCCTTCCAGGAAACTTCATGGGGGATGAAAGGTTGGTTTAGTAGGTTTATGCCCAGCAGTTAAGTGTGTTCCTCTTCCTTGGAGCTGTGTATGGAGTTTTTCTGGGAAGAATGGCTGTTGGAAAAACCAGGCAGAGGTGTGTAGTTTTTCCTCGAAAATGCTGAATTCAACTGATCAAACTTCAGCAAAGGAACTCGAGGAAAATTTCTGTTCTTCCATATTTATGCTTTAGTGCAAATTTCCTGATTTTGGAGGGGGTGGGGGGAATTAACAGTCTCTGGTATTTTATCCCATTTGTTTCATTCTTCCTGTCACTTCAGTTTTTGTATGGATTTTGTTTGTTGTTGTTTGTTGTTCAATGACTTTTGTGATAAACTCAGCAGAAGTATTTTTCTGAAATAAATAAATAAAAGGCATAGATTCTTCCAGTGCTGTTTCCACTGATGTTTTGTTATTGCTAAGCTGTGCATGTGGCAGGGACACCTTCCACTATCCCAGGTTGCTCCAAGTTCTGTCCAGCCTGGCCTTGGGCACTTCCAGGAATGGGGCAGCCACAGCTTCTCTGGGCACCCTGTGCCTGGGCCTCACCACCCTCACAGAGAAGAATTTTCCCCCCAATATTCAATCTAAATCTCCTCTCTTTCAGTTTAAAGCCATTCCCCCTTGTCCTGTCGCCCTAAGCCCTTGCAGCTGGGATTCATCTTCCCACATTTCCCATGTCCACTGCACGGGCAGCTGCTCCAGAGTTCATTATTCGTGGCTGCTTTCATCAGAGGGAGTGGAGGATAAGGATATTTGTAGGAGATGGTTTATCTGATGTGGTTTAGGCACATATTTTTGGTGAGTTATATTGTATATTTTGTGCAGCTGGCCCCAGGCACACGACATCACTTGGCTGAGGGCTAGGTTACGGTTTCATAGCCGGTGCAGAAAACAGTTTCTGACTTTCTACAGCTCCAGTAATTGCATCTGTAAGTTCTTGGTCTCTTGAAATCTGAGGTGAGGTGTGATCCTCAGGGTGAGCAGCAACACAAAACAGGCCCAGGAGGGAAGAGCCGTGACCTTTCCAAACAAGGGGAGACAGGAGGGAGCTGTCACATGGAGACTTTCAGCTGTCTGAGGGGAA
The DNA here is from genome assembly GCA_025920805.1 of Petroica traversi. NCBI lineage: Eukaryota > Metazoa > Chordata > Aves > Passeriformes > Petroicidae > Petroica > Petroica traversi. Next base: position 15,116,579 of record JAHLSL010000038.1, on the reverse strand, counting down.
GTGGGAATCCATGGCACAAAAGCTGATTTAAAGCAGCATTTTGTTCCAGAGAGCTTTGTTCTCTTTGTGTGTGACAGCTGCCTTTTCTGTGTGCTCCATGGCAACACCTGGCAGGTGCCACTTGGGGTGAGAAGGCTCCTGCCACGTTACCTTCATGGGGAGATGAGTAACCTGACTCTGAGAGGAGCACGAGTGTCAGAACTCCATTGCTATGCCAACTGCCTGTGCTCCCTTTTCCTTGGAGCCCTGTCTGGGGAGATGACAGGTGGATAAGGTGGGTTTAGATGGGATCTCAGTCCTAAAACCATTCCCCCAAGTTCTCGTTAAAAAACGCAGAGCTGCTGTCAGCAGATTTGTGTCCAGACCCCTGTTGTGTCCAGATAACATAACTCACCACCTCACCCTATTTTGAGTAGACTCAGAATTACAATTTGTGGGTTCTCCCCCCCCCTTATTTTAATCCTTATCTATTCCAGCCATTCTATTTAAAACAGACTTTTCAACACTTTTTTTACATTTTTATTATGATTTTAATAACAATTTAAACTGGCAGTCTTCACTACTTGAAGGTGAAAGGCCCATCAGAGAAACCTGGAGTGGTTTTCACTCCAGGCTCCAGAGAGCTTTAGCTCTCTAAAGTACTGCACTAAAAGGTTGAGAAGACAACAGAAGAACCTGACTTTGGGTCTCAGAATTTTTTTTGTTTCTCCTGTAAGTTTCATTTCAACATCCAACAGTTGTGAGGTTGAGTTTGGTGGTGGCTAAAAGGGCATGGAGAGGTTAGGAAGGAAAAAAAGTTAACGTGAGGGTGAGCTGGGTCTGTGAAAGGGGGAGATAGTGAAGCAAGGGTGAAAACCAGAAAATCCTTTTTGAACTACAATGTCTTCAAGTCAGCAGAGAATTCAATTGCTGGTCCTGTCCTTCAGCTTCTGGGAAAAGATTACTGGGGAAGGCTAGAAGGAAGTCACGGTAGTTTACCTTGTCTTCATCACAGGTACAGTAGTCAATCAGCTGCGGGGACAAAAAACACAGCAAACACCATAAAGAGTTGGAAAAAAGCTGCAAAACTGGGGTTGCTTTTTGGGGAAAGGGCCCAGAGGTTCTCCTTGTGTGATGGAGCAGGAGATGTTATTCCCCCATGTGGATTTCCCGATCCTGGTAGTCCTGAATCACAGGTAAACTTGGAATCATAGAACTATAAAGGATGGAAAAGACCTGCAAGATTGAGTCCAACCTTTAGAACCCTTAAATGGTTGGACTTGATGAGCTAAAGGTTGGACTCGATCTAAAGGTTCAAGTCCAACCTTGAATGCCTATAGTTGACATTAATCTATGCAAGGAGAAGAGTTAAAGTGTCTGAGTTTAATTCTGATTTCCTTCTGGGACTCCCTAGAGTGGCAACAGAGCCACAAAAATACAAAGCATGGCCACTGACTGAGATGGGCCACGGGAAATCTTGCAGAAATCCCTGCCAAAAGTGGAGTGGGGGCAGTGTGTGTGACCAGTCACTGTTCCCTGGTGTCATTTTGGTGTGTGCACATGGCATAAAGGGGAGACACAGATAATTGAGCTTGGTGACAGCCCCACTAATGAGCCAGTTCTGGTGTCCGTGCCTGACCCTGCATTGTGTTACAGAGCCACAGCCTTTGTGTGCTTCAGGGGAAGAAAGAAGGCTTTTGTTTCTTTAATTGCATAACTAATCTCCTTCTGACACCCAGCGAGATGGAAAAGGTCTAATATCACAATTCCTTGAAAGGATTCTCCTTCCCCTTGTCGCCTGGAGACAGATTCACCAGGGTTTGCTCTGTGACTGACAGCTGCGCTCCTCTCCAGGCTATGAACTCTCTGCCATATGTTTAATTTATAGCCCTGCCATGCTTCCCAAGGCTCTGGGAACACTGGGATTAAGATTTCAGGAGAGAAGATAGATGTTTTTAGTGTACAGGTCCTAGACTGGGGCTCAAACGTGGGAGTCTATTTCAATTGTCACAGGTCCCCCACATAATTTTAGGAATGTTACTTCTCTCCCACTCTGAGTGGAGCAGGGACTGTCACCACACTGTAAATTCCTCAGGGCAGAGTGAGCTCTGTTGAACTCTGGTAGATCCCAGCCCTGGGTGCTGGTCAGGTCCTTTATTAATCCCACATTCAGAGACACAAATCCCCTGCCCGTGCACCTTTCTAACCATGGCTATGATGCTCACAGTTGGCTGCTTTAGAAAAGTTCTTATTTTAGCAGGGGAAATACTCCCTCTGGATTTCGGATTTCTCTAAAGTCTGAGTCCCCTTTACTGGCCACTAATCTACTGCGTATCTCATGATGCTGAGGAAATATCCTTGCCATATTCCTGAAAGGATCCTCCTCCATCCTCACTGCAGATTTTTTTCCCTGAGATTCCCTCACATTTTCTGCTCTGTTGACTGTGATCTCTTTGTACTGTTGGTTGCTCATTGTGCCCAGCAAGTGTTAACCAGGGGGTTATGATTCTAATTTTTTTTTTTTTATAATTTTATTTTTGGAGATAATACTTAGCTCTTAAACCTTCAGTTCAGTTTCTGTTAAATACAACTTTCCTAAGGCACATTCCCTAAACACCTCAGTGTCACCTCTACTCAATGCCAGCTGTGCTTAAGCCATCTCAAGCTCTGCAGGAGCCTACTTCTCATCTCTAGCATGATTCCTGATCTCTGTCATGATACACAACTTCTTCTACTCATCCAAGAACTGACCTAGCAGCAATTCTCACATATTACAGTGCACCCAAAAATGAGGGGCAACCTGGATTAACATTTTTTCCCTTTCCTTAGATGACAGCAATTATTTTCTCCTTTAAGACATAGGCTCAGTCCAACAGCTCAGAAGTTTTTCTGAACTGGGACTCTCCTGCTCTTTTCTTGAGTTTGTTCCCCTTTGAAGGCTAGAGCAGCTGGTTAGGGCTGGTTTTGAGAGGAGATCTTTTGGAATAGTTATAGGAGGGGAATTCCACACGCACAGCACCCCTTCCTTCTGACCTTTTTAAGAAGAATGGTGCTGGTTGGAATTTGGAACCTGTCACAAATGTTTAAAAATCTTGTTTTATCCAGGAAGCCAGTGCCCTCCTTGTCAAAATGATGAAATGTCTCATGAAAATTCCTGGTGTTGAAGGGCTCTTGGAGCTTCAGTTCTTTCTGAACCTCCACAATTAAATTATCCAGGTCCTTCCTGGGGACGCCACTGCAGAAGAAAGGAATAACAGGATTTCATGTAAAAACTCATTTTGGCAGCCTTGCTGTGAAAAAGGAGCAGTGTCAGAAACTGTGGGAAACTCAAGTTTCAAGCAGCGCCATGACATAACTGCCTGCAAACCCTGTTCTGAGGTTAACAGAGTTGTTACTGTGCCACAAAATCTGGGTTCAGACAGCTAAAAGGAGGATGTGGTCTGGGCTCTGATAGGCCTATCAGCAAAGAAGGAAATGCCCCAAAAAAGACTCCCCCCCCACCTGCTGAACCTGCAACCATCCAGCAGCTCGAGTTGGCAGCATCTGCTACAGTGAACTGATGCCTTCTGGAAAAAAATGTGTCCTCCATCCCTGGAAGTGTCCAAGGCCAGGTTGGATGGGGCTTGGAGCAACCTGGGATAGTGGAAGGTGTCCCTGCCCATAGCAGGAGTTGGAATGAGCTGATCTTTAAGATCCAACCCAAGCCATTTAGTGATCCAGTGATGTGGCTGGAAGTCCAAACACTTCTTGAACTCTGGCTGGGTGCTGTGACCACTTCTCTGTCTCTGCTGCTGAGCCAGAGCTGTCACAGAAGGTTTTGGGGCCAGCAGCAGCCACAACATTTTACTGTACACATTTCACACCCTCTGTATGTGCCTAAACACAACTTGGATCTGAACCACCAGCAGAGCAGGAGGCTGGAGCCCAGGGAAGCTGCTGAAAATGCCCTTAGCTATCAACCCTGAGTCTTATTTAGCCCCACCACCCCATCCTTTGTAGCCTACCTGCTGGCAGTCTCCACTACCACCTTCCGTGGTAGGAAATGGTCCCTGATGGATTGCACTGTTGCTGCAGGGAAACTCTCTGCATTTCTCTCCAAATAATTAAGCACATATTCATCAGCATCAATGATAATAAACCTGTGGCCAAACACTGGGGAAGAAGCATTAAAGAAGTAGAGTTACCCGTGTTTTAGCATGGGTTAATATAATTTCTTCATCCAAGAGGGAGCAGGATTCCTCTCCTGTGGTTGGGCTCAGCTTTGAGCCAGCTCTGCTACTTGTTTCACTTCTTGAAGTAAGAATAATTTCAGTGATTCAAAGGTTCAAACGTTGACAGTAACAAAGTTATTTCAGTGCACACCAGCTGCTGATCTGGAAACTCAAATGTGAGGAAACCCAGAAGCAGCAGATCTTTCAAGTGAAGGAAGGGATGTGCACTGTCCATGCAATAAATGACATATCAGAGCAGAGCATTATAAATCCAGACTGGAATTTACCTTCAATTGTAGAACCGATGGTGAAGTCAGAGGGCTCATAGTATATGGGATTCTCTGGAGTAGAGCCTGGCTTGGTTACCTTGGTCCTTTTTAAGTATTTGCCTCCAAGGATGCCAGAGTTTTTGACTGGGGGTTCATAGATTCCGATTGTGTCATCGGAGAGAAAATAAGAGAGGATGAAACGACGATTTTTGTCCTCAGGCACTGGTGATTCCTAGAGGAAAGGTAGTGGGTTTGGAACAGAGCATTTGAACCAGCTTTTCCTTTCCTGGGGTGCTTAGGAATACCTAGTAACCCACTCATAAGAGGTTTTTATTTTATAGCTGACTAAACAAAGCACTTTGTGTGCTGACATAGCATAATAAAGCCCTAGACAGCACTAAGGATCTCAATTTCAAAGGTTACTTGCTTTACTGAAGCCACTGAAGCAGAATCCGGGCTGAAGTTACCAAGTATATTCAGTGTTTCCACAGCCTGAGTAATGCAAGAGGAAGGAATATCCTATATGGAATGATTCATCCCAGAGAGGCTGTAAAATTCAGATTTAAATTTCATTTTTCATTATGCTGAGTGCCAGACAGAGGCTGGTGCTGCTTCAGCCCTTAGTCACAGGAAGTCACTCCCCTGACACACCAGTGGGTTTACTTGCTTAATTTAAAGCTAAGTGGCTCTTAACTCCTCAGCTGTGACCTTTAGGGAACTCCTGCACAATAGGGAAAAGAAACCAGCCCTTATCCACCCTGAGTGTTTGGAGAGGGCAGGCACCAGGCAGCACAGGAAATGCCATCGCTGCTGCTGGACGTGCCAGAGGCTCCTTGCACAAACCAGCTGTAAAGCTGGCACAAAGGCCAGGGCCTGGGTGCTGCTGTGGGTGGAAAACACCATTCTCGGGGATTTTCCAGCTTCCACACCAGCTGCTCTGCTAGGACAGCTCCTTGCTGGCTGCTGCATCCAGGACTGCCCTGGACAAGGGCAGGTGCTGGAGCCAGCAGGAGAGACAAGAAGCTCTGGCTGGTGGCAGTGGTGGCAGGCAGGCAGAGGCACAGTGCCCAGTGCAGGCTGCTTCAGCCAGGGCCATCTGTCACATAGCAGTGGCAGAGGGAGTTTTTCCATAAATGGCTGTGGGTTTGTAGCAGGTCTGGTTTAGACTTTCTGGCCTTGTTTTTTTATTTTTTTCTAGTTTCGTGAGCTGCCAATTGTCATGGCAAGCACAGAGTAACCCCACAGCATCCCCCGGGGACACTCGTGCTGGCTTGGGAAGCTCTCTTTTCCTGCTGGCACAAATGAGAGTTTGCCTTGTCTGGGCAGGCTGCTCCTCCCATCCTCCTGGCACTTTTCCACCAAGGAAAACACTTACCAGGGCCACCTGGTACCGCAGGACCTTGAGGTTATTCTCCAGCATCTTAATGATATCTTTCCGTGGAGGCTTTGGAAACAGACTGAGGCAGTTCTGGAGAGAGTCTTCAGGGATGCCAAAACCATTATAGGGAGGAATTACCTGCATCCAGAGCACATATCAACCATGAACAGCTGCAACTAAGAACAAGACAAAGTTTACTAGACAGCTTATCAAAGCCCATCAGATTTGGAAGGAAATATTTTGCCACCGTGTAGCAAGAGCAATGACATCCTGCCCAATAGAGATGGGTGATACCAGCCTGGACATGCGCTGTATTTAATGCAAATAGAGGAGGATTAAGGAAATCTGAAATTTACAAAGCCAGGTAATTTATCTGAATAAAGAAGTTATGGCTATATTAAAGAATTACAGAATGGTTTGGGTTGAAAAGGACTTTAAAATCATCTAGTTCCAACAAAATCTTCCTGTGCACAGGAACTCAGTCATCAAATGGTTACACTGGTAACCTAATCCCCATCATGCCTGTGGTCTAGGCCAACTCACACTCCAAAAACACAACAAGGCTCATTTTGGGAGGTAACAAGGGCTGTGACCATCCCCAGTAGGCAGTTTGGACTTGGCAACAGTATCTTGGAGAGTGGGGGAGAGTTCAGTAGCATGAGTGCAACCAGACTTTCATTTTTATATAAGTTATGACTACTCTTGCCTTGTCTTTTTCAAGTTACTTGATTTTTTTTCTGTAAATGGACTTTGTTTTCTACAGGTTCTTACTAAGCTGAACCTCTACTTTACTATGAGAGCTTACACCAACTGCTTCCTTTCCTCCCTTCTTTTGAGAAATTGTTTGCGGTACCTGTGGAGTTTTTTCAAGTGGTTTCTTATCAACATCCACTGGCTGGAAGTCTGTGATGCCATATTTTTCACGATAGAAGTCCTGTGTGAACTTGTCACAATCATAGATGAAGAAGGTGCGTCCAAGGAAGGTGACAGTTTTGCCAATACCAAAATCTTTAGGTGAGTACCACTCTTGTACCTCCTGGTCAGTGATCTCCAGCACACAGCTTGGGAAGTTCTCTAAGGACAAGGGTACAGAAGGAAAAAATGAATTATTCAGGGAGATGTTAACATTTCCTAGTGAAAAGGGATTTAAAAGCAAGATGTATAAACAGCTGTTGGCACTGCTGTCCTGCCACTGTTTGCCAAAAGATAAAGAATTTAGTGACCATTTGAAGAATTTTTTTTTTTTTTTACCATGAAATAATGACACTTTAGCAGAGACAGATGTGCCAATCTAAACTTACTGTTCTTGTCCACAAAGATTTTGGGCAAGCGCTGGCGTCTCATCAGTACCGGGAATGGGTCTCTCCCATCATTTCTCTTGTGGACTTCCCGAACCTCCACTGTATCATCTGCCAAGAAGTAATGGATGATGCAGGGATGGTGATCACCAAAGGCACAGTTGGTGTCATCCCATATGGCATAGAAGCGAAGAACCTGGAGAAAAAAAAAGCAGGCAAACGTGGATCAGAATCATCTCTTGATGCCACAGACATCAAACTCATCACACTGAGATGCTCAAGAGTTCCCCAAGGTTCAGCTCCTGAAGAGGCAGGACAAGCACAGGAAGAATTTCACCAGAGCAAGGGGCATTTGTGTTTGTCTGAAATTGTCTGCTCTGGCACCTGGCATCAGCATTTTGGGGGAGGAGAGGAGTGGATGCAGCAAGACCATTCCTAATAGAACTGCATCTGGCTGCTACATTCCAGAGGCAGGTGGCTTATCTCATCCCAACAGAAAGCAAGAGAGTAATGATATTGATACATTATGATATTGAGCACAGGCTCTGCAATCCAAAGAGGAGCTGTTTACAAGGCACAAAGCACAGAAAAAAAGCATAAAAGGTTTTGTTTCTCACTAAAGCCAAGAAAGGAGAAAATCTGGAGCGTGTTCAGCAGACTGAGACAATGTAGAATGAGTGAGAATGCAGACACTGACAAGATCTGGGTTCAATAGCTCATATTCACTGTAATCACAGGATCTTTTAGATTGGAAGATCATGGAGTCCAACCTCTGACTGACCCCCACCTTGTCACCCAGCCCAGAGCCACATCCAGGGTTGGGGACTCCACCACCTCCCTGGGCTGCCTGTTTCAATGTCTAATCACCCTTTCTGTGAATAAATTCTTTCTAATTCAACCGAAACCTCCCCCCAGTCCTTTTTCTGGTTGCCTGGGAAAAGATACGGATCTCCATTCGGCTGTCCCCTCCGTGTCAGGGAGTTGTGCAGAGCCAGAAGGTCCCCTCTGAGCCTCCTTTTCTCCAGGCTGAGCCCCTTTCCCAGCTCCCTCAGACACTCCTGGTACTCCAGCCCTTTCCCCGCTCCATTCCCTTCCCTGGACATGCTCCAGCCCCTCAATGTCTTTCCTAAAGTGAAGGTCCCAGACCAGAACACATGACTGGAGGTGCCTCACCAGCATGATGTGGGTAATTATCCAATACTTTGGGTAATCCCCAGCTCTCTCACCTTTGTGTCATAGGTCAGAAACTGCCTTAAGGGGTCGGGTCCTGCGGGCACGATGTGTTTTTGCACAGGTGTCCGACGCTGCTCTGTGTAAGGATCTGAAACCAGCTCCTCAGGAGGGTTCACTACAATTCCTTGGCTCTCCAGGAACACCTAGGAAGGTCATCTGAGGTGTTAGTGCTGCCAGGGGTTCTGAAGGTAAGAGGTGACTAGAGATTACAGGTGGGCTGGGATGAGTGAGGTCAGAATTCTGCAAGTTCACTCCTCACAGGGAATTCTACAGCAACAGCAAAATACAGCAGATGAAAAATACATTTGTTTAAGCTGCTTCTTATCTTTGCTTACCCTTTAATTAGTCAGAGTAGTCCTGTCCTGAACATCCCAACTCATATTTCACTTGAGCACAGTTTTCCCTGGCCTTAGGGCTTTAAATGGAAGATAACTGTCAGTTGGTCTCTTTCATGTAAATTAAATAGATTAAATTGGTGCATAAACACAGATGTAGTCAGCCTGAATTTGCAAGAACTTAGGGCTGTGTCAGACAGTTAGAAGAAGTTAGTGTCACCCACACTAGGCACACCTAGACCCCTCAGGCAAAAGGATATGTGTCAGTGGCGGTTTCATTCCATCTTTCAGGAGTATTCCCACAGAAAGAGTGCAATCTGCTTGTTTATAAAAGGATTTTTTGCTTACCTTGGGTCATTAACAAAGTCCAGGGTGTTACTCATGGACTTGCATCAATCACCCAAAACAACCTCTGAAATCATCGGATTTGTTCCCTTTTTGGCTTTGGGAAGTGGCCCATGACAACATTCAGCCCAGGATGCACCCATGCAAACATCTCCCACAGGATATATGAGATCCCTCTGGAGACTTACAAGGCAAGTTCACACTTTAAGACTCACTAATTTCTGATTTGGAAGATGTCAATAACTGATAAATAGGCTATTGGCCTTGAAATGTAGACCCACATAACTCATTCCATGTTTACCACCAATATTAACATTAGGAGCAGCTCTCCATTTGATGTGGACTGACTTTAACAGTCACCTAGTTCCAGCAGAGCTGGCCCCACAGCCACATTTATATCAATATACTGTTCATGCTTGGGAACATTCCTGGGCACTGAAGCCTGGACCTAAACTCTCCCAGCCTCCAGGACAGGCTGACTGCGTGTAATTCACCTGTTGGGAATGATTCCCTGAAGCAGTGGAAGAATCATACCTGATCAGGGCTGAGATTTTACTGGGGACAATCTAGCAGGATACCAATGTACTGGTAATTCTTATTTCTTGTTATTGGAACATTATTATCTCATTTACTGGCACAGAAATAGCCAGAAATAGAAAAGCAGGCAATGAGTAAGCTCTCTTAGAAAGGTCAGTTCATACCATGATTCTCATGGATCATGGCTTGGCTGTGGATGTGTGCTTGTATTCCCTTTCACTCTTTTTAACAGAGGAATATTAAATCAGGAAAGAGTCAGGATCACTAATTTCCCTCTCATGTATGCACAATGTTTCATGTGGACTCCAAGGGGTTAAAGTGCCCAGATATCAACTTAGAATTTGATGTATTGTATTGTATTGTATTGTATTGTATTGTATTGTAAAGAGAAGTCCTGAGGAGAAAGGATGGACTCACAGCAGTCCTGGTACAAAAACACTGAGCAGTTAACTTGCCCTCAGCAAATGCCATCGCCTTTGGCCTGAATAAAGAAATCTACACAAAAAGCAAAATGAAAGGCTGCGAGCACTTGTATCACAAAAGCTACAGCTGCAAACTGCTGGACTCTAACAGGTAATTAAAACCCTGTAATTCCCAGGAGCCTTTCTGTCAGTGCTCTCCCTACAACACACCTTGGTGAAGGAGTCGCAGTTGACCAGGCGGTAGGTCCGGCCGTAAATGGTGAGGTTGATGCCCAGGTTCAGATCCTTCCAGTGGTAATAATCCCCCTGCTCGTTCTTGGGCACCCGGTGGCGTCTCATGAGCTTGCCTTGAACCAGACCTGAGTTCTTCACCTTGGGCTCAATGATGCACATGCTGTCATCTTCCAGGTAGTAGTAGAGCCCCACTTGGCGGATCCGGTAATTCTCCTCTGGAGAGATGGAAACTTCCTCCTGGAAGTAGGCATCGAACTTCAAAACCTGCCCAAGGGACAATATAGCAAAGGGAGAGAGAAAGAAACAATTTGAATACCATGATTAGTCTATCAAGGCCAAAAATTTATTTGCAATTTACTTTGGCGCTGTAAAATTACTGGATTAGAGTCTAAAAATCTTCAAAGACAACTGTGACCTTATCTGTGAGTGACAGCAGAGGCACCTTGAGGGTTTTTATCAAGATGTGCCTTTTGCAAATTTGGTGTGCCTGAGACAAGTGTAAAAAGACAGCCTTTTCCCTACTTCTTGATCACCTGCTGTTTCACCTACTGCCAGGTGCTTGGCTGCTGACACTAATCTACTTTACTGCCACACACAGCTCTTTGTCACCTTTACAGCCCTGACTTAGGGAAGTTATCCACAGATTTTAATAGAGTTCAACCACATCTGAGGATTTTAAAATCTGAATGGGTCATCATTTTAAGGCCAGGCAGGAGGGGCTCTCTGAGCGACCTGGTCTAATGAAAGGAGTCCCTACCCCTGGCAGGGAGGCTGGAACAAGATGATCTTTGAGGTCCCTTCCAACCCAAACTGTTATATTGTCTGAAGTCACATCTATTAAGTACTGACAGCAAAAAACTGATATGTGCTGGGGAAACAAGGAAACTAATCAGCCAGTGCTTCTGCTTGGCAGAAGTAGGAGGAATATCCCCTCCAAGATCATTCAATGCTCCTAAGAAGGTGCAGATGGCCAACCAGGCTTTGCATTCCCAGCCTACATAGGCCCAGAGGCCTGGATAATTAAGGAATGATAAAGCCAGCAAGTTCCTACCAGTCAGTAAAGTGCCCCACAGGGGACCATGACATCCCCAGCAGCACTGGGGCCCCTGCTGCTCCTGTGGCTTGAAGGAAGGGGCAGAGAAGGATCTGACAGATCAAACAGCAACATCTACATTACTCTGAAGGAACAGCCTCGGCAATTAACAGAGCACATCTGTTCCCCAGCCTGTGTCACAGCCAGGCTGCAGACTGCTCTGGCAGGGCTGGCAGGGAGCAGAGCCTGCACGTGCTGAGCTCCCGAGCCCTGCAGCTCCCACTGCAGCAGCTGCTCCATGCACGACTGCGGGTTGCAGCCTGGGCCACTGGCACACTGAAAACCCAGGGTCAGCTCAGGACTGCTCTGAGCAGACACAGAGCCACCGCCCAGTCTGATATGATCACCAAGATGTAACCTGGGAAGCACTAATGGAGCAGTTCAGGCTGTGACACGCTGTGGTGACCAACACAAGCATAAATAGACAGATCACAGTCAAACAGGCTACCAGGGCACCCACTGCTGACTGACTTTTCCAGCTAAAGCTCAGTTACAACCTCAATATAGTTTTGGAAACACAAAACACCAGGCTGTGGCTTACAGAGCAGTGATTACAAACTGGAGTTTTCCAGAGCTAATCAAACCTCTTTTCCAACGCCTGCTGGAAATACTCGAGTGTAACTTGCAGGGAATGTCTTACATCGTTTACGTATTATAATCCTCCTCCCAAGCAAAGAAAGCCTCTTTCAGTCTGGGATTCAGCTGTCTCTGACTAAGGACTCTGGCATCTGAAAACTGCTGCATGCAGTCCCGTGAACCCTGGAGCTGACTGTTTATGTCTCCGAATTTGGCCAGCGATATTCCTGGAATCAGCTTCTTTATACCTTTTTGTCATAAGCCACGAATGCTGGAGTGAAGCAGGAAGGTGCAGGCCTCTTGACTTGCCCATAGGTTAGTGTGGCTCCCTTGGTGCATAAATCATCTAATTCATCTTGAGAGAGCTGATTTGCAAAGAGTGTGTCCCCACCAACCCCCTCTCTTGGCAGCCGGGAAAAGGCATATCCATTTTTGAAGTCCAGTGTCTGGGACCGATGAAAAGATGTTTTCTGTTGGAAGGAAATCCAGCTATCAAAATACTGCATGAATTTAGTAGATACAGCTACTGGAAGCACAAAAAAAACCCAGTAAGAGACTGCAATATCAAGAATGTCTCCCCCCACACACATCCAGCATTTTATTATAAATTACTGCAGCAGTTATTTAAAATCAGATTTTGCACTTAGATCAAGGAAGTGGAAAAACCAGTGAGTGGTGGATGTACAAAGCATGAGGGTGAACTCTGATCCTCGCACTGCCACAGATTCCGGAAGAACTTAAATCACTGAGCTTCCTGACTGCCACCATACTCGGTGCCTAGAACAGTGTGTCAGCACTTTATCTGCCCTGGTATTTATTTCACCAGCTCTTTGTTCCTTGCCCTATTTGTCAGCAGTACAGAGCACCATGGGACCTCAGTTACTGCCTTATGGTGCTCCCTTCACTGTTGTGCACCCTCTGTATTCCATTGTTATTTATTTCCTTAACCCTCCCCTGGGCATGATACAGGATTTTCTTTGCTGGGTTAAATCAAGGCATGGCGTGCTCACAGACCTGCAGTTATGAAATGTACAAAAGCACATTTGTTGTTTTATCACCTTGCTAAACAGTCATGGAATCATGGAGCAGTTTGGGAAGGGATGTTAAAGATTATCCAGTTCCACCCCCTGCCATGAGCAGGGACACCTTCCACTATCCCAGGTTGCTCCAAGCCCCATCCAACCTGGCCTTGGACACTTCCAGGGATGAGCAGCCACAGCTTCTCTGGGCAACCTGTGCCAGGCTTCAACATGCTCTCTATAAAAAAACTTCTTCCTTGTATCTAATCTAAATTAAGCCTCTTTGAGTTTAAAACCATCCTCCCTTGTCCTATTGCTACAGGCCCTGATAAAAAGTTTGTCCATCTTTCATGCAGCCCATTTAGTCTCTGTAAAGGAGCTCTGAGCTCTCCCTGGATCCTTCTCCAGGTGAGCACCCCCAGCTGTCCCAGCCTGGCTCCACAGCAGAGGGGCTCCAGCCCTCAGAGCATCTCCATGGCCTCCTCTGGATTTGCTCCAGAAGTCCCATGTCCTATTTCTGCTGAGGAGCCCAGATCTGGAGGCAGCTCTACAAATGGGGTCTCACCTGAGTGTGGCAGAGGGGCAAAATCGCCCCCATCCCTTGCTGCCCACACTGGGGATCAGCCCAGCAGACAGGGGAGGTGTCTGGGTCCCAGCTTCTCATCCACCAGCAGGCCCCAGTCCTTCTCCCAGGGCTGCATTCAACCAGAGCTGTGCACAGGACCTGATCTCTGTCAGCCAGCCCTGTTTTTCACTGCTGAAGAGCAGGGTCAGACCTGAGTGACATCAAACCACTCTGCTTGCTGCTCACTCCACCACAAGTGGTGCCTCACCTGCACTCTCAGAGCCTGCCTGGCCCCACTGGGCTTTCAACACGTAAAGCTCCAGAGAAAGCAGGGGAAATTATGAGTCCCTGATAATAAAACCTCTTGACTTTTGCCAAGCAAAGCAGAGCTTTACGCATTTCCAGTGCTGAGAGAACAAGCTTCAGCTCCTTTTCCAGCCCCAGACTTGCAGTCAGTCCAACCTCAGGCATGCAAACCTCTTCTTCTCCACCCCCTTCCGTCGCCCCTCAGGGTTAAGCCTCTAATCTTATTTATACCTTTGAGGCCCCACTTGAATTCCACATAATTCCCTGTTTTCTCTTTAAATTGCTACTATAGATCTTGCAGTGGAGAGAGCAGTGAGGAAAACAGGTGAAAACAAGATTCGTCTGAAGACATTTTAGCAGAACATCTTAGAAACTGCCACAGAACTATCACTTCCTTTGGTTAAATAAATACCAAGGGAATTCTGTGGGGAAAATATTCAAGGAAGTTTGTTTTTTAATACGAGCAATATCAGTGTTTGTTAGAAGTGTACAGGCTTTTAAGAGTCCACATTTGCCTAAAGAAAGCTCCTCGTGGGTTCATAAAGTTCCTGAGTGGATAAGCTCTCCCAAAGTGAGCCTGAATGCCAGATAACATCTCCCAGGATCAGGTGACCAATGCAAATTTAACAGGGAAAGCCCAGAATGTAAACTCGTAATCTCAGCGGCTGCCAGTGTTTATCTGAAGAAATTCCACTGAATTAAGTCCTTCTTTTTGCCAAGTCTGTAACACTTCACACAAACACCATTCCCTCTCCCAGTGTCTGTTTCCCTGTCCCGTGAGCACTAAGCAGACATAACACTTTATTTGAACACAGAGGTTTCTTCAGAACTTCTCAGCATTCACTTGGAAGCCAAGTATTGTGATGCCAGTTTTATAGACCGGAAAACTGTAGATTTCCAAGATGTTATAAATTATTTCAAGGAAATTTTATTATCTGATAAAAATTCTGAGATAACCTTTATTACTGCATGATTATTTGTTATGACTAATTTACTCTATTTACTGTTGGAGAACTCAGCTGTCACTGATTTAGGCCAGGTTGGATGGGCTTGGAGCAATCTGCTCTGTGGAAGATGTCACTGCCCTCAACACAGCGTTGGAACAAGATGATCCTTAAGATTCTTTCCAACCCAAACCATTTCATGATTCTGACAACTAATTTTCATACAAAGCTGAACGCAGCCAGGAATGTTTTCTGTTAAAGATGCCCTCCAAGGAGGCTGTCAATCCCTGGTGTGTCCAAACCAGGCATGAAACAACCCCTTTTTTGGCTTTTTGTGGGATTTTTTAGTGAGTCCGAGCAATAATTGGAAGCATCAGTTCTGAGTGGCACCACTTCCTCAAGAGGATGTTGGGAAGATTTGGGGTTATCAAGTCCTTAGTGCCTGGATCATTGGATGGGGAAAAGGAGAGGTTTTTCCTCATTTGGCTGTCAGGTGCAGAGGATGAGGATGGGGCTGCTTCTTCCAGGGAACGTGTGAGCAGCTGGGAGTGTGTCACTTCCCAGGGGTGATCCTGGAAACTGTGGTGCCACCAGTTCTCTGGTGGGATACCAGTTCTCTCACCAAGATATCAGGTTCCAGACCTGAACTGTCAAGGATTCAGTTCTCCAGGAAACACCAGGAGAGCAGTTTTGGAAATACCAGAGCTTTGGAGGAAGGGGTACCAGGAAGCTGTTGATTGCCAGTGAGACTGGTGATTTCAAGGTGATTCTATCTAATAGATAAATTATGTCCAGGAAATAATTACATTGGGATGATTTGGGGAATTAATTCTTAGTGGAGGAATGCCCAAGGTTTGATCAGTATTGATTCTCCTGTGTGTATCCAGCTGAGGAGGCATCAGGTGAATTTAAGGAACTTGGTTCAGGACAGTATCAGTATCAGTTCAGAACACTTTGCTTTGGGAAAACTCAGATGATTCAGAGAAACAGCAGTTTTCCTGAGGGAATCAGATTTCAGGACTGTAAAGCGAGTTTGGGGATTTCCCTTGGGGCATCTCATGAACTGGTGGGGGAATTATTGGATGGATTCAGGGGAACTGGATATCCATGAGGTGAGTTTGCAGATAGTAGTTCTGCAGTTATGGAAAAAGCTTTCGGAATTTCAAATGGGGCTCACAAATGAGGGGGAGGAGGGGTGTGGGGTCTCTCTCCAAAGCTATCAGGACAAATTCAGGGTTATAAGATGGGTACATGATGCAATGGATTCCTTGGGGAGAAGATTAAAAGCATCCCCTTGAAGGTTAGCTCAGGGACATTTGATCCCTTGGCAACAGATTGCAATGTTCAATAACATTGGAAGAATTTAGGGAGGTCTGCTGTGGGTGGGATCAGGGTCTGTACCAGGTGGGTACAGAGCGTTCAGATCTCCCAGAAGTGAGTCCAGCAGGTATTCCGTGGCTTTGGGGAACACCAAGTCCCTGGGGGAGAGTTACGTGGATATTAAATCTGCTGGGGAACATCAAATGAGTTTACAGAGCACCAGATTCTTTGGGGCTCATGTCTGGAGTACCAGGGTCTGGTGAGTTTGAGATTCCCAGGATATGAGTTCAAAGGACACCAAGTTGTCTCAGGGATATTTGGTGAATGCAGGAGGTACCAGGATAATTCCGCTTGGGGGAATTATAGGGTGATCTGAGGGATTAGGATGTTCCCTTGGGGTGGGTTCAGGGGGTAACATATTCCCTGGAGAAACTGTCTCCTCCTCTGCCCTTGTGAAACCCCACCTGCAAGTTGGCATTCAGGTTGGGAGTCCAAAACACAGGAAATGCATGAACTTGTTGGAGCAAGCCCAGAGGAAACCATGGAGCTGCTCTGAGGGCTGGAGCCCCTTCTGCTCTGGAGCCAGGCTGGGAGAGCTGGGGGTGCTCACCTGGAGAAGAGAAGGACCCAGGGCCTAAAGGGGCTCCAGGAGAGCTGGAGAGGGACTGGGGACAAGGATGGAGGGACAGGACACAGGGAATGGCTTCCCACTGTCAGAGGGCAGAGTTAGATGGGATTTTGGGAAGGAATTGTTCCCTGTGAGGGTGGGGAGGCCCTGGCACAGGGTGCCCAGAGAAATTGGGGCTGCCCCTGTATCCCTGGCAGTGTCCAAGACCAGGCTGGGCAGGGCTTGGAGCAACCTGGGATAGTAGAAGGTGTCCCTGCCCATGGCACAGGGTTGGAATGAGATGGTCTTGTAGATCTTCTAACCCAAACCATTTAAGGACTTCTAACCCAAACCATTCCATGATTCTATGAATATTGTGGAGTCTAGGGGTCCCAGGTCTCCCGTGGGTTTAGAGGAAGGTCTGAGGGAGTACCATATTCCCAGAGGGTACCAGGTACCACCTGAAGCGGCCGTGGGGAGGTGCAGAGGCCCGTTCTGAGGACGCCTCTCCGGGGGCACCCGCCAGGCCAGCCCACCTTGATCCCGTGGGAAGGGGGTACAGTGGGCGGGCGCGCTCACCATGGGGTCCTTGATGCCGCAGCCAGGGAGGAAGGGCAGCCCCGGCCCGGAGCCGATCGGGGGCCCTATCCCTG
>JAHLSL010000038.1:15081636-15098855 GCA_025920805.1 Petroica traversi | reverse complement strand
AGCCCTCTCTCTGATTTTTCAAGCTGCAATATCCAGGCAGCATTTATCAGGGAAAGGGGCCTGTCTCCCACTCACCTCTGTGTGCCAAGGATAATCCCCAAGGAGAGAGACAGCATATTTGTGACAAGGATGTGTGGCAGAGTGCCTGGTGCACAGCCTGTAGAGATGACAGGCTAGGGATGTTCAGCCTGGAGAGAAGGCAGCTCTGGAAGTCCTTGGAGCCCCTTCCAGGGCCTAAAGTGGCTTCAGGAGAGCTGGAGAGGGATTTGTGACAAGGGATTGAGGGACAGGACAAGGGACAATGGCTTCCCACTGGCAGAGGGCAGGGATAGGTGGGATATTGGGAAGGAATCCCTATGAGGATGGTGAGGCCCTGACACAGGGTGCCCAAAGAAGCTGTAGCTGCTCCTGGATCTCTGGAAGTGTCCAAGGCCAGGTTTAGCAACTTGGTATAATGGAAGGTGTCCCTGCTCATGGGAGGGGTTTAGAAAGAGAGGGTTTTTAATATCCCTGGGATTCCACAGGTGGAAGTAGAAGAAAAGCCATAGTAGAAGCTGGTACTTAGGAACAGTGACTGAAAAGCAGGAGAGAGGATAAATGAGGAATAAGGAATTGAAGTGGAACTAAGAAGATCTGGATTAAGCTGTATCCTTGACAACTTCTGTACAGACAAGTCTGACTTGCCAAGGTTAAGATGAACCTTTTTAGCTTCCAACATCCCTGCTATCTACTCGTGAAAAGGAATTCTTTGTAGGGCTCTGCTTTCGTGGCACTGGAGGACACAGATGGAGACAACTCGCCCTCTGGTGGGTAAAAGCACAACCTGCAGAAGCTTTGGTCTGTGTTACATTAAGAAATAATAATTAGAATTATTGGTTATTGGAAGGAAAAAGAGAAGATATTCTAGAGGTTTTAAGTGCTGAAAATTCAGAAGAATCGATGAATTATGTATGTGATGACATAAAATCCTCCCAGACAAGGCTGATGAGTTGAGGACCTGGAGTGATGTGGCAAAAAGAGATCAGGAAATCAACAAAACACCATGATGGGATCACTAAAACCGAGATCCTTAAATCTGGGAAGTCAGTGTGCTGAGATGTCTCTCTGCAGTGAGTGTAGAGAACCCCAGCGGTGTGGGGACTGGGCCTGATGACTCAGATCTTGTTGGGATCAGGAAGGTGTGGTGGGATGGCTCCCACGACCCGAGTGTTGCAATGGAGGGACACAGACAAACCAAAAAGGTGAGGAGATGGAGCTGCCCTTTAGTGAGGGAACAGCTGGAGTGCCTGGTGTGTGGATGATGAGCCAACAGAGAGCTTATGGGGAAGGGTTCAAGGGATAACCAGTATGGGTGACACTGTATTGGGCAGCTGCCTCTTTGCAGGCCCTGCTCCTCAGGGGAGACTTCAGCCACCCTGATACCTGCTGGAAGGACAACATGAGAAGGATGGAGCACCTCACCTAAGAGGAAATGCCAAGAGAATTGGGATTGTTCATCCTGAAGAAGAGAAGGCTTTGGGGTGACCTAATTGCAGCCTTCCAGTACATGAAGGGAGCCACCATGAAAGACGGAGAGGGACTATTTACAAAAGCATGCAGTGACAGGACAAAGGGGAATGGCTTCAAAGTAAAGCCAGAAAGTAGATTTAGACTGGATATTAGGAAGAAATTATTTACTGTGGGGGTGGTGAGGCCCTGGCACTGGCTGTCCAGAGAAGCTGTGGATGCCCTTTCCATGGAAACTTTCAAGGTCAAGTTGGACAGAGCCCTGAGAAACTGAGTCTAGTGGAAGGCGCCCCTGGTCATGGCCATACAGGTTGGAAAGAGATGATTTTTAAGGTCTCTTCCAACCCAAACCCTTCCATGATTCTGTGATTTGCAATCCAGGAGGTTTCTGGAATGCAGTGCTGGTAACTCCTTCCTCCAAGTGATGAGGAGCCGACAAGGAGAGGTGCTTTGCTGTACATTAGACTCACCAGCCATGGTTCACTGGGGATCTGGGGGTCAAATGCAGAGTTGGCTGGTGGAGTTCAGTATCCTGAAGGAAGGGAGGAGGGTAAATATCAAACACTAGACTTCAGACCTTGGCCTCTTTGAAGTCCTCTACCTCCTTGGCAGAGTGCCATGGAATAAGGAGGCCCAGCAGGGGTCATCTCCAAGCACAAGAACAGTCCATTCCAATGAGCAGCAAGCTGGGCAAAAATGCCAGCAGGCCTGAATGGATAAACAGGGATCTCCTGGAAAAACTCAAACACAGAAGCAGCAGAGAGAAGGTAAAATCAAGGACACAGAAAGGAATACAGAGACATTATCTGAGTGTGCAGGAATGAGGAAAGGCAAAGTCAAAGTGGAATCTGTTTGGGAATGTTGAAGACAACCAGAAGGGTTTCTATAGGCAAAAGGGAGAGTAGGGAAAATGTTGTGGGCCCACTGCTCAGCAAGAAGTGGGAGCTGGGTACAAAGAACATGGAAAAGCCTTCTTCATGTCAGTCTTTACCAGCAAGCCTCACCTTCAGGAATCCCCAGCCCCTGAGACCAGGAGGAAGGGCTGGAGCAAGGAATATGCACCTTGGTGGAAGGGGATTGGGTCAGGGAATATTTAAAGGATTTCATAGGTGTATATAAATCCCTGAGAGGAGGGTGCAAAGAGGACAGGGCGAGGCTCTGTGCAAAGTCCTAGTGCCAGCACCAGAGGCCACATTGAACATATGAGGTTCCTCTGAACATCAGGAAATACGTTTTTACTGTGAGGATGGCCAAGCACTGGCAAAAGTTGTCCAGAGAGGTGATGGAGTCTCCATCCTTAGAGATATTCAAAATCTATCTGACATGGACCTGGGCAACCAGCTCTGGGTAGCCCTGCTTGAGCTGAGGGTTGGACCAAGCAGCCCCCAAAGATCTTTTCCAAACTCTGTCCTTTGGTGATTGTGGATGGTGACCTAAAATTTCTCTATTCAGTGTCAGGGCAGCCATTCTGCACTTCCCTTGTGGAAAGGGAATGAAATCCAATAGGTATTGGAACCTGGAAGGTGCTGGAAAGTGCTTTGAGATACACAGATAAACCCACACCCTATTGCTCATTACTGTAATTATTATCACTCTAATATATCCTCTCTGTAATTATTATCCCCTTTCCTTTCTAATGGCCCATAACCTTCTGTAGTTGTGCATTTGGGAATTTCACACCACACCAATTGTTTTGCTTTCACAGATTTTTTTTTTCCACTAAAGTTTTAAAATAAAGATCAGTACAGTACAAAGCTTAAAATATTGTCAATGTTTTCAACAATACAAAGTCAGCAGGTGGGAATTGGGAAGGGGATGGTTAATAAGGAACACTCATACCCTTCCCTGTTTCCCAAAGGAAAAAAATACAAACTCTTTTGTACTTCTGTTTAGTAACAAACAGTGCTTAAAAATAATCTTGTCAGTAAAAGATGTAAATTGCAAGGCACACGAGGAACCCGTCCTTGCCTTGTTACACAAATTAGGCATAAATACAAATCGAAGGCACCTGTCTCCATCCTCCCCTCCTGCTCTGTACACTGAGAAAATCCCGTCACTAGGAACTGGCTGTTAAGAGCAACCCTGGACCAGCAGACAGCAAAGAGGCTGCCCCTGATCCTCAGGTTCCTCCAGGATTAAGCCCAAAAAGGAATAGCACAAGGCACATTGGGATGAATTCTCAGGAGCAGTCCTGGTTTGCAAGATCTGCAGGAATGCTACCTCAGGACCAGAGACTCCTGAGGAAGAAGACTGTGACCTCAGTCCCTTTGGGATCTCAGGAGTGTGCTCAACCTTTGGTGGTCAGCTCTTCATCAAGCCACTGGTACATCCTTCCCAACCATGCCTCCTTAGGAACACTGGGATGGAGGAGACCTGCTCTAAGCAGTGAGCCCAAGGAGAAGGTCCTGGGGAACTCTCAGACAAGCTGAGCATTTCTCACAGCAGCACTTTGGCTCTTCCCAGATCCAGCCCTGGTCTTCTCTGGATCACTGGCAAGGCTCCCAGAGCCACTTCCCAGCTGAGGTCCAGCAGACTGCAGCATGTGGAGTCTGCCCAGGAAGGCAGCCAGGTGAATAAGGCACAAGGATGAAGTCTGGGGATGAAGAAAGAAGCTGGTTGGAGGAAGAGGAGGAGGATGGAGACGGGGACAAAGGAAGGTCCAGTGTTGGCGAGCCCCTTGTCACACAAGGGCACATCTTCACAGCAGCACAGATCCATATTGTATCCCTGCTTACTCCACCCATCATCGCAACCAGGAGGTCGGCTCCAGGTGGGAGTGCAGGGCCATGCGGAGACAGGAGAGGCTTCACCTGAGGGGAAGCGTGGGAGTGTGCAAAAACACCTCCACTGTCGCACCACTGCTCCAGAGAAGTGTCACTTCTGCTCAGCCAGGGAGGAGGAGATAGGATGCAAAGTACCTTGGAAGAGCCTTGTGGGCTCCTCTCCCTGTCCCTGAACGAGATGGCATTACCGTACTCACCCTCCTTCGACAAGGGCAGGGCATGTCTTCTGTTTCCAAACCCTCAGAGAAGGGGACACCTGGGTGATCCCTTCCTTTGGTACCAGTATAACTCCAGGTAGCAGCAGAGCAGGTTTGCTATTATCAGCCATGCCCAATCCTTCTCCATTTTATCCCAGAAATGAGCTCTGGACCAGCCTGATTTACCTTGTTTCCTCACAGGAACCCACTGATACCGTCCAGCTCCCCACCCATTGCCTTGTTCTGCCTTACCTACCCCAAACCCAAGACAAATTAGGCTGTGTGAAAAAGCTGCTGCCACTGGAAGCCTTTCCTCGAACAGGGAGGAGACCCACAAACAAAGCCAGAGGCCATGGAGGGAGCAGTCCATCAGTGCAGCTGAGTGACTTGAGCAGCCAGCTGCCATGCAAGGAGGAACTGCTGCTGGCCTCTACTCCAGCCCTTCCCTGCCAGCAGCTGCACTGTCCAAGAGAGCTGGCTCAGAGTTAAAACCAGCCGAAAATTACTGACATTTTTTCAATAGGATTGGTTTCCCAAAGGTCCCTCTCCCAGCACTGGCTCGCCCTGTGGTGAGATGAGCTTCTGTGCATGGGAGAGAGTTCAGTGAGGTGGAAGTGGGACCATCCCTGCTTGGCATCTCCCCTGAGACAGATTTTCTGCTAGGTCAGCATTGGCTGTACCATCAAAAACACCCTAAGAAATGAAGTAATTAATTTCTAAGCTGCAGCCAGAACTGATGAGAAGGGGTGGACTGCATGACCTCCTGAAGGCTTTCCTATGATTTCTTCTCCCATACTCCAAACTTACTTCCCTCTCCCTTTGTATTTAATTTTCTATAGGGCCATGACTTCCAAATTTACCTACAAAACACAGGACCAGCAAAGTACCTATTTACAGGTCTGTTTTCCACCGCCTACTAATAAATCTCTTGTCTGGCCCACCTTGCTCCTCAAGCAGGACAGCACTGTTTCCTTCAGGTTAATCTTAACCCAACTAGGAGGCTCTGCAGATACCAAATCCCAAGGCAAAGCCTTTCTGGATAACAAATCCCGTGCTCACACATGGAACAGGAACACACACACCCCCCTCAAGAGCTAAAACACAGAAGAAATGCAGAAATCAGTGCTTGTCCTCACCAACCATATTCCCAACCCTACATTCTATTCTGCCTGCTCAGAACCAGCAATCACAATTCATTTGCCTGCCCTTGGGTTCACTGAGACAAATCTGTGGCTGTAGATTCCTTGGTTTCAACAAGGATATAAACCTCCTTGGTGGCTCCATATTCAATATTTCCCCTCAGGCAAGCACAGAAGAGACTCCTCTAGTGGGGGACACAGTAACCCAGCCTTTGTTACCTTGGACAGGAGTGACCCATAAAGTGACCCTGGCCACTGGCTCCTCCACACAGGAATCACCAAGTCCCAAGGTCAAAGCCATCCCAAGGCTGTGCAGAACCCTTATGTTGTCACTCTGCTCCTGCCTTTTGCTGTTCTACCTTCATCTAATACTGATAAAAACATGCCAAAGTCACAACCCCATTGATCATAGAAAAGCAACTCTTCAGCTTCAAGGTCAGCTTTCCCACAAGCCTCACCAAAGACATGAAGCACCATTAAGAGGGGAATAAAGATTCCTTCACCTTCACAGCCTTTTGGCCATGACCACAGTAGTGCCTGTTGGAGGAACAGAGCCTTTCCTGCCGATCAAACAGATGACATCTAAGTTTTTCCACACTTCATGGGCATTGCTAGAGGTTGGTGAGACTCCCTAGACTGATGGCACAGGCCCAGTTTGTCCCAGAGGACCCCAGGTCAAGCCTGGATCTCCCAAGATGTTTTCCCAAAGCCATCTAAGTGACCTGGCATTGACACACTTGACAAGGGGAGTGTAGAGAGAACCTGGCTGGAACAGGAAAAGGATTCTAGCAGCCACTGTGCCACACGTGCCCTCACACCTGAACCCTAGAAACACAGACTTCCCAAAACCTTCCTACTGCCTTTGATAGGAACAATTCTCCCACAGATATGGAAAAACCCAGAGAGGTCATCACATCCAGCTGTGGTCCTCATGGTGTTGTGAGCCCTGGCACACCCTTCTACAGCCCCACAGCCTCCAGGCTGCCCTCCCTGACCTTCAGCAAGGTCTCACCCACAGCTCTACCAGAATGAACAAGGAACCTCTGCCTATTCCAGCATCCTTGGTTCAGTGACTTGTTCTGGCTTAAAAACACTCCATTTCCCTCCCTGGAAGGCAAAAGGCAATCCCTGCTGTGAAAATGCATCCAGCATGAAGTGTCCAGCCCTCCATCTGAATCCAGGGTCCTGGTTAGTCACGGCATGTTAGGCAAATAAGACAGTCATGTCTCTAGTATGTTATGCCCCCTTTTCTTGATTTTCTCTGGTGATGTCATGCCTGTCACGTCTGTGACTCTCAGGAGTCCTTTTTAGCCAGGCTGGCCTTGATCCTGCGTCGCAGGATGTAAGCTGTGATGGCACTACAGGCCACCAAGCCAAAAAAGGAGATGCAGGAGAGATAAACGGTGAAAGGCCCGTGTCTCTTCAGGAAAATCTCCTGCCTGTTCTTGTAATCCAAAAGGATGGCCTCCAGCTGTGACAGGGTGCAGATGGCCAGGAAAGTGTGGAAGATTTGGTGGGCGTGGCCAACAATATCGCAGGAGCCAGGGAAATATTTCTCAGGAACTGGGCAGGAAAAGAAATAAGCACTGATAAGGAAAAACAGTATCTGGTACGTGTGGTACCAAGCAGCATCTTCCTCACAGCCCCCCAGGTGACACACGACCACCCGGTGAGCCACAGGACTGATATCCAGGATGAAAGCCAGCCCTGCTGGGATCACCTGGCACATCTTCCTCATGATGGGGTAAGGCCGTCGGTACCGATATTTGGCGTAGCAGCAGCCGGCACAGGACAGCCAGCCACAGAAAGCGGCTGCTGGCAGGAAGAAAAGCCAGAACTTGTCGTACCAGGCTTGGTCAGAGCTGTAGTAGAAATGAGCCAGGGCACTGCCATACTGGTAGATGCTGACTCCAACATAGTCCACGAAGTAGAAGGTGTAGTGGTACAGCTCCGACTTGGACTGCAGCAGGTGGGCCAAGAGGCTGCAGGTCAAGTAGGTGACAGAGGAGAGGACAAAGATGAGCAACGGCAAGGACCACGTGTCCACAGGCAACTGCTCGGCCTCCACAAACGTCTTGAACCTCAGCAGCACGGCCAGCGCCGCCAGGAGATGAGTCCACACGTTGACCACCTCGTTGTGCTTCTGGAAGAGGCTGAGGAAGTAGTAGCGCCAGTCCTGGCCGGTGGGGCGGTAGCCGCTGTGGATGTAGGGCTCCCGGAAGAGCTGTGGCACCTCGCACTCCTTCACCGTGCACGGCATCTTGGGGAAGCCATCCTCCAGCAGCCGGGGCAGCCGGCTGAGGTGCTGCCCGCTGAGGGACAGCGTGCTGAGCCGCTCCAGGATGGCTGTCATCCTGCTGCCTTCGGCCCCGCGCCACGGAACGTCGTCTTCCTGCCCTGCGGGGACGGGAGAAAGAGGAAATGTTAATGGTGGTGCAGCAGGGATAAGAGCATGCTGCCATTCCCAGTGGGATTAACCATGGCACCATTGAGATGATGGCCCTTAGAAACCCTTCCAGTGCCTAAAGGGGCTCCAAGAGAGCTGGAGAGGGACTGGGGACAAGGGCCTGGAAGGACAGGACACGGGGGAATGGCTTCCCACTGCCAGAGGGTAGAGATAAATAGGATATTGGGAAGGAATTCTGCGCTGTGAGGGTGGCAAGGCCATGGCACAGGTTGCCCAGGGAAGCTGTGGCTGTCCCATCACTGGAACTATTCAGGCTGGATGGGGCTTGGAGAAACCTGTGATAGTGGAAGGTGTCCCTGCTCAGGGGACTGCAGGGGGTTGGCATAAAATGATTTTTAAGGTCCCTTTCAATCTGAACCATTCCATGATTCCCTGAATATTTAGGTGAGTTTAGGGGTACCAGATCTCCTGGAGAAGTTAGAGAAGGGTCTAAGGGAATACCAGATTCTCAGGGGTATCTGTTCCCTGACCTAAATTCAGCACAGAGGAGGATGGCAGAGCCGTGTCCCTGCAGCTCAGCCTGCATCAGATGGGCACAGCAATGTCACAGGCCTGCCCTTCCTCCCCACTTCCTCAGGCACTCAGCTTGGAGCGTGTTCAGGAACCACGAGCTGCCCACAAGGGGCTGCAGGAAGCAGTTAGTTGGCAAGAAAGCATCTTGTGATTTATGAAGGTGATTTTTCACCCCTTACCCCAGAACAAAAGCCTCAGGGACGAAACTGGGATGTAAATTACTCATCTATGGGATAACCTGCCTGTCTGCACATGAGTTAAGAGGGTCCCAAGCAAACCAAGGAGGTTGCAAATAAACTCAAGCTTCCCTGACACACAGCTCGCCCATGGGTTACTGTAGTGAGTATGGCAGAGGGAGAAGTGGAGAAACCCACAGTCCTAAACCTGCAGCCCTTGTACCTCCACAAGTTAAGAGGCATCAGGACTGAGAGGCAATGAAGAAATGAGAGGCTTCGCATCCAGGCTGGCTGCAGTTCGGGTACAGCATCAGAGCTTTGGGAGCATCCAAGCAGCCAATGCTGAGCGACTGCCAGAGATGTCCCTGGGTGCTCAGAGCAGCCAAACCCAGTGCTGGGCACTCCTCTGCCTGCTCTGCTCTGCACCTTGGTAACCTCCAGACTGGCTAAGCTCTGGCTGGCAAGATTCAGATTCAGGGCACAGCAGGATCCTAATGTGTGGAGAACAACTCCTGACATTAAATTCATTCCCAATACCCCCTGTTTCCCAATAACCCAGATTCTTCTCTTCCCTGCTGGTGTTTGTGTCATACAAAATAGAGGAGAATTCATCACAAATGCCACGTTAAACTGAAATTATGCTGGTGGGGCTCCACCAGACTGTGCAGGGCTGTGGTTACTCCTGTGAAACCAACACACACAGGTTTGCAGGAGCAGAATCTGTCTCCTAAGCTTATATGCACACAACTGGAGCTGCAGGGTATAGAGGTGGCAAAAAAAAAAAGTAAATGCAAATAAGTATTTTGCCTGAGTGTGGAAAACAGTGAATTTTTCTCCTGTTACACGAGACAGCAGCTGTGTCCAGAGGTGAAACACCAATTTTGTGTGGACCCCTGGTCTTCTGAAGGTGACCCTGCTCGAGGCAGGGGGCTGGAACTAGATTTAAGATCCCTTCCAACCCAAACCAGTCTGTGATTCTGTGATGGGAGACCCCTGCTAGGCTGTGATACCAAGGGCAGGGCAGTGTTAAACACCACGAGAGTTTCTGAATGCAGGGAGGTGGGACCTGGCAGTCCCAGGGCACGACAGCACAAAGAGCAAAGTCAGAGCAGACTCTCAAACAGGTAGCAAGACTCACTTCCTGTAGAAACTCAAAGCACTGATAAGAGACAAAATATTTTCATGTGGCTTCCGTTTTCTAGCAGAGGGGAGCTGTCATAATTAAGCTTCACTTTCCAGAAAATTCTTTCTAGCCTCCACTGCCTTGGTTTTCTCTCTTAGCATCTCTCAAGGCTGGAGGTTTTTTATTCCCTGTTTGCCACAGGGGAATTTGTCTGCTGCATTTGATGGAGCCACAGAAAGCAAAATGGTCCCTGGAAATGCTGTTTTAGTTTCACAAATGTGTAATGCTGAAGAGAGTACACTTGCGGGGGACTTAATGTTGTGCATACACATAAAGACTTTGCTGCTCTCCTAAGGGTCTGGAGGGTCCTGACCTGTGTTACCGAGTTCATTCAGCAGCTTGTGGATCCCTGTGGAGTTACATGCCAAAATTTAGGAAGGTGAGGCAAATTTTGACTTTGGGGCACTCCTATGAGGGCACAGTGTGGACAGGAGGCAAAATTCGCTCTGCCCTGTTCCAATGTACAGTCAGACTGTTCTGGCTCCCTGTAGCTATTGAAGTTTGTTCAAAAATCAGGGAATGGTGGATTGGTTTGGGGTGAAAGGGATGTTAAAGATCATCTCATTCTGACTCTGTCAAGGGCAGGGACACCTTCCACTATCCCAGGTTGCTCCAAACCCCAACCAACCTTGAGCACTTCCAGGGATGGAGCAACCACTGATTCTCTGGGCAGCCTGTGCCAGGGCCTCACCACCTTCACAGAGAACGTTTTCCTGCCCACGGGGGAGGAGTTGGAACAAAATTATCTTTCCAACCCAGACCATTCTGAGATTCTATGATTCAATGATGACGGTGGTGAGACAGAAGAAGAAAGGACATGTCGAAGCTCTTCACATCTTGGAGCACACACAGTAATGCCAGAGTGAACCCCAGGACACTGGGAACTGAAATCAAGCTCAAAGAGGGCACAGACCCGTGAGAGCAGAGCCAGTTCTCATCTCCTGCAGAGAAACCTGCTGAAAACTGCAGGTAAAGAGCAAAGACAACACACAGGAGGGTGGCAACTGAGCCTGGGAATAGGAATGCATGGGAATGCAGTTCCTGGCCCGCCTGTTTTGCATGCTGACAAGGGTGTGAGAGAGACAGGCAGCTTCTGTCCCAGGCACAGCCTGGCTCCGGCTTGCACCGCTCGTGCTCATGCCAGGGTTTTGCCACGGTCTCTCATCCCCAGAGCTCAGCACATGCAGCGAGCAACGCTTCAGAGAGCCTGGGCACTGCACATGCCCCTGACAGCACAGATGATTCCAGGCTGGCTTTCTGAGCTGGAAAATGCCCGTTTTTAACAGGCAGTGAGGGGCAGAGATATTCAAAATAATAGTCCGAAATCACAAGAAACGCATCTGATACTGAGCTGAACAGTGCTAAATCAGGGACCTGGTAGCCTGCTTATTTCAAACCTTGTGATATGAGCGAGAGAGAACAAGTTGGCAGTTTCCAGCGATCATGTGATGGGACAAAGTGACGAGCAATTAACGTTAGAAAAGTGAGAGAAAGAGAAAAAAAACAACAACAAAAAACCACCAACCCAGAAACCCAAGGTCAGCACTGGCTGTTTCACTTTCACAGAGCCCCTATTCTTTTCCCTTCACGGGGGCGTAGGAGCAGCTGAAAGCCACATTCATCTGCAGGGTGTCTCGTTGAGATTCCGTCCTCACCCCCCATCTCCGGGGGATTCAGTTATTTTGGCTGCTCCCAATTAACAGCAACCAAGTATCGTTTGTTCAGGGAGGGAGCTGCAAGGCGAGAAGGAGGGCGTGGATGATGGCCAGGCTGGATCATTACATCCACAATAAAAACTCCCCGCACAGGAGGAGAACGATCCTGTTCCAATTTTTCTCTCCCTTTTGAAAAGGGTAATTGGAAACCCGAGCTTTTTCCCAGCTCTTTTGCTTTTTGGTCACAGTCTGATGGAAGGGTTTGAATGAGAAAATTTCCTACAGAGTACGGTCGATTTTCCCACCGGTCTGGCCCCAGAGTTCACTGTCTGGGATTGAGGCTCGACCAATTTGATAGATTTGCTTGCAGACTGGTATTCAGGCACCAGAGGTTTACACAGACTTCCAAAAAGGCAGTAATTCCTGGTAAACAAAGCAGAGAGGACTGGGGGTACTCAGCTTTGGGGAAGTCTTTAATAAATGCATTGCATTTAAAACAGGAAAAAAAAAAGAGAAGTGGTTGTGGACAGCATGAAAATAACAGCAGTGGCCAACAGACTGGTTTGGAGAGCTGCAGGTGATTAATTTCTGAATTCCTCTCTTCTGGCAATTGAGCAAAAGTCCCTGGGGGGGAGGGACTCCAAGTAATTTTGAAGCTTGGGGTTTTATTGTGACCCCTTCCTACACGGGGTTCACTTTGGTGTCACAGCTCCTACAGCACCAGGATGGCAGGGAGCAGTTCAGCACCAGGGCTGCACCCAGCTCAAATGCACTGGTTAAGCCCCATCCCAAATCCTGTTGTCTGAAGGGTGGTCCTCCCTGAGCACAAACATCTCCTGTAACTACACCTTTGTGAAGGGTTGGAGAAGACTTTGAAAGACCATCCTGGGAGCACAGTGCCAGCTCCTCCATCCCATTGTGCCCTGTGTTTTGGAAAGGCCACTCCAGAGATGAGAAAACAAGAGACCATGGACTGGCTCAAGCAGCAGTTCCTGTGCAGCCTTGGTATTACTTGCTTCCTTCTGCCACAGATTTAGGTGCCAACATTCCTCCTGCAGAAGGAACACCCAGAGCTCAGATGACTTCTACATGGAGTTCCTGGGATTTACATGGGATTTACAACTGGCACAGGGTGCCCAGAGAAGCTGTGGCTGCCCCTGGATCCCTGGAAGTGTCCAAGGCCAGGTTGGATGGGGCTTGGAGCAACCTGGGATAGAGGAAGGTGTCCCTGCCTGTGGCAAGGGGGTGAAACTGGGTTACCTTTTATATCCCTCCCAACCCAAAGCACTCTGTGATTGCATGATTTGACTGTTTGGCCAGGAACCAGCCCTGCCAGGGCAGGCAGCAGGGTATGAAGGACTGATCTACATTCCAGCATCAAAGAAGTGGAAATCCCCACGAGCAGAGAGGGGCCAGGTGCTTGGGGCGTCTGTAAACTGCACTTACACTTCCCCATCTATGAAATGGGGATATCAGTCCTCATCTGCCTCATGGAAACAAGATATTGTGCTCTTAATGCACTGGGTAGTGCTTTGCACAGAAGATTTTATTTCCCTCAAGGCACTTAGGTACCTGGTTAGATCTACATCAGCCCAATTCCCATTGCTCCTCAAACAGGGACCTGCACAGCTTGGGATGCTCTGGAAGGTAAAAGGTGATGCCATGTGATTTACTGAAGGGCACAACTTAACCTGATCTGTTAAGAAAATATAACCTCCTAGAAAATTTCAAATAAAAGAAGGTGGCTCAAATTCTCTCCTTCTCTACACACACACAAACACACACACACACAGAGCGTGCAACCCAAGCAGGGTTTGTCCAAGCTTGTATCTCTCAGGAAACGAACGTCCCGTGATGCTGGGAGTGGAGCCACGAAAGCCAGCGGGAGGTGGCAGGATCCCCCACGGAAGCCACGGCAGTGTCAGCTCCCCTGCAATTCCTGGCCTGGGAGCCAGCTGGGCCAGCAGCCAGTTCAGCCGTGCTGAGCAGCAAGTGCCTCTTGACATGGACCCAGCGTTGCCTGAGCTTTGGGATGGGGCCAGGGGATGAGAGCAGCAGAGCCAGCACAGGGAACGCTGTGCTCGGAGGGCACAGAGCAAAACAAAGCTGCTGGCCAACACCACATCCCTGCAGCAAAGCAGCCCAACAAGGGGGGCACCCCCTGGGCCCTGTGGTGTTTGGGGTAGCAAAGCAGGGGAATGGAACCCCAAAGTTAGGAAACCAAAGGTTGGATGAGGCTGGTGGATTTATTGTGAGAGTCCAAGCATCACGTGCAGTGGGGGTTGATTTTCACAACATCAGGTTCTCAGAGATCAGCTGGGCTGGCTTGGCCATTCCTGTGCTGCTGCTGCTGCACCCCTCAAATGGGTGGCCACACACAAACTGTCAGCCAGGGACAAGTCCTGGACTGTGCTATCTCCCAAACCATGTTAGGGAATGGCACAGTTCTGGTTTGCTGTGATAGCACAGCTGCAGTTTCCTCATGCCTAACTAGGGTTAGAGCTTGGTGATGCTGCTGCTAACACAGCCAGTAATTCTGGAAAAAGAAAAGAAACCCACCTGCAACACCACTTAACATTCACCAATTCTGTTCACAGACCCTGACTGAGAATTCCCTCCTCTGACAAATCCCCCTGTATCAAAATTTGCTCAAGGACAGGGTAATATTCTGTAGCTTTTCTTCCTGATCTCACAAATCCTTTGCTGTTTGTGCTTTCCTGATCTGCTCACCACTTTCTTTTCCCACACACAACCAACACAGCACCTGATGCTTTGGGGCTGGATTTCAGGTGGCTGTGAAATTCCTGAATGAGGAAATCAAATCAGACCAGGACACAGTCCCAAACAATGACCATAAGGTTTTGCTGAAGTATGAGCTCCTGGGGCATGGTTTTGGTCCTGCCACCCCCACCAGTCCCTGCCTGCTGTATTCAGCCATGCAGGGATCACTGATGGATTGGGACTGACTGTTTCCAGAAACTGGAATTGTGACAGCGAAGTGCCTGGGAGTTTCCCTCTGCTGAAAAAGGATCCTGGATTTGTCACAGCGGCATTCCACTTTCACCTCTAAAATTTCCTTCTGCACTAATGTTCCTTCAGAGCAGATCTGCTGGAACTGGGAACTCCTGCTAGCGCAGGGAGACCTCGACAAGCCAGCCAATCCCTCCCTGCTCAGATCCATCTGCTGATGGGATGACCCTGGAACCATCTGCCTGTGGTCAGTGCGACCAAACCAAGCTGGCCATGTGCTTCTGGGGGTTCAAATCAACCCCAAAAGACCCTCTGGGCTGAGGCTGCTCAGCTTTGTTATCATCCACAAAAGCTGCTTGCGCAAAAACATTTTTTTTAAGGTTGGGATTTCAGAGCTTTGGTCACTCGAAAAAAATGTATATAAATCATGCAGAGCCCTGCGGCTGCTGCGGGCAGAGAGGAGGCTGCCAGGGAGAGACTGCAGCCCTGTGCCAACCCCGTGGAACCACGAGCTCTCCTCTCCCCTGCACTGAAACTCTTTGTCCCCATCCAGGACCTTGTCTTGTTTAACTCCGTGGCCTCTCCCAGAGAGGTTCTAGGTTTGCAGTGACAGAAGTGATGCCCTTCCTGGGGCTGCAAAGCTCCAAGCAAGAGCCAGATGGCAAATCCCCTCCACAAAAGAGATACAGGCTGAGCTGAATTCTCTTGCTTAGAATCCTACTCAATCCCAAGGATTTGTTTGGACTTGGAGGATGGGAAGGAGCTGGGAGCAAGCTTCCACTTACTACCTGGAAATGTCCAGGGCCAGGCTGGACAGGGCTTGGGGTAACCTGGTCTACTAGAAGGTGTCACTGTCCATGGCAAGGGGTTGGAACTGGATGATCTTTAATGTCCCCTCCAACTCAAACCATCCATTCTGTGAAGGATGGAGCTTACAAGGTAAGGCTGGAGCCTCCAGCAGCCTCCCTGGGGATTTATTCTTCTGGAATTTATTAATGATTCATTGTTTATGCAATTAAAGGACCACTGGTCTGACCCCAGGAGCAAGGGTTACTCCGTGAACTGGCAGATAAAAAATTAAGCCGGTGCCTGACTCAAGACGTGCAAGTAGCTGCAAGCTCTCGCACGTGACCTGGCAGTGGCACCTCCCTTGTCCCCAACCTCGCTGGCACGGCCATCCCTCCCTGCCATCCCTCCCTGCACCCACAGGGACACAGCCCTCTGCTCGGCCACAGGCTGGACTGCAGCTTCTGCGTAAACAAATAAAAGCAATTAATGCCAAGGAAACAGAAAATCCTGCGGGGTGCAGGGCTGTTAACCCACACTTTCCCCAGTTGTGTGAAAGGAAATGTGCAGCTCTGCGGTTTGGCCTGATGAGCCCTGAGCGGGTTCCTAGGAATTGTTTGTAGCACGTATCACCACGGTACCCCAAAGCAGGAGCACAGTCTGCTGCTAGAATTCAGAATTCATGGCTGCCTGTCCCCTCCCTGCCTTGGCAGAGGGCAAAAACAGACTTCAGACCCACTGGATTCATCCTTTTTCATGACCTTTTCATGACTTTGCTCTTTTTAAACGACTGCTGCCAGGGCAGCATTACACTCCTGCTCATCCTAATCCCCAGCAAGTCATCCTAGAATCCTAAAATGTTTTGGGTTGGAAAGGACCTTAAAGCTCATCTTGTTCCAAACCCCTGCCGTGGGCAGGGACACCTCCCACTAGACCAGGTTGCTCCAAGCCTCATCCCACCCAAAAATCTTCCAATTAGAGATACCTAAATAATTTCCCAGCTCTGAAGCCACTGTCCCACAGCATCCCATGGCCAGAGCATCTCTCCATCCCAGTAAAACCCTGTGTGCCCCAGTCAGAGCCACCTTGACACAGTTACTGGGATGTTCCATACCCAACCCTGCTCATGCCAGAGAGGAATTGGTTTGACACCGAACAAACAACTGTTGAATGTTTACTCGAACTTATATATCTATATATTTGTGTTAAAGAAAACCAGAACACTTCAAGGCTGCCCACAACATTTCCCTCCCCCTCCCCCTAAAAAAGTGAGATGCTTGTGGTGGTTTCAGCCAGAAAAAAAAATCCAGATACAGGGAGAGCATGACCCCGAAGTGTCCTGGAGCAAATCAGCAGGGAACAACCCTTTGGTGACCCTTTGGAGACGCGCCTCAGCTCTTGTCTGTGCAAGGAGCAGGCGGCAGTTCCAAAGCAAACACCGGGAGCTGGTTCTTTCCCGGCTCACGGCTGAACTATGCATCTCCTTCCCGTGGCCTCCAGAGCTCCCCGGGTGTCAAAGTCATTCAAGGAAAATCCGCCCACAGCCATTTCAAACAAACACGCAGGAAAACCACTGCCCACCTCTCTCCTTCAGGAAGCCCTTGAGACACCGGCAACGGGGAAATTTAAGGCAAAATCCATCTCTCCCTGCTCATCCCTCCCCTCCTTAAGCTCTTCCCCAGCACCTACCTGACCACCGGACCAACCCCGGCTTGACGAACCACAACCGTGCGCGGCGCGGAGGGAAAGATGCCGCATCCTCCCGCATCCCGGGGGTGCCTGCAAGCACCAGGCACCGCACACCGGCCATCGCCGGCACCCACCCCGACGCCCCGCAGCCCCCG
>JAHLSL010000038.1:14862529-15081236 GCA_025920805.1 Petroica traversi | reverse complement strand
CCCAGCCCAGCCCGGCCCAGCCAGACCCGGCCCGGGCAAAGCGCGGCTCAAACCCGGCGGATGGTGACTCAGTGACACATCGGGAGAGGGCTGTAAAGTCACTGAGTCGTTCAGGTTGGGGCAGATCTCCAAGGTCATCGAGCCCGACCTGTGAGCGGTGTCCGGAGCAGAGCACTGAGTGCCGCGTTCAGTCGTTCCTTAGACACCTCCGGGAGTGGGGATCCAGCACCTCCCTGGGCAGCCCCTTCCAATGCTTGACTGCCCTTTCCATGAAGAAATTCTGCCTGATGTCCAACCTGTACCTCCTCTGGCCACAACTTCAGGTTCTGTCCTCTCATCCTGTCCCTGTTCCCTGGGAGCAGAGCCCGACCCTCCCTGGCTGTCCCCGCCTGTCAGGGAGTTGAGCAGAGCCACAAGATCTCCCCTGAGCCTCCTTTTCTCCAGGCTGAGCCCCTTTCCCAGCTCCCTCAGCAGCTCCTCTCAGGATTTACAAGTCACTTCAAGGTGGTTGGGGATGGGAAGGAATCTCCCGAGGTGACCTGGTTCAGACTCTGCTAAAGCAGGGCCAACCAAAGCCAGTTGCCCAGGACTGTGCCCAGATGGATTCTGAAGATCTCCAAGGATGGAGACCACTCTCAAAAATGGAGATTCTACATTCAAAGTGAAAAAGACAGGATCGAGGCCCATGGGCACCCAATGAAGCACAGAAGGTTCCTCTGAACATCAGGAAATGCTTTTTTACTGTGAGGGTGGCTGAGAACTGGTACAGGTTTCCCAAAGAGAGATGTCGTCATCCTTGGAGATATTTAAAATCCATCTGGACATGGACCGGGGCAAGCAGCTCTGTGTGGCCCTATATGAGCAGGGGGAATGGACCAGATAACTTCCATGGAGTGGGGGAGAGCCCCCTGATTTTGATGCTGTGGACATGCAAGTGTGGAGGAGCTGATGATTTTCCACTAGATTTCATAGCTATAGGCGGTATGGCCTCAAGCCAACTGCCAGCACCAAAATCTTTGGGCTCCAGAAAGCAGGCATTTGCACCCAAAAGGCTTTTCAGGAGCAGCCTCTGGGCTCCTGAGCTATGCCTGGGGAAAGTCTGGGGGAGGCTGATGCATCCTGGACAGAGCCACAGTGGTGGGTTCAGCTGTAGAGTCACCGTGACCCCAAGAGCAGGTTAATTTATGAGTGCAGGGTACCCGTTTGTCCTCCCCTGGCTCTGCCTCAGCGGTTCATGCGGGTTTTGCTGCTCCAGCCTGTCAGAACTGCTGCTTTTTGATGGGTTTACGAGGGGAACAGAAGGACTGCTTGTTCTACAGGGAGAGGATCCACGGAGAGGCAGCCCAGGAATGTGACTTTGTGGCTCTGATAAGATCTCTGCAGCCTGGGTAAGGGTTTGGCACAAATCCCAGCACAAATCTCACAGCTCCTGGGAGAGCCAGTGCCCCCAAAGTGAGGAGGAAAAACATCCAGGGTGAAGAAGGTGGGAAGAGACCTCAATTTTTCCCTGTTGTTGCACTCAGGGATGTGGATGGGACACAACTGGCAGCTCCCAACCCCCTCAGTGGCATCATGCACTCGTTTTCTGGCCCTCAAAGACATCTCCTGAAAGACCCATAATACTGCACCATCCTCCTCCATTCCTTAAATAGGGAGGGGATTCTGCCCCTGCTTCCTCCAGATCTGGGACCCACAACATCAGAGGGATGTGGAACTGCTGGAGTGGGCACAGAGGAGTCCACGGAGATGCTCCAAGTGCTGGAGTTCCCCTGCTCTGGAGCCAGGCTGGGAGAGCTGAGAGTGTTCACTTGGAGAAGGATCCAGGGAGACCTCAGAGCCCCTTCCAGGGCCTGAAGGGGCTCCAAGAGAGCTGGAGAGGGACTTGGGACAAGGGATGGAGGGACAGGACACAGGGAATAGGTGATAGATAACGTAGGAGGTAGGACATAAAATACATCCCAGGCAGAAGAGGATGGTGCAGGGTGACATCCCTGCTGCAACGTGGACATTGCAATGCTGCCAGGCCACCTGCACCTGTTCTGCTCTGGTGAAAGGTTTTTCCCTCATTTAACTTCAAGTCATACCCCAGGGCAGCCATGGGAAGGGCAAAGGGCAGCCCTTGGTGGGATAACTGCTCTCCTGGGTGGATGCTGGCAGCCTGTTCTGCACCCCAAACCTGGTGGATGCTGCACAGTGAGATCTCTTGGATCACTAGCTCTCAGGTGAGAGACACCAAGCCACACTGTAGTTCTCTCAGACCTTGCTGCAGTCCCTGTTACTCCCTACCATTGACATTTTAAACCCTGAAATGAATCACCCAGCTCCCTTCCAGTCAAAGCCAGGTGTGGTCATGTTTGCCCAGGAGATTAGTCCCAGACTTAAGACTGGGTTGTACCAGGCTGGGCTCTCCCTACCCTCTACAGTCATCTGATAGGATTCAAATCTGCTTTGTGCCCTCAAACATGTCCTGAACGCTTTAATTCCCCACCCAAATGTGCATCAGAGAATGGCTTGGGTTGGAAGGAACCTTGGAAGGGACCTGCAAAGGGCTGTCCTGTTATTTTTAGGTGCTTTGAGTTATTATTCAAAAAAAGTGTCTTTTTGGATCAGGGTCTCCTTTCAGCAAGATACATCCAAATACTCCATGTCCACACTGTGCTGCTGAGGAGCAATGTAGCAGCTTTGCACCAGAGACAGCTGAGGTATTCCAAGCACCAAATGGGATCCAGGAAGTAGGATGAGTTACCTTTTCCCTGTATTTGCCTGTAATAAAGAATTTGACATGCTATTGTAGTTTGATAAAAGAGAGTTTTTTTCCCCTGTCTGTGCCCATACAGAACTCCTTCCCACTGGGCAAGGATTGATGCTCATCATCCGTTTGGCAAGTTTTAAATGAAAATTCTGCAGATGCAGAATTAGAACACTAAGAACACATTAGAATACTAAGGCTTTCTTTAACTAATAATTCAGAAAAAAATCCATAAAAGCCCTGGGTTACCAAGTTAGCTTCTGCAATCAGAGAGAAGCACTTGATAGTGTTAATTTTGGCACCATCAGCTGTTCCCCACGTGTTGCTCAAGGATTGTGTGGCAATTTGGGGTCAGGACTTTCCTGCCTCCCTGTGGTTTGCCCGCAGCAGTGACAGCCCATTGTGACAGTCTGGTGGGGATTACTAATGTGCCTCACACGGAGTGCTGCAGCTTTCCAGCTTCCAATCAGGGCAGGGATTGGATTGAGAGCAGTCCTGGGGAGAAGGATTTGGGGGTCTGGGGGAGGAGCTGGACCTGACCCATCCCTGAAACCCCCCATGTCCTGGGCTGATCCCCCAGGGTGGGCAGCAGGGGACGGGGGGATTCTGCCCCTCTGCCCCACTCAGGTGAGACCCCACCTGCAGAGCTGCTCCAGCCCTGGAGTCCAACCTCAGAATGTGGAGCTGCTGGAGAGAGTCCAGAGGAGGCCACAGAGCTGCTGCCAGGGCTGGAGCCCCTCTGCTCTGGAGCCAGGCTGGGAGAGCTGGGGGTGCTCACCTGGAGAAGAGAAGGATCCAGGGAGAGCTCAGAGCCCCTTGCAGGGCCTAAAGGGGCTCCAGGAGAGCTGGAGAGGGACTGGGGACAAGGGATGGATAGAGGACAAGAGGGAATGAAGGAAAAAGGGCAGGGTTTTAGATTAGATTAGATTAGATTAGATTAGATTAGATTAGATTAGATTAGATACTTGGAATAAATTCTTTATAATAAGGGTGATGTAAACTTCCCTGGAAGTGTCAAGGGCCAGGCTGGATGGGCCTTGGAGCAACTGGGATGGTGGAAGGTGTCCCTGTCCATGGCAGGAACTGGATGTTCTTTTAGGTCCCTTCCAGCCCAAAGAGTTCTGTGATTCTGAAGCAGGACATCACTTGCTGAATTGACCAGTGGATCCTTTCCCAGGGCTGAAAGCAGCTCTGAGAGACTCTGAGGAAGAGGCAGAGATGTTTTGCATACAGATGGGTGATTTCCAGGCTTGAGGGTGGAGAAAATGAGAGAATAGGAAAAAAAAAAAAAAAAAAAAAGGGAACCAGCTGTCACTTTCTTTAGTAACAGCCAGAAGTCATGAGAGCAGATGAAGAGCAGCATGCACCAAACCTCAGCTCTGTGTCTGGGCCCTATGGACTTCCCTGGAAATGTGGTTGGGTTGCCCCATTCCACAGCCAGGCTCTCCAGAGCTTTGTTGTTGATTCAGCCACTCCTCTGGTTTCATTTGGAATTCAGTTTTCCTTAAGCCCGCAGGCACAGCCTGTGTGGGTTTGTTTTGGTTTTCTATTAATTGCTGTATTTTCCTCCCGCACAGCAGGAAAACAGGATGAATCCCCACGGGATCTGTGCATCAGGAGCAGGACCACAACAAGATTTTATGTTCCCATCACTGTGCTAAGGCCGTGCTAGAGGCATCTGGGAGGAAAAACAAATCCATATGCTCTGAGTTCCTACTCTGGGAAGCAAGGAGGTGGCTGCAATCCATCCAAATGCACTGAAGGTCAGAGCTTTAACTCCTTACCCACTTTCCTGTGCTCTCCTGCTGAGATACCAGCAGCTCCCCATGGCTTGAAGTAAAGAAATTCCATTCATACACACTGATAGTAGTTTTCCATGTTCTTCTCCTCCACAACCAGGAAAATACCCCAGGAGCTAGAGCCATTTAAAGATTTACCAGAGTGCATGGGAGTAGCAAATACTTCAAGAAAATGATGTCAGAAATGGCTGAGCTGGGAGCGGATGGGATGGGGTGAAATTCTCCAGCCTATGTTAGGGAAAAGGTCAGGAGAGAGGATTAAGAAGGGCTCCTTCAGCATTAAATTATTTGTGATGAGAGTGAGGACACCATTCTGCTTGTGAGAGGGAATTCACCCCCTGGTTAGGGTTGAGCTCCTGCAGCTGCAGCTTTGGGGGAGCCCAGTAAATATAAATCCCTTTAATCCCTTGGAAAACATAAAATTTACCCTGATAAAAACATCTCATAAGTAGTCTCACTTCTGCACATAATTTCACTTCTGTAAAGTGACTTTTTTCCATTCCAAACATCGTATTCCATGCTATTATCCTTCTATTTTATTACAAATAGATTTGAAACCTCCACTCCAAAGTGTGGCTTGATGATCAGGTGACATTCCATCAGATTTAGATACCTTCTCCCCCGTTTTTAGAGCTGTGAATGAGCCACAAGCCTCTCCCCTGCCTTTCATGGGTGAGGCAAGGCTGCTCAGCAGCCAGGAAAGCAAGTAGATGGCAACTTGAAAACTGAACTGTGGCTTGAAAATTGACATTTAGTTGAACTAAGAGGCAAAAATCCCAACAAAAAACAACAACAAAAATGGCAGCAACATCGTCAAAAAAAAACCCCACAGCACCCCAGAATCTTGGAAGGATCACAGGGTACCCTTAAACCTCAGAAACCGAGTGACATACAGAGTCTGAGGAAGGGATGAGAAAATCCACACTGAGAGCTGTTTGGGTGCTCTGGCCAGCACCCCTCGTGTGCAATCCATGCATGGAAATTACTCCTGCATCCACCCCTGATTTTTCTGTTTCTCTCCAAGCCCTGCAGTCCCGGCCCTCTGTGTGCTAAGTGCTTAATTCCTGTTTTTTCCAGTGGATAGGAAGTGCTCAGTGTCCCCCTGAGCTTGTGCTGCCTTTTCACCCCGTAACCTCTGGACTGTGTCAGGGAAGTGAACTCAAGGACACCTTGGGCACCACCCTGGGGAGTCCCAAAAGCCAGGGAAGGCATCTGCCACCTTTCCAGCCTTCTCCATCTCTGTCCATCCCTCTGCCCTCCCCGGCCAGCGCTGCTGCGATGAATTATTCAGGCACGCAGCAGTTGCTGTGGGGCGCTGTCATGAATAACAACAGCGGCTATTTTTATCCCTCACTCCTGTTACCTTGCGGCCAGGAGGGGTGGGGCCCTGCCAGCTTCTGGCAGGAGGAAAACTGCAGCGATCCTCAGCGTCTCCGAGGGCTGGGATTGGTTCTGATCACCCAGATGTAGGTGAGATCGTGTGCAATCTGCATGGATGTGCCTGAATACCACGCTGTGATGTACTCACGGGGTGTTTTGCACCCATGTTTTATTTTTTCCTCTCATATTTTATCTGTACTGGGGCACACAGACTGTCCATTGCTGGATTTAATATTCTGTCTGCTGCAGAGGGAGAAAAAGCATCTCAGAAGTGAAATGTTGCTTCGGGTTCTGGCAATTTAGATAGGATAAATCATATTTCCTTTGGGGACCTACACGGATTCCTCCAGACAGTTTAGATCCTCATGGATGATGTGCCCACTTAAAAAGTAAACAAAAACATAAAAAATATAAACATAATATAAACAAATATAAAAATATAAATAGAAGTAAAAGTTCCAGGGGCACATCAAAGGTTTTTTTCTGCTCGCTCTTTGTGCTTTCCCCACTCATGAAAACATGAAATGTCCATCAGATCAGAGGGAAGGGGTGCATTTGAGGAGCAGCTGGAGGGAAATGGGTCCTGTTGAGTTTGCAGAAGCAGGGAGGATGTTCCAGCTGAAGGGAACATGTTTGGAGGTAGCAGGGCAGCCTGGAAGATTAAATAGTTAAAAAAAAAAAAAAAAAACTAAAAGGGAAAAAAGGAGGAAAAATAAAGACAAGGGAAAAGGAAAAGAAGAAAATAAAAAAGGAAGAAAGCAGCAACAGAGCTCAATATTTTTTTCTGCCAACCTGCCAAACTGAACACTCCATCAAACTATTCCAGAGGAGGGCTGAAAATCCTAAAAAGGAAACTCCAAACTTTCACTCGGACACACGGCAATGTGGCAAAGTCTCTCAGGAGCAGGAGAAATATCCAGGACTTGGGCTACACATATCCCAAACCGGCCACAGCGTTACCAGGCATTTCCAGTGAGTGATCTGCTCCAGGCACACAAACAGAAAATGGGAAACGGGGCAAAGGCTGTTTCCTTCTCCTTTTCTGAAGCACCAATCGCAGCTGCTCCCTCTGCA
The DNA here is from genome assembly GCA_025920805.1 of Petroica traversi. Lineage (NCBI taxonomy): Eukaryota > Metazoa > Chordata > Aves > Passeriformes > Petroicidae > Petroica > Petroica traversi. Next base: position 15,074,234 of record JAHLSL010000038.1, on the reverse strand, counting down.
GGGACCGGGCAGCGGGAATTCTGTGCCTCAGCGTTTGCACAGCCCAGCAGAACCGGGGGTGAATATTTATTCCCAGGATTACCCTGGAAAAACTGCTGTGAGCTACAATGTCCAGGGGACACAGCCAAGTTTGGGTGCCCGGTTTGCCTTGCTGATCCAAATGTTTTTGTCGTGCTTTTTATTCTTTTTCTATTTTTAAACAGAGTTTAGATAAAGATTTTTAATGGATGCCGTGATGGTTTTTTTTAAGGGGGATCAGTGGGTTTCCCTGTAGGCAGCGGCACCTTTTGATTCCTACCTACAACAGCCCCCTTGGAGACTTTAAGGAGGCTTGGCAAAAAAGAGGGAAAGGGAGTTTTTACACAAGCACAGTGATAGGACAAGGGGGACTGGTTTTTAAATTGCCAGAGGGCAGGCATAGAAGGGATTTTGGGAAGAACTTCTTCCCTGTGAGGGTGGGGAGGTTGCCCAGGGAAGCTGTGGCTGCCTCTGGATCCCTGGCAGTGTCCAAGGCCAGGTTGGAGGGGCTTGGAGCACCCTGGGATAGTGGAAGGTGTCCCTGCCAATGGCAGCGGGGGTGGAACTGGATAATCCTTAAAGTCCCTTCCAAACGAAACCATTCTGCCATTCCAGGACACATCCAAAATCACCTTTTCCATTCCGAATACCACGGGACCTGTCGCTTTTATGTGTTCATCCCCCAGCTACTGGAGTCACAGCGGGGCCAGGTTAAAGGAAAAAGCAACGCCAACCCAGTCCGTACGGGGTGAAAACACCCGGAAACTGGGCTCCCCAAAAAACAATGTAAAAACCAAGCTCCTAAATTAGTTTTGAAATAGTTTTTGTGTGTGTTTTTTTTCTTAGTTTGGGATTCTACTTGAGTGTCTTAGTTGCTTTCTTATTTGCTTTTATAATATTTTTTTTACCATAAAGTGACATTTTCAGCCGCTCGGAGCGTCCCAAGAGGCGGAGCCGGGAGAGAATCCGATCCCGCGGTCTCTCTGGCCCCGCCCCCTACTCCGCCCCGCTCTTTGATAGGCTGAGGGTCCTGTCCATCACTTTATCGCCTTCCTATTGGCTAGCTCTGCACTCTGCCGACCAATCAGTAGCGGCGCTGGGCGGGCCGGGGGCGGATTTCCCACGCGGTGGCGGGAAAGGAGCCGCGTTTGGCGCGAAACGGGAGCGCGGCGGGGGCGGATCGCGGGGTTTGCTCGGATCGCGGGCTCTGAGCGGATCGGGGGCTCTGAGCGGATCGCGGGCTCTGACCGGATCGCGGGTTCTGAGCGGATCGGGGGCTCTGAGCGGATCGCGGGCTCTGAGCGGATCGCGGGGTCTGATCGCTGGGTCTGATCGCGGGGCCAGCCCGGCTCCCCTCGGTTCTCACCGCCCTCCCCGGCAGCAGCAGGAGCGGCAGCGGGATCCGTCCCAGGGCGGCCGGCAGCATGGCGGCGCCGGCGGGCGGGCTGGAGGATGCGGAGCTGCGAGAGGCGCAGCGCGACTACCTCGATTTCCTGGATGATGAGGTGAGACGAGCTGGGAGGCGCGGGTGCTGCATCTCCTTCTCCCCGGGGTTGGGGAGCACCTGGTCCGTGTCCCCATGTCCCTTTCCCCCTGGATCCTCGGGGGTTGAGGAGCGTCTCGTCCCTGTGCGCCCCCGCCCCATGTGTATCCCCGAAGTTCGGGAACTAATCCATGTCCCCTGGAGTTGGGAAACACCTGATCCTCCCCGCCATGTACCCCAGGGAGCTGGGAGACACTGGTCCCTGTGTCCCCCCCTATTCCTGCCAAGGATTAGGGAGCACCTGGTCCCTGTGTCCCCCCATTCCTCCCAGGGGTTAGGAAGCACCTGGTCCCTATGTCCCCACCCTATTCCTGCCAAGGATTAGGGAGCACCTGGTCCCTGTGTTGCCCCTTCCGGCTTAGTCACTGGGATAACGGGAGTCCAGCTCTGCAGGGAATGGGCTCCTGGGGGATTTCTCATACAGGCGGATGTAGAAAGTGATTTGATTTTTGGGTGTCCTTCCCCCACCGCCGCTTGCAGGAAGATCAGGGAATTTACCAAAGCAGGGTCCGGGACATGATCAGTGACAACCAGTATCGGCTCATTGTCAACATCAACGACCTGCGGCGCAAGAACGAGAAGAGAGCCGGCAGGTGGGTGTGGGGCACCAGGGGCACTGGGACTGAGAGGGGTTTTAGAGGTCCAACCCTCATTCTGCAGGTCATTTGTCACATGTAAGCACTAAACCTCGTCCTGTGGTGAAAGCCTCACCATCCTCACAAGGAACAATTTTTTCCCAATATCCCAATTAACCCTTCTCTCTGGCAGCATGAAGCTATTCCCTGTGTCCTGTCCCTCCATGCACATGTCCCAAGTCCCTCTCCAGCTCTCCTGGAGCCCATTTAGGATCTAAGGTCTTTTCAGAACCTTCTCTTCCCCAGGCTGAACAACCCCAACTATCTGAGCCTTTTGTAGGATGCTCAGGGATATTTTGGACCAGGCTTGCTAATCTGCCCTCTGCCATGTGAGCTTTTCTAGAAGTGCTTGGAATTTTCTCCTGGCAGTTGCTGCCAGTGCACCTCACACAGAGCTGTGACGGACTTTGGTTTTTTTTTTTTTTTGTCTTCTTGCTCCTGGTAAACTTGTGGAGCAAGCAGGGGTGTGGGAAAAGCACTGAGGAGGGAAGGGATTGACTCATCTGCTCTGCCACCTCCCCGTGCTGCAGGCTGTTGAACAATGCCTTCGAGGAGCTGATCGCCTTCCAGCGCGCCCTGAAGGATTTTGTCGCCTCTGTCGATGCCACCTACGCCAAGCAGTACGAGGACTTCTACATCGGGCTGGAGGGCAGCTTTGGCTCCAAGCACGTGTCCCCACGGACACTGACAGCCTGTTTCCTCAGCTGCATCGTCTGTGTGGAGGGCATCGTCACAAAGTGTGAGACTGGGGGTCACCCAGGAGCTGTGGGTGTGGAGGGGCCTGGGGTTTGCTGTGGAGGAGCTGGAGCCCTCCAGGTGCCATGGCATGGAGAGGGACTTAGGACAGGACACATGGAATGGCTTTACACTGGCAGAGGGTAGGATTAGATAGGATATTGGTGAGGAATTGTTCCCTGGGAGGGTGAGGAGGCCCTGGCACAGGTTGCCCAGAGAAGCTGTGGCTGCCCCTGGATCCCTGGAAGTGTCCTAGGCCAGGCTGACTGGGGCTTGGAGCAATCTGGGATAGGGGAAGGTGTCCCTGCCTCTGGCAGAAGTGGAACTGGATGATCTTTAATGTTCTTTCCAACCCAAACCATTCCATGATTCTGCGTCCTGCCAACCTGAGCCAGGGAACAGGGAGCTTGAGAGAAGTTCCTGAGTGTTGGGATGGTCTTTAAAATCAGAAAATCCTATCCACATTTGACAGTGAGTTGTGACCCAAGTGCATTTTAGTGTTGGAGACCCTTTTGGGGCCTGTCTGCTGACGGAGGAATGAGACATCCCAGCCCCTAACTCTTTTTTTCCAACCCCAGGCTCTCTGGTGCGTCCGAAAGTCGTCCGGAGTGTCCATTATTGCCCAGCTACCAAGAAGACGATTGAGCGCCGATACACGGACATGACATCCCTGGATGCTTTCCCATCCAGCTCCATCTACCCTACAAAGGTGAGGTGGAGAAGCAGCACATTCCTCTGGGGAGAAAATGCCAAGTTCAGTATGGAGCTGGTGAGCCCCAGCCTCCATTCCTGCTAAAAGAACCCTTTCTAGCAGCCAAGTGCAGGTTGGGGGATGCAGCCTGTGTTCCCCCTGCCCAGCTGACCCCATCTCTCTTCTCTGCTCTCCTGAAAAATTGTTCTCATTAAAATTTGGGTTTCTGCTTCAGGATGAAGAGAACAACCCACTGGAGACAGAGTTTGGCCTCTCAGTCTACAAGGACCACCAGACCATCACCATCCAGGAGATGCCTGAGAAGGCCCCGGCGGGGCAGCTGCCACGCTCAGTGGAGGTGGTCCTGGACGATGACCTGGTGGACAAGGTGAAGCCTGGGGACCGTGTCCAGGTGGTGGGGACATACCGCTGCCTGCCCGGGAAGAAAGGGGGCTACACTTCGGGCACTTTCAGGTGGGTTTCAGACACCTCACCCTGTTGGGCTGGGTCTTGTCTCTGGAAGGTGAGATCTGGCAGGTGGCCATCTCAGCTGGGTCAAACAGTGGTGTAAATCAGTTGGAAGTGGTTTGTACCTTGATCTTAATCATAGGATGTGCTGAGTTGGAAAGGACCCACAAGGATCATTGAGTCCAACTCCTGGCCCAGCACAGACACCCCAACAATCCCACCCTGTGCCTGAGAGCATTTTCCAGACATTCTTGGAGCTCTGGCAGCCTCAGAGCTGTGACCATTCCCTGGGGAGCCTGTTAAGTTCCCCACCACCCTCTGGTGGAAGAACCTTTCCCTGATATCCAACTTAACCCTCTCCTGACACAGCTCCAGCCATTCCCTCAGGTCCTGTCCCAGTTCTCAGAAGAGATTGGTGCCACTTCTCCACTTCCCCTACAGGAAGCTGTAGACTGAGGTGAGGTCTCCCCTCACCGTGTGCAGCTGTGACTTCCAGCTGTGCCCAGAAGAGTTTGGATCCTCTTAGGAGATTCTCTGTTGATGCCTAGCACAGTCAGATTGAGGGTGCTACAGCTATTGAAGCTTCCCGCCCCCTTCCAGGGCTTCCTAGAGCAAGTGATGGCCCTGTGGAAGCTTTTGCTGTGCCTCTGTGGGATTTGCAGAGCTGACCATGGCTGTGTCCCTTCTCCAGGACCATCCTCATTGCCTGCCACGTGAAGCAGATGAGCAAAGACATCCGGCCTCTCTACTCTGCTTCAGACGTGGCCAAGATCAAGAGATTCAGCAAGAGCCGCTCCAAGGTACCTGAGTTTTGTGTCCAGGCATGAAGTTTCACCTTGTTATGTGTATAAGGAGGTTCTTGTTGGGTTGCAGGAAGGTCTTTAACCCTCTTAGCGTGTTGTATTTTCCAACTCATTTTCTTTGAATTTTCTGCTTAGATTGTGATCTAAGCCCTGTTTTTTCTTGCTGGTTCTGTACTGCTTGCAGAGCATCCTTCCTGCTGGTAGCTCTGCTGCGTCCTGACCCTACCAGCAGATTTCCAGGGAATTTCCTCTGCAGGTGAAACACTTCTTTTCTCACCCCAGACTGGGATAATGGGGTTCTGCCCCAGCCTCTTATGCTCAGAACTGAGCTTTATAACACAGAGAGGAGCAATCTTTGCTCTCACTGCTTCCAGTGCTTGTTTGGGTGAGAGTGACAGTCAGGATGGTCCAGGACTTCATATAAATCCCACTGAATTTATTTAAATCCCAAAGAAAACTCTGGCCAACAGTTTCCTTTCCAAATAATTTTCATCCATGTGGCTCCAATTAAGTTGAAGTTTGGGCTGAAATGGTCTTATTGCTTATTCTTGCTTCCTCCAGTCCATGTGACATGCTCTGCTTTTTCTGCTTTAGGATATTTTTGACCAGCTGGCCAGATCCCTGGCTCCCAGCATCCATGGGCACGAGTACATCAAGAAGGCCATTCTCTGCATGCTGCTGGGAGGGGTGGAGAAGATCCTGGAGAACGGGAGCCGCATCCGAGGAGACATCAACATCTTGCTGATAGGTCTGGGAGGGCTGGTGGTGTTGGGGGTGAGGTGAAGGATTCTAGATTTAGTTTTGTGGAGTAACTGAGGTTAGAAAAGACATCTGGAGGTTCCTGGTCCAGGGATGTGTGTAGGGCTCAGCCAATGTCAGTGATAGGTCGGGTTGATTTGAGACTTGTCCAGTTGACTTTGGACACTTCCAGGGATGGAGATGTGTCCAGATGTGGAGTCATCAGCACAAGAAAGATGTGGACCTGTTGGAATGAGTCCAGAGGAGACCTTGGTCAGGAGTCCAAGGACTGGATCATTTTTGTTCTGGAGCCAGGCTGGGAGAGCTGGTGGTGTTCACCTGGAAAAGTTTCCAGGGACACCTTGGAGCCCCTTCCAGTGCCTAAAGGGGCTCCAGGAGAGCTGGGTCAAGGGCCTGGAAGGACATGACAAAGGCAAATGTCTTTGCACTTCCAGAGGGCAGGGTTAGATGGGATATTGGGAAGGAATTCTTTGCTGTGAAGGTGGGGAGGCCCTGGCACGTGTTTCGCAGAGAAGCTGTGGCTGCTCCATCCCTGGAAGTGTGTGGGGATGAGCCTTGGAGCATCCTGTGATAGTGGAAGGTGTCCCTGCCCGTGGCACAGGGTTGGAATGAGATGAGGTGTAAGGTCCTTTTCATCTGAAGCCCTTCTGGGATTCTGGGGGATCCTGTGACCACTATCCCAGTGTTTGCCCACCCTCAAGAAAGTGTTTTTTTTTTTTTTTTTCTTTCCACTGTCCAGCTGGGTTTTTCTATTGCAAATTGTCCCCACTGCAAATTGTTCCATTCCCATCACCTCTCAAATCTCTTATCTCCATCTTCTTTTCTCCCATGGGATTATTGATGATGGTGGGAAGATCATCTGCTCACCTTATTTTCTGAAGTCTGAGTGAAACCCTTCTGACCTCTTTTCCCTCCACCTACCCCAGTTCTGAGCCCCCCCAAACCAGACACGGCCCCGGGGTGATGGGGCAGTTGGTATCTGAGTGATGAGTTATTCCTAAATGTGCCATTCTCCATCCCAGGAGACCCTTCTGTAGCCAAATCCCAGCTGCTGAGGTATGTGCTGAGCACAGCACCCCGGGCTATCCCCACCACTGGCAGGGGCTCCTCTGGTGTTGGTCTCACTGCTGCTGTCACCACGGACCAGGAGACAGGTGAGGAGCATTAGGGTACTGCTTGTTAAGCTCTGGGGGGCTGCTGTTCTCAATGATCTGGGAGGTCTTTTCCAACCTTAGTAATTTTTTTTCTGCAATGACTCTTGCAGGACTTGCTCTCTCAGTATGGTAATGATCATTCAGGATCACAGGATCCTGTGTTTTGGGATATTTTCTCCACCTCAATTAGGAGGTGGTTTTCTATGCTCCTCTTCCTCTTGGTGCCACACCTGAGGGCGAGCAGCAGCCTGGATTTTGTCTTCCTCATGGGAAGACATTCATAACACTTGATCCTTATCCTAAGCATTTTCTCTGCTTGGGTCGCAGAATGAAGCTGCTGCTCCTTGAGGCTCCCCCTCATCCCAGGGGTGATGGGGATGGCAGGGCAGAGGCTGTGTAGGGCCAGTGGGTGGTGTTTGACCCTGTTTTCCCCTCCCATCCCAGGGGAGCGGCGCCTGGAAGCAGGAGCCATGGTGTTGGCTGACAGGGGCGTGGTGTGCATTGATGAGTTCGACAAGATGTCTGACATTGACCGCACTGCCATCCACGAGGTGATGGAGCAGGGCCGGGTCACCATCTCCAAGGCCGGCATCCAGGCCCGCCTCAACTCCCGCTGCAGCGTCCTGGCTGCTGCCAACCCTGTCTATGGCCGGGTGAGTGCTGCTGTTACCTGTCCTGCAGGAGAGAGGATGCTGGCAGGAGGCAGCTGGTGAATCCCCCAAGAGATCCCCCAAATCAGTGGCTTGGATCCGTGGCACAGTGAAGACCTTGTTGGTTTGGTGTCTGTTGTGGTCATGGCTTTCCCTGAGAGGAGGTCCTGGGGTTTCTCACCATGTTTTGGTTCTTTCTGGGCAGCCCAGTGGACCCTCATGCTAGTGGTGAGCCTCAGTCTTGGTGCCTGATCAGGGATTGCAAAAAATACCTGTTTTCTTGGAAAATAAGAGTTATACCTGCCTGCCAGGTTGGGGGAAAGCAGCCATACTGGTGCAGCAGGCTGGGTTTGCTGTGGTGTCCAGCTGCCAGGACATCCATCCATCCATCCATCCCCCATCCATCCATCCATATTTGGCTCTCTTGTAACCCCTCACGTTGTCCTTCCCCAGTATGACCAGTACAAGACGCCCATGGAGAACATCGGCCTGCAGGACTCGCTGCTCTCCCGCTTCGACCTCCTCTTCATCGTGCTGGACCAGATGGACTCTGAGCAGGACAGGGAGATCTCAGACCACGTCCTGCGGATGCACCGCTACCGCAACCCCAATGAGCAGGACGGGGATGGTGAGTCCCATCCCTCCTCAGCCAGGTGTCACCCCTTGGTGGTAGCACTTGGGGACTACTTTTAGGGGCTGTTAGAATTTGCTCCAAGGATAAAATCCTATTCTCTGTGACATTCCCCTTTCCAGCCATGCCCTTGGGCAGTGCCGTGGAGATGCTGGCTACAGATGACCCTGACTTCATGCAGGAGGAGGAGCAGGAGCTGCAGGTGTATGAGAAACACGACGACCTCCTGCACGGGCCCAACCGCCGCAAGTGAGTCCTTCATCCCCTGGAGCTCCCCGAGGGTGTCCAGCACTGTGGGTTCATGGATTTGGCCTGAGTGTCCAGGCAGTGCCAGCGATGCTCCAGGTGGTCCATGTGAAGGATGCTAAGGCAGCCTTGCTTGATCTCTTGTGCCAGGCAGGTGGATGCCCCTGAAGGGGCTGTAAATGGATGGGAAGCCCATCCCCAGTGTGGATAACGTGGGTGTTCCTGCACTCCCGCAGGGAGAAGGTTGTCAGCATGGAGTTCATGAGGAAGTACATCCACGTAGCAAAGATGATCAAACCCGTGCTGACCGAGGAGTCGGCGAGCTACATCGCTGAGGAGTATTCCCGCCTGCGCAGCCAGAGCCAGATGAACTCGGACGTGGCCAGGGTGAGCCCTGGGAGCAGCTCCCTCTTGGGCCAGGAGGAGGGAAACTGAGGCACAGGCTGTTTCCTCATGGCTGTTTTCCACCTTGGGTGTGACACCTCTCTCTGTCCCCTCAGACCTCCCCCATCACAGCCCGGACCCTGGAGACCCTGATCCGCCTCTCCACGGCCCACGCTAAGGCCAGGATGAACAAGACTGTGGATCTGCAGGATGCTGAGGCAGCTCTGGAGCTGGTGCAGTTTGCCTACTTCAAAAAGGTGGGTGGAAAGGTGTCCCTCTGTTCCCAGGGGATCCTGAGATTGTCAATGGAAAGGTTGGGCTTGGTGCAGGCTGAGCCTGGGCTGCTGGTGGGAACTTTCCCGGACATATTAAGGGGTCAGATCACCACTGTGGGATCTTGGGTGCTTAGGGTTGGTCCCTAAAAGCAGCTGGAATGGAAATGGGGTCTGAGTCAATCATGGCTTTGTCACACAGGTGCTGGAGAAGGAGAAGAAGCGCAGGAAGCCGGTGGATGATGACTCAGAGACTGAGAAGGAGGAAGATCAGGAGTCACAGGACAAGGAGGAGCGCAGGACAAGGAGGTAGGAGCCAGGTCAAGGGAGTGGGAGGGACATCATGAAAATGGCACCAGCCTCTTCTGATGTTGCCACAGGCCTTGGGGAAATACTCCACGCTTTGCTCAGTCAGGTTAGTCCCACCACATTTATGGTAGAGGAACATCATAATAGCATGGATAAGGAGCTGGCTGGATGGCCACATCCAAAGATGTGAAGCACTGGCACAGGTTGCCCAGAGAAGCTGGGGCTGCGCCATCCCTGGAAGTGCTCCAGGCCAGGTTGGATGGGGCTTGGAGCAACCTGGCATAGTGGAAGTTGTCCCTGCCCATGGCAAGGGGTGGAACAGGGTGATCTTTAATGTCCCTTCCAACCCAAACCTTTGGGTGACCTCTCCTTCCCCTCCCAGAAGGAAGAAGGCACGCACAGAAGGCGAGGAGGGCTCCTATGACCCGTACGACTTCAGTGATGCTGAGGAGGAGATGCCACAGGGTGAGTCCCTGGCTTTGGTGACACCTGGCTCCTGAGGATGCTGATGGGTCTGCACTGCCTGGGGAGCAGCAATGCTGCTGTTTGTTAGCTGTGGTCACTGGCGTGGGGCAGCACCATCCAGAATCCCAAATCCAGATGAATCTGTTCATGTGGGACAGGTTTACCCAGGATACTGGGAAGGAATTGTTGGCTGTGAGGGTTGGGAGGCCCTGGCACAGGGTGCCCAGAGAAGCTGTGGCTGCCCCTGGATCCCTGCAAGTGTCCAAAGCCAGGTTGGACAGGGCTGGGTTAGTGGAAGGTTTCCCTACCCATTGCAGGGGGTTGGAACAAGATGTTTAAGGTCCCTTCTAACCCAAACCATTCTGGAATTCTTTTGCTGATTTAGTTTTTTTCAACATCCACCTCCAAACTGCTACAGAAATTAGCATATATAGTATATACCCTAATACTGGGAAGCAGTTTGGCATCACCTGTCATCCTGAGCTCAGTCCTGCTCTCTGGGTGCTTGGACAGCAGGCACAGGGTGAAGGTAACTCTCCTTCTGCTCCAGTTCAGGCACACCCTCCGAAAACACCCGAAGCCTCGGGAACTGGCGAAGAGAAGAAGCTGGAGTTGGCTGAGCCGAGGTGAGTGAGGGCTGTCCCTGTGTGTCTGCCTCCCCCAGTGGCTCCAGGCTGGTGTCCCTTGCTGGAGTTGCATCTCTGGTGCTCCCAGCTCCAGTTTTTGGCTTTCCTGCTGAGTGCTGCTGCTGGAATGGGGCATGGCTGAAGCATCCTGGGCTGAGAACAAGGGGAGGGATTTGTGTGTGATCTCCAAGAGTGATTCCCTCTCCCCTGACCAGGTTGAAGGCGTTCAAGGCTGCTCTCCTGGAGGTGTTTAAAGCCTCCCATGCCCAGTCTGTGGGCCTGAAGACTGTGATGGAATCCATCAACCGCGACAACCCTGAGCCCTTCTCGACGGCGGAGGTGAAGGTGGCCCTGGCCCACATGCAGGATGACAACCAGATCATGGTGTCTGATGACATTATCTTCTTAATCTGAGCCTCTGGGTGTGGGAGCCTGAGTTGGACTCTCAGCCTGCAATTCTTGGTATTTGAATGCTTCATGTGGCTGAGCTGGATTTTGGGGAGCTCAAGTCTCTGCACTTCCGTGCTGTGCATTGCTGGCTTTAAAAAGAAAGAGCCAGGAGCTTTGGAACTTCTTGCTGTGTTCAAAGTGGAGTATTTGGGAGGAGGTTTCTGCAGGGAAACAAAAGGAAAAACCTAGGAGCCAATTGTCAGTGTTTTTAATGTATTGTTTTTAGCTTTGGTGTTAAAGAGTTCCAGCTTTTAAATAAAAAAATCTGGATTTAGGAATCCAACATTCAGTAGTGGTGATGAGAAGCCATATGAGAGCTCCACTATTAGTGAAGCTTTTATTTCTCCCTTTTTTTTTTTCCTATTTCCCCCTATTATTTAGCCTAGATCTGCTTGTCTCACATGGAAAGGTGCCTAAAGCCTGTCCTGTTGGTTCTGCTCTTCCCACCCATCTTGTGGAGGATGATTCCTGGCAGTGGAGGGACAGGTGTAGTCTGACCTGCTCCACTGCCCATGGGTCAGCTTAGAATTCCAGATTTCACACCCCTGATGGGGGTTTTCCCTGAGGGAAGGACCTTGGAAGTCTCAGAGCTACCCAGGAAATTTGTCCCTGGCACGAATGGATTTCATCTGCTCCTGCCTTAGCCTAGGATCATTCCCTGGAGATGCCTTTCAGGAAAAGCTGAACACACAGTCAGACCAGTTCTGGCTGCTTGTGATCCAGAGCTGCTGAAGGTTTGGGTTTTTCCTTAATTTTTTTTCTTTTGTCGTGGTGAGTTTGAGGTAAAGCTTTGGAGAAGCCCCTGAGTAAGTTTGCTATTGTCACTGCCCATCTCCAGACACTTACACAGCTCCTCCCTTCCTTTGGGTGCCATAAATATTTATTTGGGTAATAAAAATGTCTATACTGTTCATCCCATGACTGGTGCTTAGGGGGATGTAAATTTCCCAATTGTGGGGATACAGCTGCACTTACACAGGTGGGATCTGTGCTGCTATGGAAGGACTTAGCTGCCTGGTGAGCTCTGAAAGCCAGATTTTGGAGCTCCTCTCATCCAACAGAACAAGGACAGCAGGGTTGGAGGGGATTTTGCATGTTTGCAGCCTCCTAAAGATCTCTGGGTGGGTGTATTGTGCTGGTACCTGGTACAGAGCAGCCTTGGACCTTCAGGCAGTGTCTGGCTCAAAACTGCAAAGATTGGTGAAAGTTAAACACACAGGTCCTCTGCTCTGGGATGGGAGATGGGATTGTTTGGCTCGGAGAAGAGGGCTCTGGAGAGACCTTGGAGTCTCTTCCAGTGCCTTCAGGGTCTCCAAGAGAGATGGAGAGGGATTTGGGACAAGGGATGGAGGGACGGGACATGGAATGGCTTCCCACTGCCAGAGGGCAGGGATGGATTGGGAAGGAATTCTTTGCTGTGAGGGTGGGGAGGCCCTGGCACAGGGTGCCCAGAGAAGCTGTGGCTGCCCTGGATCCCTGGCAGTGTCCACGGCCAGGTTGGACAGGGCTTGGAGCCACCTGGGATAGTAGAAGTTGTCCCCGCCCATTCCATAATTCCATGATTTTGTGTTTTCCCTGCCCTAAGAGGTGGGGAACCGCTAAGAGTGAATTTCCCGCGAGAGGACACCAGGAGGAGCTCCAGGGTAGAGAAATCGGTTATTTCCCTGTCCGTAGCCCGTGGCTCTGGGATGTGTTTGATTCCATCCCCCGTGTGCTGGTGGCCACCTCGGTTCATCCTTCGCAATTGGGAGAGGGGTCTTTGCTGAGAAAGGAAAAGCTGCCAAAGGTGGCTGGAGAGGCAGGAGCAAGGGGCTGGAAGGACAAGCCCTGTCCTGTGCTGCAGCTGGAGTTTTTATTTGACCCTGTCATCTGCAGATTTCAGAGGCTGCAATTTTGGCCCTTTGCTGCTGCAGGCTGTTGAAGGTCCTTTGAGCAACCCGGGACAGTGGAAGGGGTCCCTGCCCATGGCAGGGGTTGGGACTGGTTGGTCTTTAAGGTCCTTCCAACCCAAACCATTCCATTATTCTGTGATCCATGAAAACATAAATCTAAGTGTGTAACAAATCCTGCAGTGCAAACAGTGCTGTTCCTTATAGGAACTCAAGAGTGGAAGAGTTTTTGTAAGTGGAATTAAAATACTCTTTTATCTCCAAGCCCCATCCCTGCTCCAAGCCCTTGATGTGTGAGAGGGAAAAGCTTTCTAAATAACTTTATATTCCTGTATGTAAGGAAATATCTTCCCCGTGGGGATGGGGAGGCCCTGGCACACGGTACCCGGAGAAGATGTGGCTGCTCCATCCTGGAAGTGTCCAAGGTCAGGGTTTGGAGCAACCTGGGACAGTGGAAGGTGTTCCTGCCCATGGCAGGGGATTGGAACTGCATATTCTTTACTGTCCCTTCCCACTCAAGCCATTCTGTAATTCTATGAATAAAAACATTTCTACTCCTTTGCAATGATTCACCTTTGGTGGCCTCTTTTTGATTAAATTTTTGTTATTGAACTTTAACTTAGGACATGTTCAGTTGTAGGAAACTCTGGGTCAAAGAGGGAATCCCTGCTGAAGCTACAAGCTGCTGAAGGCACAAGAAGTGAGTGGAAAGTGGTGGTGGGGCTTCATAACCTGATTTTTGGTGTGATAACGTCATTGCTTCATCACATGTAACCGTTTCCACTCAACCCTGTTCCTGCACAATCCAACTCATTTTCATGGCAGTGCCCTTTCCTTTCCAGCAAGCACTCAGGGGGGAAAAAAAGCAGTCAGTTTATGGGCTAAAAAAGTGGATTTCTGATAATTCTACCCTCCCTTGCCCTTTCCCACTCAATGCCGCATCTCCCTAGATGCGCTGGTGAATATGTGGGACAGAGTAGGAATGTGTGTCACGGCACTGGTGCTGCCTCAGGTGGGCTTGGTAACCTGAAACGTGACAAATGTACATGAGGAGAGCTGCTGGGCTCTGAGCTGTCGGTTGAACAAGACCACAAAGCCATGACAACATCCTGCAGTGATGTAAAGCATCAGTCAATGGAGATTTCTGCTGGGGTTACTCTAAAGAGGTGACAGAGCAGGGACCAGATTAGTCCCTTCTCATTGCAAAGTTCTTTGAAAGTGTAAGAGGTTTCTGATTTTTTTGTAGAACTGAAAATGTCATGAATCTGTTGATTTCCTGGATGACTGAAGGTGGATTTGTGTGATGAGTCCTACACTTTAGTTCTTTGTTTCCAGCTTGCCTACATGGCTTTGGGCACGGTTTCTCTCAGGGCTTTTCTCCACAAATAAGCTCCATAAAGTGATTATATGGTGTGTTTTTTTGTTGTTGTTGTTTTGGGATTTTTTTTTTTGTTTGTTTTTTGTTGTCTGGTGGGGTTTCTTTCTGCCATAAAAATAGATTTTACTCCCAAGGAGACCTGCTGGTGCTCCAGGGGAAACAGCACGTGCAGATATCTTTCCAGTTGGTGCCTGGTCCTTCTGGATCACTGGATGCAGAATCCTGTTTCCACTTCTTTTTCATGCCTCCCTCACCTGTTATTTATTAAGTGAGGATTGTGTGATTGAGAGGAATTAAAGCTTCCATGAACACAAAGGAGCAGGACCAGGTGGAGGAATTCAAATGAATTTTCTGACCCAGCTCTTTCAGGACTCTTTGAGGACATTGACCAACACAAGTCCCACCAGACAAGTCAGTGGGAGAGGCTTTTCTCACAACACCTTGCTGCCTGCAGGGCCGTGGGACCTATTAGAGTGTTTTGGGATTGTGCAAGATTTATGGGATGTACAGGAGCAGGAGCAAAGTGTGCAAAGTAAAGGATAAAGGTGAATCAGTAAGAAACTGTGTGTGGGAGTGCTAAAGGTATCAAGCCGGATTAGCTCCAGATTATTCCTTGAGTCTGGGCTCCTCTTGGTGCTCCAGCCCCTTCCACAGCTCCCTTCCCCAGCTCCATTCCTCTCCAGGTATGTCCAGGAGAAATGCTGCTCCAAGGTCCAGCCAGGTTACAGGGCCAGAGAAGGGACAGGAGGCCAGGATTCCACCAGCACAGCTCAGGTAGGGGCTGGGAGCCAAAGTTGAGCTGGAATGGGGCTCCTGGTGGTGGTGATCAAGGCCAGTGAAGGTGGTCAGTGCCCTCAGGGCCCTTACAGGGCGTGCATGAGTTTTCAGAATTCTCCACCATATGTCACCACAATGGGAAATGCATCCCAGCTCCTGATGCCCTGATATCCCCCAGAAGTGCCCCATGGCACTTATTCTTCCCCTGTCCCTCCCCTGCAGGACACAAGGGTCCCTAAAAGGAGGAGGGGGTAGATTGTGCAGTTGGAGGGAGGTTAAATGGTGAAATTCCATGTCCTGCCCTCATTTTGAAACCCTTGTTGAGTTGCAGCTGAGTTTGCAGCTCACTGATCTTTGCTGCTGGGTTTGTTTGAGGCATGTGGAAGTGCATCCACATGTGTTTGTATTGAAAGAACACTATTATTAGAAAGAGGGGGGTGGGAAGGGGTAAAAAAAGAAACAAACAAAAAACCACCTGCCTGAACAGTTTGGTGGGGTTTTTTTCTCTTTTTCTTTCCTTATCTCTTGATCTGCCTGAATAAATGGTATTGGCTGATTTGGGATGCTGGTAGTAGTATTTGCCCTTTCCTTTTTTGGAAGTAGATGGGAGGAAGTGGGCTAAAAACTGCAATATCAGCTCCTAACCTCAGGTCAGGGAAGCCAGTTGTGCAATGGAAAAGGTGGCAGTGCCTCAGCTTTGCTATAAAATGGAGAGCACAACTGGCTTTGAGACACAAACAGGGTTGGAAGGGTCTCAGAGAAGGAAAACTCTCCTGTCCTGTCACCCTGACTTCCACCCAAAGCAGCAGGGAGGTCACCATGGCTTTCAGCAGCTCGGCTGGGGTAAGTGCTTATATTTAAAATGAAGGATAACATGTGTTTGCTATGAGAGAGAAAGCAGAGTGCAGATCCACTGATTTGTGCACAAAACCCTTTAGGCTTTCTGGGAGATGAATGGGATGCTGGGTGGGTCTGATGCAGCTGCTTGGCGATTGAGTGACAAGGGTGATAAGCCATTATTTATTTATTTATTTATCTCTTATTCAACAGCCCTGCTGATGTGGGATTGGCAGAGTCCTTTTTTGCAGACAGTATGTTATCAAAATTGCTGAAATTTCACTATGGATACCTATGCATTTAAATTGCAACCTGATATTTGCAGCACCATCAGCTCCTGTGATTTTCTTAAAAGCCCTGCATTTATTTTGTCTTCTTTTTAGGAGCTGGTCTTGATGGTCTTCGAAGTTCCCTTTCTGTTTAGGATACTCTATGATTTTGTTATTTACTAAAACTCTGCCCACTGGAAATGGCCCAAGAATCCCAGATTTTCTTGGGAAAAGGGTTATTTCCAGCAGATGGCCATGGGTGGCCAATTTTTACTGTCCTCAGAAAGCTGTGGCTGGGCAAGGTTTTAAGCTTAGGTACAAGGTCAGCTGAGTCCTTACTCCAATTTTTAGATGAAAATATGGTGCTGTGTGATTGCTGAGTAGGATCTTCATAGCTTGTTGGAGAGATGCTCTTCTTGCTGCAGAATCATCCATGAATCAGAATTTAAACCAGAGTTTAGCAATTTTTATGATGAGTTTTATTAACATCATTGTGCTATTGGCTCATCTTGGCCCATTTCACACAAATATAAATACAAAGATGGTCCAGTGATGGCCCAGCCTAACCAAGACCTGGCTCTTTGTGCCCTCGCTTTCCTGACTGGGCAGAACTAACGACCCCTTTCTCTCTCCCAGTTCAGACCACTGTTTTTGCTGGTGGTTTTAGCCCTCACTGTGAGGAGCTCACCCCACAGAAAGCCTGGTGCCTCTGCAAGGCTGCGGGAGGGTTGCCCGACCCAAAAGGATCCCAAATTCCCCACAACGGTGAAAGTTGACATTCGGATCAGCAACTCAGACGGTGCCTTTAGGATGGTCCATGATGTCAGGAACCGGTCTCTTGCTCCTTGGGATTACAGGTAAGTATTCAGTTGTTCTCCAGACTGTGAGAGCTGTGTCACAGATGGTTTTTTGTGCTGGCTTTTTCTTCATTCTCAGCACATGCCCAGAGTTCTGTGAATATTGCAAACACTTCTTGACACATGCTGATGTTTTGGTGTTGGGTGAGGTTTCTCCAAGAGAAACTATTTGCAGTGGAGAGGGAAAAAGCTGGAATGGTTTCTGATAATCTTGTCAGTGTTTGTCAATCACAGAATTATTTAGGTTGGAAAAGCCCTCTAAAGTTGTAGAGCCCAACCATTGCCCCAGCACTAAAAGACCACCATTTACCCATGTCCCCAGGTGCCACATTTGCACAGCTTTTAAATCCCTCTAGGGATGGTGATTCCACCACCTCCCCGGGCAGCTGTGCCAGGCCTTAACATCCCTTTCAGGGAAGAAATTTTTCTTAATATCCAATCTAAACTCCCCCTGGAGCAACTTGAGGCTGTTTCCACTTGTCAGTTTTTCCCTAGGAGCAGAGCCTGACCCTGCCTGGCTGCACCCTCCTGTCAGGAGTTGTGCAGAACCAGAAGGTCCCTCCTGAGCCTCCTTTTCTCCAGGCTGAGCCCCTCCAGCTCCCTCAGCTTCCCCTCATTAGACTTGTGCTCCAGACCCTTCCCCAGTTGAGCAGCTGAGCAGCTTTCCAACCCCTGTGCCCCAAGCCTGTAGTGCTGCATGGGGCTGAAATAATGATGAAATTAATTATTCCTCTAGGAAAAGAATGCCATTATAATTTCCTATCAGAAAGAAACTTCCAAATGCTGAAATTAAAACCAAAGAAAAATGAATGGGCCAGTGTGAGTCCTGTTTTATTTAACCCAGCTCCCTTCCATTCATCAGCTCCTAAAGAATGATTCAGCAGCATTGCCCTCCTGGTGCTGATTCCGTTTCTAGGAGACCAAAATGTTGAGGGCAGGGACATCCTTTGTGTCTCACAGTGGGGATGCTCAGGTAAATAGGAGATACAAGC
Organism: Petroica traversi; assembly: GCA_025920805.1. Taxonomy (NCBI): domain Eukaryota; kingdom Metazoa; phylum Chordata; class Aves; order Passeriformes; family Petroicidae; genus Petroica; species Petroica traversi. The sequence goes on along the minus strand of JAHLSL010000038.1, from coordinate 15,056,396 downwards.
AAGAAGATCCTGCCAAATTGCGCCGCCCAAGTGCCTAAATCAGTTTTGTGTCCCATTGCCCCCAGGCTGGATGAGGATCCCAACCGCTTCCCACGGGTGCTCGCCGACGCCCGGTGCCGCCTCTCGGGCTGCGTGAGCCCCCTGGGGCAGGAGGACCATGGCCTCAACTCCGTGCCCATCAAGCAGGAGATCCTGGTGCTGCGGCGGGAGCGGCGCGGCTGCGTCCCCTCCTACCGCCTGGAGAAGAGAGTGGTCACCGTGGGCTGCACCTGCGTCACCCCTGTCATCCAGCACCAGGCCTAGCAGCAACATCCGGGCAGGTGATTGACCAAATTATGGGTATTGATCTAATATCGATACCCAGCTAGAGACAGGCAAAGACTCTCTAACAGAGTTGTTAGAAAGTGGATGTTTATTTCAGCTGTGTGGGATAGCTCCCTAATGTGCAGAGCAACACGCAAAACAATACAAGGTCTACTTATTTGCAAGGGGTTTTGAATATTCAAAATAAAAACACACATTAGTCACATTAATACCTCCCATTCCCCGCTCTGTATGGTAATTAGCTCTGAATAGTTATTAAGCATGGGTGGTTTGTTCTTTAAATCGAGTCGGTGGTCGCATAATTTGAGGGAAGGGCGAGAATGATGAAGTAAAACTTGTCTTCCTCTCTTTGATCTTTCTGCCTTTCTGGCATTTGACAATACAAATTGCTTTTGGGAAAACTTCCAGTTCCTTTTATTCTCTCCTATTTAAATGGGTCTTCTAGGTAGAACGGTTAGTTATTGCTGTTTCTCATTCTAAGTACAGCTGAGCAAATATGAAATGACAAGCAACCAGTTACCTACTGCTTAAGGCTTACTTCTAACTCAATTCTTTGGTTAAACATTAATTCTTTAATTAACTCTAGCTTACTTTAGCTGGTTTCGGCTATACTAACTTTGCTTAAAATCTTAATTTTTAAAGCTCCACATTTCACAGGAACTTTGGGAAGAGGAAGTGTCTCCCACAAAGATCTCTCTGATGAAATCCCACAGCTGCTCGCCTCGCATCCCGGGAATTCAGCGCACCGTTCACCCTTGCAAGTCTGAGAAAATTGTCTCCTAAAAGTCATGATTCTTGCAGTTGTTCATTTATGGGTTGTAGGATGGGAATCGCTGGTGATGGAGGGGAGGAGGAGTTTTGTTTGTGACCCCAAGCAGTGAAAGGGGAAAGCAGTTCTTTTTAAAGTTTATTTTTCATTGTGGTTTATATCAGTTTGGTGTATCAAATTAGTTATAATTTCCAAAGTTGTCCTTGGCAGTAAGTTGCCCTAATTGAATACCTGCCCACCGGCACTGCCACAAAAAAATTCCTCCTCCTGCACCTTCTCCCTCCCTTCTTCATCCCTATCCCTTTTTCCCTTCTCTAGCCGTTCCTGCTCATTGGGATATTACTGGTGTCAGCCAGATTATTGGTAGCACCCTGGTTGTCACTACACTCTGGGTTTGTGTCACTGCTTCTCCATGGGAGCAGTGATTGATATGTTGCAGAATATTTTGGGAGGTAATTGAGTCCACTTGTCAAGTGTTAAAATGGCAAAGAACCAACAGATATCTGTATTTCTATTTATGTCTTCTATTTATGGCTGTATTTATGGCTCTGTGTGTGCTCAGAGTGCAAAAACATGGATAAATTTAATCTGTATTTATTCAATAACTTATGTGCTGAATAAAAATAATATTTTATTTTAAGAAATGGTTTTCTGTGGAAGCTCAGAACAGCAATAGACACAGAATTTGTGCTGCAGGAGCACTGAGAGATTTTGGCACAGATCGGGCATTTTCCAGTGCAGTGAGATGAGTAAGAGGGAGCAGAAGAGAACTTGCAGCCTAAACTGATGAAAAGATGCAAAGAAGAGGCTGAAGGCAGCGAAGAGAGGTTCTGCAGGCAGCAGTGGCAGTGAAATGAGGTTCTCTAGACTTCTGGGATGGTCTCTAGGGATGGTGGAAAAAGAAATGGGAGATATCACATTGCAGGGCTGCAGCCACAATTTGGGATGGATCATGAGAGTTGGGAAAGGCCTGTCCTTCCTCTTCCAGGTGACGTATGATCCCTACAGACAACCTTCTCCTCCCCCAGCTGGATGGCAGGCTGAGCAGGAATGTGGGGAGGTGTCAGATGGCTTCATCTCATTGCTCCTCAGCCAGGTAATTCACAGGTGCTGGGATTGAAGTGGTGGATGAGGATCCCTTGAATCAAGGAACCAGGAGTTGTACCTGCAGGGCATGGTTTCCTACCTCAGGAAAGGAGGAATTTCCCTTTTCTTCCCTGAGCTACACAAGGAGCACAGCCTGGCTCGGCTCACTCGGCTCACTCTTCAGGAGTTGGATGATCCTTGTGTGTCCCTCAGGATATTCCATGATTCTATAACTATTTATTATTTTACAATTTTACTGCAATATTGCTTATTTTTTTACATTGCTCCTCCTTCATCCAGAGCTGAGCCAGGCTCTCAGACTTCTGACTTTGGTTTCTGCTGCCTTTTAAGCCTGCATTTCCTTTTTCCCTTAAATCAGAACAAACCTGTGCAAACGTTCTAGTATTCCATTTTGACTGCACAGAAACCACTTTAAATCAGATCCACCTGGTGCACGTAGACCCAGGGTCTCTTCCCAGGGTGTGCCAAGTGAATTGTGGGGTCTAAATGACTCAAGGCCAGGTTGGATGGGGCTTGGGCCACCTGGGATAGTGGAAGGTGCAGGGATGGATTGAGATGGTCTTTGAGGTCCCTTCCGACCCAAACCATTCCATAGTTCCATAATTTTGTGATTCTGTGGTTCTTTGATGACTCCTCTGGTGCTTTTTGTTGAGTCAGGAGTGTTCTGTGCCCCGTGGGTCACTGGGAGCCACTTCAGCAATCCATGGGTGCCCTTCTCATTCAGTTACAAACATCTGCACTCATTTGTGGCAGCAGCTCTTTCGTTATGATCACCAGGCTCTTCATGTGGTGCAGGGCCAGTGCAGGGAGGTGCCTCCTCCTCCTCTTACAGTAACCACTGACTAGGAAATCACAACCCCCTTCTTACTCCTGACCTACTTCTCTCCACAAACCTGCCCTGTGGGGCTGCCATCACTTGTTTCTCAGGGAGAAAACTACCCCACATCTCTCCTCTCAGCCATAATTACTTTGACACTGGGTTCATGGCACGTACCCCCTGTGCTGATGCTCCTAAACACCCATCAGCTTACCTCAAGAGTGGGCCTAACTGAATGGATGATGAAGTAGCTAATTAGGAAAATACACAGTTGGCCAATTTAGGAAATCTTATCCGTGGGTCATGTGGTTTTACAGGCAGACGTCTCAACAGCAAACCACACACCACTCAGGGAGGCATTGCTTGTATGTGGGGTTTGTTTCCTCCTAATGGCATCATTCTTAGAGTGCAGCTGCTTGTAAATACAAGCCTGGTTATTTTTTTGGGCGCTGACTTTTGCTGCCAGCAATCTATTAATTTGGGGGTTGGAACTAGATGATCTTTAGGGTCCCTTCCAACATAAGCATCCTGTGATTCTATGAATCAGAGAATGTGACAAACAAATTTATGCTTCTCGTAAACAGCACAGTCATATCAGCACCGAGAGCAAGAGCAGTTCACTGAACTTTGCTGAAGGCTTTGCTTGGTTTGTTCCCTTTGCAGCAGTGGACCCAGATCCTGGGTGCCCAGTTGGGCATCTCTGGCTCTGAAATGTGGCTTTGAACAGCCCCCAGGGTCTGGGTTGTTTTACCAGGAGAAGAAGACACAGCTGGAGGTGCAGCAGCAGTGCCACAGTGTCTCCTTGTAACCTGCTGGGCTGAGCAGCCTCCAGTCACAGGTTGGTATCAGAGCCTTGTGGCCTTTCCTATTCTTTTTCTCTTCTAATGTCCTCTCACTAACCTCCTACCTTTGTTTTTGCTCGCTGCTCCCCTGGTCTGTGTGTTCTGGCAGCTGGTCCTGGTGTGGCACCTCCCATGGGATGTTGGTGGGGAGCAGCAGTGATGCCAGCATAGGCAGATGCCTCCTCCCAGACCCGTGCTGTGACCTGTGATTGTGCTGACCAGAAAGCATCCCAGGCCTCTTTGGACCCCTGACCTCAGGCAGGTGCTCCTGGGAGTGTTCAAAGGGACTGCAGTCCACAGCAACCTATTCCACAAAAATTGTTGTTTTAGAAAGTGTACAAAATTAAATATGTAAAGAATGCAAAGGCTGCAAGCTAAAAGGTTGAAAAAACTGGAGAGTTATCTTGGTAAGCCAGAGGGTTAATGGCTGGAAATCTGACATGATTTATTGGGAGTTTGACATTATAGGCAAAATTTTATGGCAATTAGCATTTTCTGATGAGTCCAGAAATTCTCTGGTAGAGCAATTTTCTGGTCGGTCTGCAGGGATCTGTGGGTTGGTGCCAACGTGATGCCTATAGATGATAGGATGAATTTCTGTATCAGCTGCAGGTTCTGGAGGTGGCCTGAGAGACCAGACCAGAAATCTGCTCCCATGTCACCATCACCTCCAAAACAGGAGACTTTCCTTGACCTTCCCTCTGAGGGTGGGAAGACACTGGCAGAGAGAAACTGTGGCTGTTCCATCCCTAGAAATGTTCCAGGCCGGGTTGGACAGGGCTTGGGGCAACATGGGATAGTGGAAGGTGTCCCTGCCCATGGTAGGAGATTGGTACTGGATGATCTTTAATGTCTTTTCCAACCCAAATCATCCTATAATACCACAATCTCCTTTTGTCTCCATCCCCTTCTTCCTTTTACTTCCTCAATATTATTTTAACCTTGTGCTCAAGAAGAACGAGCAGGCTGATTTTACCTTTTCTGCAGCACTGTTGCAAGGCAGTGACAAAAAAAATCCCAAACCTGATTAGAATGTCTGTGATTGTCTGGTATCACTTGGCAGGGCCTGAGCTGTTGGTGGGGATAGGACGTGTGCTGGTGTTGGCTGTCAGGAGCTGAGAAGATGCCAGTCAGGCTCAGCACCAGACACAATCTACACTTTCTGCCTTTGCTGCTCACAAAGAGGAGTTCCAGGAGCTGGACTTCAGTGGTACTGGTGGATCCCTTCCAGCTCAGAACATTATAGGATTGAAAACATTTTTCATATTTTCTAATTATTCCTCACACTTCCAGGGCTAGATAGTGGAGCAGGTTCAAGTCCTCAGCTCTTCAGAGAAACCCCTTCTGGCTTTTGGTGTAACTTTTTACTTACTCTTCCTCCTCAGCTTTTCTACCTTTTATCTATAATTTCAACAAAATATTAAAAATATGTTTGATGCTCCTTGGGGCTCATTGACTGACAAAATACTGTTTTCTGGGCACAGCTTTCTTTGAGTGAGTAAAATCAGTACAAATCATCATGTTTCTGTTTTATTTGCATTCTTAGTAAGCACAATATATTTGTATCATGAGCGAAGTTCCCTGTTCTGGTAAATGAATAAAGATGGTTTATCTCCTCTCTAACTTGACACCATAACTTTTGGGGGTGACTTTTTATGTCAGACTTCTGAAACTTGTGTTCTTGAACTCATTATAGCTGAATCTGCAGCACCTTTTACAAGCAACTGGTTTCTATCCAGATTGCTTTGATAAGTGGCAATGATGAGCGTGATTATCTGAAAAATCCAATCTCAAACTTCCCTTTCTGGTGGGTTTTACTCACAGGTTGCCAAGACACTACTGCTCAGATTTTGCAAACTGACATGAAGCTGAGATGGGGAGCACTGCTGGCCTAGAAACTTTTTATGTTGGAGAGGGTTTTGCAGCAATTCCGCCCCCGTTCCCCCCAAAGACAATATCATTTAAGAGCATCAAATTAGCAGAAATTTGCATTGAAACTCTTGAAAACAAGCAGGAGCAATCTTTACCTGTTGAACCTCAAACTGATAAGAGCTGTGCATGGGTGAAAGAGGAGCTCTACTCTCTTTGGTCTCTCGTTGTGATCATTATTCACTGTAGAAAAATCAGGATGCAGATGAGGTGATCTTTGTCAGGGTGCATTAGTTTGGGATTATTCTGCATCTTTCCAGCTGAACACAGCAAGGAAGGAAATCGGCGAAGGAAAATTTCTTGGCTCATGCTGCCAGGAGATAGGAGAGAACCTGCAGTAGGAAAGAAAACAGTCCTCTGACCCCATGAATCCAAGTGATTAATTAACCTATTAAGTACTTCTGCAGGGGAATGTAGAACACCCAAGCAACCTGTAGTTGTGAGCACTAAGTTGTCCAAATAAATAAAAAGTGGTTCTGTCCTGAAGCACAGATTTAGCTGGGTGGGTAAATGGTCCAAGGAAAATCATGCTGGTGGAAGGGAGACTGGAGTATCTTCACTGAGGCCAGGTTGGACCGGGCTTGGAGCAACCTGGGGTAGTGGAAGGTGTTCCTGCCCATGGCAGGGGTTTGGAGCTAAATGACCTTTGAGGTCCTTCTGACCCAACCCATTCCTTGATGATGATATTGATCTGTGAAGTTTGTCAGCAGGAAGCTGTTGGCTTTTTGATGCTCGAGCTGTGTCATCTCTTTCTGACCTGATTCTGAGTTTTTCCACCTCCGCATAGATCTCTCAGCATTTTCCAGTCCCCACTACACATGTGCCAAATCCAGCTAGTGGAACATGACTTCCAGGGAATGAAGAGTTGGACTTTCTGTGATTTTAACTGTTAGAAATGACTAGGGCTATGTCAGACAATTTGGCAAAACTCCTTTGAGGAGTGGTTGGATATTGAGAGATTATCTAAATGACAAGGAAGTCTTTGAAAACCTTGAAGGATGAGCATTCCTTGATGGTTTTTGGTTTGTTGTTTTTTCTTTTTTCCCGAGTCTGTTCAGTTGCTTAATACTTGTGGGATGGTCAGCTGCGTTAAATTTCAGGACCTGCAAGAGACTTTAAGGAAGATTAACTGGAGATAAGTTCAGAACTGTCTAAGTTAGGATCATACACACTCCTAGATTCCTATGTTTTGGCACAGTTATATCAGTTTGAAGGTAACTAAAGATGTGGGCAGGAGTCCATTGTTGTGAGTGCAGGTACTGTGATCAGCCTGAGTTAACAAATGTTTCCTTGGTCCAGTTTTTATCTGCCAGGTCACAGAGTGGTGTGAAACCTGTGGCTGTGCTGTGGGTTGAGGTTTCAAGCTGACCCCCCTGGAGTAGGTTAAAGAGGGTTTCGGCTCACTGGAAAGCTGGAGGGGATAATCCCCAGTAGCAAAATCTGGGATGATCACAGCTGGATCTGGAGAAGATGCTTTCACCCGAAAGGACCTTCCTTCTCCTTAGGGACCCTCAGCCCTGAGCTCTGTACAAGTTCTGTATTTGCTGTTGCATCTGCCTGTGCCCGAGCAGGGCCACACCTCCCTGAGACAGCAGCAAACAAAACATCCTCGTCTTCACCAGCCAGCCTTTCCCTCCGAAGCACAGAATGTGTTCACTGGAGCACTTTTAACCTGAGTGAGCTGTAAATAAACCCTCCTGCTGTGCCAGACACCCACCCATGCAAGCGGCTTCCGACCGCAGCCCAAGTGCTGTGTCAGGGTGCCCCACATTTGAAATGCTGAAAATGCACTGGAAGGACCTGAACACTGAGAAAATCATGATTATAATCATCCGGACGTGGTTAATTGCTTCAGTGTGATTCTCCTGACTCTCGTGAACGTCCCCAAGGGTACCCAGGTGGTGCCTCTGCTCCACCGTGAAATGGGCTAAAATGGACTGGGCTGAGATTCACAGATAATGTTGGAGCCAAGTGAAAGCTCAGCAGTGGAAATGCCCTCACTGTTTTAGATGAGGGAGTTTCCCCCTCAAAGAAATATTCGCAGTGCTGTGTTGAACCCATCTTTACAAATCCTTTTCCAGTTGGATAATTAGCTGGATAACTGAGTAGTTATCCAGTAGAAATATTGTTTTGCTTTGAATCTCCTTAATGCCACTTTATAAATAATTTTTCTGCAGGTGTCTTATCTTCTCTATTGGTAAAATGGTGTTTCCCCTATTTTTTTTCCATGGGCTTTACATTCTACTCCTGCAGAGGTAGACATTAAGAGAAATTGAGGCTTTAGCATCATGTAAATCTCTTTTATGGTCATGGGGTTGAGGGATTTCTTGCCATATCAAGGAAATTTCTTTAGAAAGAAAGGAGAATACCAAAGAGTTTTTCACTGTCTTTTTTATTACGTAAAGATAAATAAACATTACCTCAATACTTAAAAAAATATTTTAGGATAATACATTATTACCGGTTTTTTCCACCATCATAAATAGGTATACATAAATAGGTATACAAAAATAGACATTTCTAAGTGTAAACTAAAGATGGGTAGAGTTCCAGTTACTTTTCAGCCTGGCACATGAAGGTATCTGGATTCTGAATCTGAGGAGCTCAAGATTTTGGGGGGGCAACATTAAATTTTTTAACCGAGATGCCTAATTTTCAATATATTCTGATGCATTCTAGCTGATGTTTATGGTTTGGTTCAGCTTTTTGGCGGTTGGATCAGGCCCCTTCCATGCAAGGAAGTTCTCTGTGGCTCCTTGTCCTTGCACCTCCGGCTCACTTCAGGCCTGGTGCTGGACCAAGGGGGTGACGCACGTGCAGCCCACGGTGATTATTTTCTTCTCCAGCCTGTAGGATTGCTGGCAGCCCCTCTGCTCCCTGCGCAGGACCAGGATCTCCTGCCTGATGGGGACGGAGTTGAGGCTGTGGTCCAGCTGCCCCTCGGGAGTCACGCACCGGGAGTGGCGGCACTCGGCGTTAGCGATCAGCCGCGGGAAGCGGTCGTGGTCCTCGTCAATCCTGGGAGTTGGAGGCAAAGGGAACATTTGAGCCCAAAGGCATGATAATCTGGATGGGAACCTGTGCATCCTGGCGTATGTTGCCATTGGAGAGACAGCAGATTCTCCAAAACCACAGGTTTTGTGGAAATAAAATGTAAGTACAACAAAAAAAATGGGTATTTCTAAACGTATGGCTGCACACAACTGCCTTTGCAAAGGACTTGCTCCAAGCAGGCACTGACTTTGAAATACTAATCAGAAATGATTTGAGCTTCCCAACCTGTCACTCCAACCCCAAAACCTTCATTTCTTTCCCAAAACATGAATTGTTGATGGTGTTAGGCCAGCAATGAGTTTGGTGCAATATTAACCCTCTGAGGTATTTTTTTATGATGTTTCAGATAAAGAATGCTTTAGAAGATTAAGCTTGCCCCAGTATACAAATTAATTAATTAAATTATAAAAGTAATTTGCTTTGCCTTCTGTATATTGCTTAGGCCTCGTGTTTATTTTTCATGCTTTCTGTACTGGTTCTCTTCCAAAGAGGGTTATAGGGACTGTTGTTACCCACATATTACCAAAATCCCTCAACTGTGAAGCACTGAACATAGAGATGAGGGATTATTTGTAGCCTGGGCATCCAGTGTTTTTCCAGGCTGTAGGGTCAGGGACCATACCTGTAATCCCACGGAGCCAGAGAACGATTGCTGACATCAACAGTGGCTTTGGTGTCCTGGTTCGTGCTGCTGATGCTGAGGTTGACTCTCACAGTTTGGGGGAATTTTGAGTCTTTTTGGGTCGGGCATCCATCAGATGCTTGTTTGAAGAGGTTCTCTGGCTTGAGCCCAGGCTTGATCACCTTCCCGTGGGCAGAACTGCTGGCTGACAGCACAGCTAGCAGCATGAGGACCAGGGGTCTGAGCTGGAGAAAAATTGGTACATTTAGGACACAAGACAGGTGTGAAATTCATCCACAGTCAACCTAACTGCTGGTTAAAGCCCATAGTGCAGGTTGGAGTAATTATGTAAAAATTCGCCGTATGTCGTATCCAGTTTTGCTCTCATTAACTGATTCTCACAGTGCTGACAGGTGTAATATACACCCAGTTGCAATCTGGTGATTAAAAATTGTTAAATTACAGAAAATAATCTTATACAGAAGATAGCAGAAAGGATATAACAAGAAGAAAGACACTCCAAGGTTGAATTTTCAAAGTATTTCTTGCCTCAAGGTATGCTGTGGGAGCCCATGTCACTAATGTGTAGTCTCATTGCTGCCTCAAGACCATTCTCACATTTTAGTTATTTTTCATTATTAATGATTTGAACAAGCATTTTAAAAATGGGTGCAGATAACAATTCAATCTATTAGAATTTAAATCTTAAATTAAATCTCTCAAACTATGGGGGAAATAAACCCAGAAATCAAGTTCTTACCAGAGAAGAAGACATCTTCCTTCCTCCTCTTAATACTTCTGATGCTTGTGCTGGGCTCTGCTGAGCTGAAGGTGTCTGGGCACATCTGCTGCTGGACCTTTTATAAGGATTTCTGGGCTGTGCTAAATAATTTGGAGTAGGTGTTTTTTTCCTCAACTTAATTGTGGTTTCTGACCATAACCTAAATTAAGATGTGTATGTATATAGATTCCATTAACATAGGTGGAATACAGGTTATATCTTAGATCTACAGATGATGTCATTCCTTTTGCCATGTAACTCAAAAGGTGACAAAACCAGAAACAAATTTATGGGTGCAAATTATTTAATTTTAGACTGGGATGCTGTAGGTATCAAACCCAAATGTTGCTGGCACAGGTTTGGATGTGTTCACTCCTAGGTCGGCCTGATGACTTTTCATCCCAAATTGGGCAGATGTTGGACAGCTGGCCACCATCGAGTTGCTCTCATATTCTTCCCATGGGCTGTAATCTGTCTTGATGTCTGAGGGGCAATGTCCCTGCTCAAGCTCAATTCTTCTCTGAACTGCACTCTTTTTATTCATAGTTAAACCTCAGGTGTGATACCTCAGTGTTGATCAGAATGCTTGGTAATAATGAGTTCCCAAAAGTCATTCACTCTCCACACACAGGAAGAAAAAAAAAAGGATTAACTTTGTTTTGAGCTTGCCACCTTTTCATTTTGCTTTCATTTTCCTTCTCTCGTGCTATGAGACTGTGTTTTGTTCCTAAGGAGAGGAGTTTGGGAAGTGTGATGGATGTAGTTAAACTTCCACTTCCTAAGTTAAGGAGAGGACAGAGGACTTCCAGAGAAAATTTGTGAAGGCTGAGAGATGCAAAATGACACCCAGGCACAGGTTATCCAGAGGAGATGTGGCTGCCCCTGGATCCCTGGAAGTGTCCAAGGCCAGGCTGGATGGGGCTTGGAGCACCCTGGGATAGCGGTAGGTGTCTCTGCCCATGGCAGGGGGTTGGAATGGAATGATATTCGAGGTCCCTTCCAACCCAAACCATTCCATGATTCTAGGATTCTATAACATTGAGTCTATTCTCTGACATTTCTTTTTTAAGGAAACACTCCACCACCTTGCTCTGACAGTTTGTTATGAGTAGCCCAGATGTGCCCCACCATAAAGTGATGCTCAGTGTAACAGCCTTGAGCTACTGATCAGAACTTTTCCCAGGTCTAATTCTGGTGTTTTTCTAATAAAAATGATGCAGAGAAGGCACGGATCTTTCACATTAGCTTAATATTTAATATAAATATTGCATTTAATATTTATACCAAAATACAAATTTTACCTTGTGCCATCCAAAGGAGGATGCAAATAAGGGTAGAATTTAGTTTGCGGTTTCTGGGATACCCGTGACCTACATCCGCGTGTTTAAAAAATGCTGATGCTTCAGAAATTAAATGTATATTTCAGTTTCCCTCTTCAAGTCAGAGGTGTACAGGTTAAAGGAAACGGTCCCCTCAGAAGGGGTTTTCTCTAAAGCCATTTACTGAAATATCCTTTCAAAGTGGGTCAGGTAATTTGCCAATTTTAGAAGCAAAATACGTTTTCGAAAGCCTGCAAGGGAGCGGAAGGTTAGATTCACCCAGCCTGACCCTAAACTATCTACCTTAAATGCGTCAGTGGTTGGGTTACCTAGGCAGTTGAAAGGTGAATAGTTGAGCATTTGAACGTGGCGATGGACCGCATCATTGCAATGGCAAAAAAATAAAGTAAAATTTCCATGGCTTATATCGAGGCATGAACGCATTTGTTGTAGGCAAGATGTGACGGTCTGAGGAGAAAATGTGCCTCTTGAAATGCTTCTACCAGGACTGAATTATACAAAGAAAGCTCTCACATTTCTGGTTTCCAGATTTTTCCAAGCTCAAAATAATTATTTTGGAATTCTTAATGCTCTGAAGTGAAAAAAAAAAATAAATTTTTCTCCACAAGATTAGAATTTACCCTGTAGGATATGTTTTATTCTGGCACACAGCTTTCTCTTAGCTAGAGATCTGGAAATAAACAAACAAAAAAATAAAGATTATCAAAAGCCTTTTGAAAGGAAGCTTACACCTTCTCTTGCCTCTGGTGAAAGCTTTCTTGAAATTAAGTTGCTATTTAAATACTTTGCCAAGCTGAAATTCTTCAGGCACCCAAATCTGAGTGTGTTGGTATTGATAACACTTTCTTCCCTCAAAGCGTATTTTTAGAATCACTGAATGGTTTGGGTGGGAAGGGACCTTAAATTTTATCCAGTTCCAACCCCTGCCATGGGCAAGTACACCTTCCACTATCCCAGGTTGCTTCAAGTCCTGTCCAGCCTGGCCTTGGACACTTCCAGGGATGGGGCAGCCACAACAACCATCCAAGTGCTGGAGCTCTGGAGTCCTGACTGAACTTGCTGTAAAGTAAAAGAGAACTGGCAGAGAACTCCAAATACTTTACATATTATATTTAAATCACTGTCTGTTAAGTTAATGATACTTCTGTAAAATAAGATGTTTTTTTGCAACTTTATGTTTTTCTTCCTGGAGAGAATTTATTTTCTTCCTTTTGAGTAGATATTATAAATGCCTATAAATGCAGTAGCACACTCCATCCTACATACAAGCATTGCATGACCCGCTCTTGGTTGTAGAGATAATTTGTAGGATTAGACTGAGCTTGAGACCAGTGATTATCTGTGGGAAACTAAGAACATGATGGAACAAGGCTCTGAGCACTCTGATTAAACACTGACATTTAATAAGTTTAATTTAATTAAATCATGCTGCGAGTGGATGGTTGGGCCAGACACATTCAGAGGTCCCCTTCAAACTGGTTAAATCCAGAGAAGGTCCAGGAAAATGCTCGGAGGGCTGGAGCACCTCTGCTCTGGAGCCAGGCTGGGAGAGCTGGGGGTGCTCAGCCCTGTGTTGGGTCTGGCTGAGCTGGAGTTCATTTTCCCAGAACAGCCCTCCCAGTGCTGGGCTTTGCACTGGGACCTGGAAAGGTGTTGGGAACACCCCAGTGTTTTGGCTACTGCTGAGCAGGGCTGGAACAGCATCAGCGCTGTGTCTTCACTACTGGCCACAACATTTTGCATGCAAGAAGGAGTCAGAATCCAAAAGTTTTACAGAATAAGTGACTCAGAGGAATTTTGGTGAGAGTTGTTAATGCACAGTAGGATCTCCATTTTCAAGCCCTTTCACCTCGCTGCAGTTCAATTTGACTTTTTTTTTAATAACTACTGGAAATTCACCACTTTTCCATTCATATGCAAATTCTGACCACAGTGCAATGAAGTTTCCAGAATTATCCCAGGGAGGGATTTCAGAGAATAAGCACTGCTGAAGGTTTCCTCCTCTGAGATGTGGCCTTGTGGAGGTGGGGTGGGGAGCATGGGTGGGTGACAAAAGTCCCTGTCCCATATTAACCTGAAAGATGCCTCTTAACCTGACCTGATCCCTCTGTCTTGCCATGGATACAAGACAAGATTGTTCAATCTGCCAGGCAGATTCTTTTTATTCTGGCTGAACTGGCTGTGCTGAATTTCCTAAACCTTCTAGACTCAGGAGTGCCAGCAAACCCATACAATGTGTACAACCCTTCCTGCCTCTCAGAACCCTCCCTTGATGGGTGATGGGGAATTAAAACCTGATGTCCTTTGCTCTGTCTGTCCCACACACAATCCTGGCCAGACTGTCCCCCTATGCACTGCTCTCTTTTATGTGTCTGGGTCTTCCAAATTACATTGGGCATGGAGAGCTGACAAAAATGACATTGTGCTCCATTGCATCTGGGAAGATGTGCAATTTCTGTCCTTAACAGAGATCCAAACTACTTTGGAACAGACTGATGCCACTCCTCCTTCTGCTGCATCCATGCTCCCTCCTCCCCATCCATCCAGCAAAAAAATAAGGGTGTCATGGATGACGCACATAAAGAGCTTTATTTATACACATTTGTTCATTTATTTATTGACAGCTTTGAGATATTTTTTGGTGTGGTGAAGATGGGGAACAAGCAGCTGAGCTGGATGTCTGAGGTTAAACATCTCAATTCACTGCCTGGCTCAGAGAGCAGGTCAGCAAAGCCACTTTCAAGTTGTTTGGCTGTTTTTCTTCATTCTTCATTCCTTCTTCTTCACCTCACATGGAGATGAGTATTCTGCTGTGTGTGTGTGTTGTCACTGAGTGGATCTGGGATAATTGATGTCAAAAGCCATTGCCATACAGATTATGGTTATTTATAGCCCCTTTTTTGCATTAAATAATTAAGAAAAACACGTGGACACAGAGGGTTTTCAATAATGTGTTGCCCATGTTCTTTTTTATTTTTTAAAATAATTTAATCACAGATTACTTGGGCTGGCAGTGCTCAGTAAAAGTGGGTGTGTGGATGCAAGTTTGGTAGGGAAGGGAAATAAAGATGGTTGTGGCTCTGCAGATCCACATCGACTTAGAAGAAACCTGCTGAATGTTTCAGAGCCAACAGCTTTGTATGTGGTATTTTGGGCCTCTGGCAATCATGGAATGGTTTGGGTTGGAAGGGACCTTAAAGCTCATCTTGCTCCAACCCTCCTACCATGGGCAGGGACACCTTCCATTTGACCAGGTCACTCCAAGCCCCACCCAACCTGACCTGGAACACTGCCAGAGATGGAGGAAATGCTGGAGCAGCCCTGCTTGCAGTGATGAAAACCAAAAGCCCATCCCAAACCTTTCCAGGTCCTCATTCCCGCGTGCGCCTCTGGAGACGTTCGGAGCAGCAGCAGATCTATCCAGGAGGATGGGCTGGTGGGGCTGAGCTGAGGCAGAGGGAACCAGACCTTCCTGGCTTGGTGTTTTCCACACTGCTGTAGCTGGTTGAAGGGGACCAAACCTCCGAGGAAGACGGGCTTGGTTCCGTTTGACCAGCCAGAGCAGAGCATAGCTCCAGACCTTCGCGCTCGGCTCTGCTGCGCCCGACCTGCAACGGGAACGGGACAGGTGAGACAGGGGACATGGGGACTGGCCTCTGCTCACAGGGACAGCAGGGTGGTGCAGCACTTCTGACGCCACCTTAGGACACCTCGCCGTTCTCCACAGAGTCATGGAATCACAAATCATGGAATGCTTTGTGCTGGGAGGACCTTAAAGATCATCTCGTTCCAACCCCCCTGCATGGCAGCACCTTCACACAGCTCTTTCCTTCCTGCTTCTTCCTCTTTTCCTATTTTCACTCTCTTTTTCTTCTTTTTGTTTTTCTAAAATTATTTTTTAAACAGTGGGGAAAAAAGGAAAAGTGGGAGGGAGGAAAGACACCTCCTTTGTCCATTGAAGGGAAGTCACCTGCCAGTTGTCAGTCAGGCATCACTTTTCAGAGGCACCCTGAGTCCTCCAGCTGTACCTGGAGCCTCAATGAGGAGACAGCTGCCAGAGACCATGAGCAGCAGGGCATGGGGCAGCTTCCAAACAGGACAAAAGGAGCTTTTTCCAGCCCTGTGCATAGGCCCCTTTCCATATGCATGTGGTTTTTTGGGGACTTAGAGTCATAGAATCATTAAGGTCAGAAAAGACCTCTAAGATCATCAAGTCCGAGTGACTGATACATTTTTCTCTGAAACCCATTTTGATTGGGAGGGGGTTTTCCCCTCTTCTTTTTTTTCTTTTTTTTTTTTAATTCCCTTTGTCTTCTCACTGCTTAGTGTTGGAAGGAGTATTTGAGTAACCTCTGGAGTCCTGTAGTTGCTTCATACTTTCTCTTTGGGGTACTCGTTAGCAAGGGAAGCATCAACAACTTAAATTCTGTATTCCCTATGGAAACATCTATCTTGCTGCCAAAGAAACACCTCCTGCAAGCTTCCAGTTACAAAATTCACATCGTACTCTATCCCACCAGCACTAGAATGTTTCAAACCTGGCAGAATTTAGGAAGAATTAGGGCTTTTTACCTTATGTCATGGCCTGGGTGATCGATACACAACCAGAGGAGGGAGGGAAGAACAGAATTAAAACAGTGGCCTTGACCCCCCAGACAGGCTATAAATCTTCCCAAACCTTAGCCCCATGTCTAGGTTATTTCTTCCCCTGTGCCTTGCCAGGGTGTGTGTGCCTGTAACTCAATCCTGGCCCTGCTGTGCAGGAAGAGTCATTGCTGATCCCAGGCTCAGGCAGAACAGGCCGGGAACAGCTGCAGAAGGAAAGTAAGGGATGGGATTGCAGTCCAGGGTTAAACCCCAAATTTATGCAGTCAGCCAAGGCTAGGGGCAGGCTCAGCTGGCCAGCCAGAAGTTTGGCTTCTTTTGCCAACATATGAGCCTCTGGCACCATCCAAGGAGCCACAGGTTGTCTGGGACAGCCACATATGATGTGCAGGTGTGGCACAGCACAGACCTGAAGAAATCCACTGCAACCCATGCTTAGGCTGTCTGCAAAGGCACTGTGAGCATCCTTTCAGGCAAATAAATAAAATCCACAGCTCCACAGACTGCAACAGGTTTGCATCACCGTAGAGATGAGACCACCAGGTGCAGAAAGGGTTTGAGACATGGACAATGAGTTGATCAACAAAGTCGGGAGGGAACCAAGGACAGGATTCACACCCTGCCTGCTCATTCCATCTCATGCCTTTTTGTCTTGCGTGGTATTTATGATTAGAATTATAAAATGGTTTGGGTTAGAAGGGACATTAAGGGCCATTCAATTCCAAGTCCCTCCCACTATCCCAGATTGCTCCAAGCCCTGTCCAGCCTGGCCTTGGACACTTCCAGGGATCCAGGGGCAGCCATAGCTTCTCTGGGCACCCTGTGCCAGGACTTCCCCACCCTCACAGCCAACAATTCCTTCCCAATCTCCCATCCATCCCTGCCCTCTGGCAGTGCAAAGCCATCCTCTGTGTTCTGTCTCTCCAGCCCTTGTCCCCAGTCCCTCTCCAGCTCTTCTGGAGCCCCTTTAGGCCCTGCAAGGGGCTCTGAGCTCTCCCTGGATCCTTCTCTTCTCCAGGTGAGCACCCCCAGCTCTCCCAGCCTGGCTCCAGAGCAGAGGGGCTCCAGCCCTTGGAGCAGCTCTGTGGCCTCCTCTGGACTCTCTCCAGCAGCTCCACATTCTGAGGTTGGACTCCAGGGATGGAGGCAGCTCTGCAGGTAGGGTCTCACCTGAGCAAGAACAGAGTGGGACAATCCCTCCCTTGGCCTGTTGGCTATTTTTCCTTAGATGGAGCCCAGGAGGAAAAAAAAGACAGTTTTACTCAGCTTAGTTTATCACAGGACCTGTCTCATAGCAAGAAGGACAGGGTGAAATAATGTTTTGATAAGCGATTTCCTGAATTACAACAAGGAGACCGCAGGGCCTGGGTCAGATGCAGAAGCCCTGGCTTTGCTTCAGACTGAAATTTTGCAAAGCATCTTGGTGGCTGAGGAACAGAAATGTCACTGGTTTCAGGGTCTATATTGGTACATTTTACTGGGCTGAGGTGCAGGCACAGGAACTCAGTGCTTTCTGCTCTGTTTTGCACAGTTGCTGGCACAGCTTTGACTTGAGTCAACTGGGCCTTACCCTAACAGTTCCTAAGCTCAGCTTTACAATTAGAACTGGTCAAGGGTCATTCCCAGTCAGGAGTTTGAAGATGATTAAATTGTGAACATTAATCACTGAAACACACATATGGTTTTTAAGCTTCTAACTAGATCAGGTTTGTTAAGGCTGTTTTGGGGTGGAATTCCTAAAATTCCCCACAGGAAATGAAGTTCTGAAAACCTTTTAGACTTAGACCTTAATGATAAGAACAGTTACCTCGAAAAAATTCCTAAATTCTTTCTTAAAATAAATTAGGACTGACTAAAAGCTGCCTTGAGTTTTGAATATTTGGCCTATGGCAGAAGAAAGTAACATATGAGAAATGGTTTGAACTCTTCAGCTCAGTGTAAGAGGATCTTGAAGATATCCTGGAGACACCCAGGATATCTCGAGGCTGTCCTAGAGGGGTCAAAGGCAACTGGTCCAATGTTTGAAAAAAAAAAGTACGCTGAGCTCATTGCTAGACAATGTTATTAGAGCACAGAATTAAGCAGTGCTCAGAGGAGGAAGGGACATTTGTGACATGGCAGGACTGTCCTGAGTTAGGATAATACAGATTTAGGAAAAAAATGCCACTGTTTCTGACAAGGCTGTGTGCCTGCTTAGCTCCACAGTGGGGTATGAATTAGGAGGCGACTTCCTGCAGCTTGTCCTGCTACTATACTGAGACAGTGCAATGAATTAACGTTCAGCAATCCACTACAGCTGTTCCTCTATCTGCAGCACTCATTTTAACCCCATTAAAGAAGATCTTGTTATGAATTACTGGGAGCAAAGAGAATTTTGTGACACCTGGATCATGTTCAGTTTTTCTTCTCACAAGTCAGTCCTACCCAGGACTCTTCAATTCTTCCTCTGTGCCACTTAATCCAAAGCGTTTTCCTCCAGCTGAGAATGGATGGCAGCATGATTTAGATGAGATGTTGGGAAGAAACTCCTTGCTGAGAGGGGGTGAGGCCCTGGCACAGGTTATCCAGAGAAGCTGTGGCTGCCCTACCCCTGGAAATGTTCAAGGCCAGGCTGGACAGGGCTTGGAGCAACCTGAGATAGAGGAAGGTGTTGGAAATAGATGAACTTTAAGGTCCCCAAACCATTCTGCGATTCTATGAATTACTGAAGCTCTCTGGGATGTGGTGATTTTCAGAAAGCCCTTGAAAAGTACTTTCAGGACAGTGTGAATGTTACTTGGATTAGTCTACTAATCCATAGTCTACTTACTGCATGCTTTTTCCAGAGAAAGATGTACAGAATACATCCTAGTTATCAAACTTGCCTGGATTCAGGAGTCTGCAATCTTTTCAGATGGTTCAGATCCCTCTGTGCCCTCTGTGTGCGCTGAGGGCACTGTAGAGTGAACATAAACTGCCTGGCTCTGTTAGACAAAGTCCAATTCAAACAAAATGCAGTTTCAGGAAATCTTTGGACTCCTTGCAGTTGCTGGGAGCAGAGGGCATGGGCGATGTCTCCCTGAAACCACACACTTCCTTACATTCCATAGCAGCCTAATCCATATGGGGATATAAAGAAGCATGTCATCTCATGAGAGAAGCCTGGGTTGTGCCTTCTGGCCAGCAGGACAGCTCTCCATCCTCCTCTCCTGAGGGTTAGTGCTGCTCCTCAGATATGTTTCGGAGCCACCACTATGCTTCCTCCTTGGAAAAGCAGTGGCAGCCCAAGCCTTGTAACTTTCCTGGTGCCCTGGAGCATTTTGGGATGTTTTGGAGGGATGTTTCCCTGTGGTTCAGATGTTTCCAATGCCTGTGTGTCAGCAAACCTTCCTGTGTGTGCCTCTGCACGGTACTGAAGGCTGGGATCTCATGGAAATGCATGTTGGAGAAGGTCCTGACTTGTTTTGACAGCCCTGAAATCCTCAAAAACTAAAGTTTGCTGTAAAAAGAAAAATAATGTCACGTGAGTGAGAAGTGATTGATGTGCCCTTTCCTTTCACTTTATCATTATTATTGGTATTGAGACAGAGCCTGCAGGACCTGGCTGAGCAGAAGAGCTGCTCCTACACCTACAGGGGTGTGATCCCTGCCCTGGAGAGGTGCCTGGAAGTGCCTCCAGAACCCGACAACAGCCACCAGAGCCTGGCCTGACTGATCAGAGAGAAACTTTAAGTCCAAGGATCACAGAGTGGTTTGGGTCAGAAGGATTTGGGGGGCACAAAGCTGGAGCAGCTTAGATCAGGTTGCTCAGCACCATGTCTAGTTGAGCTTGAATCTCCCCAAGGATGGAGTTCCCTTGGTTTTTTGGGGTCTGTTTCCCAGAGTTTGACCAAGCTGATGGTGAAAAACCTGTTTGGTGGTAGCAAATTGGAATTTCCTGTTGCGCCCTGCCTGGGTGCACCTTTGGGAGGAGGCTGCCAGGGCACAGAGAGCAGGACATATTGGATGGATTTCTGCATTTAGTGATAGAAATGATCATCAGAAGTGAAAAATAAACAAATCCTGATGACCCCTCCTATGCTAATTCTTGATCTGGGGTTGTTGTACACTCTCATCCTCAGTAGGATGCTCAGGGGTGCTCAAAGGGAGTTATGGACATCTTTGGGAAACAAGTGGTTGGAATCAATTTGTTCATAGAGCAGATTCACAAAGATGAATTATTTCTAAGTGGAAGCATCTTCAATAATGGAAAATGGGAGGTAATACCCAAGTTTCTAATACACAACCAGTCCTCACAAGTACATAGGGCAGGGAAATAAAATAAGCCTTTCACTCCTGTTTTCTCTTCCTGTAGAGCCAAAAGACCAGGGAATGATATCAGGTGATGAGAAGCACTAAAATCAAGGTGGGAATAACCCCAAGCTTTGAAGGAAACATAAATGCTCTTTGAAGACAGGCCATGGTGAGGGTCTGCTGGCCCAGCACACATTAGAGCACAGGGCAGCACTGCCCACACTCCTCAGAGGCTCCAGCTATCCTTGGAGTGGGGTTCCCTCTCCCCAGCTTTGCTATCCCTCCCTAGGCATTTTATTGTGTTGGAGAAGATGAATCAGAGGCTCTCTCCATGCCCGCGGGGCTCTCCATCCTCCCCTGTGCAGAGGTGTTCCCCTGCATGATTCTACTTCAGGAAATACCATTTTTGCAATGTCCCCCCAATGTCTGACGTTGCTGATTTTTCACATCTCACACTCAACCACTTTGGTTTCTCTGACCCTTAATTTTCTCCGTGTCAGCTGTTCAAACCTGTTTCAGTACCTGATATAATGATGTCTGCAAAAAGATTTAGGATGAAAATCCATCCCATGACATTTCTCATCCTAATACACAGCTGGGGCAATGGAGTTACAGACTGAAAAGTGTACAAATGGCTCAAATTTATTTTCACTTAAAAACTTCATGATTCTGATATTGTACATGTTGCTCTAAGTAATTTTGCTTGTGCAAAAATCCCTGTTGACTGCAGTGAAGGGATGAATGGCTTTTGGGGGAAGCTGCTTGTTTGTCTTAAAGCCAGATAAAGACACTTCTTTGCGATTTCTAGAGAAATTCACGGCAGGCAATTCCACATAATCATTATTTCAATAACCTGAATACCTGATCAAAAAAATGAATGCAAATTCTAGAGACAGAGATGAGTCATGCCATGACCCAGGGAATTATACAGTTTTAAAGTTCCCAGAATCAGAAGTGGTGTCTGAATTTCCATTATTTAGAGATTTTTGCACCAAGCACAACAGAGGTGTTAAAAATATCCACAGCAAAACACTCCCATCATATTTTTTTTTAAAGTCAGTGTTTTAGGAACATTCATTACATTTTAATTTGAGATTAAGCACTCAATGTAATATTTACATCCCAGTTAGATGAAGGCCTTTGACTCAGAGGAGGTGAGGAAGATGAGCGTTGCTGACATCGGGGTAAAACTTCAAGAGGTTTCAGCAGAGCCTTGACAAAAGCTGTGGGTTCCCAGACTTTTGAGTGAATAAATCTGTTTGCATGAGCTATCAACAATAATGATTGGAGAGATATTTCTTCCTAGCCTTGTTAGCCCCCTGTTAAAAACCTTTATTGGGGCTTACTGGTAGCATTTTCTTAAATTTCTCACAGGCCTGTACCAAAGTACCATGGAAATTCTGGGATTAGAAATGGGTTCAGAGTGATTAATAAGGAAACATTTATTTGGAAGATCCTTGATCCCAAGTATGTAGGTAGGAAAATATTCCTTATTTATCTATGCTATTCTTGTCCAGTTTGTGGACTGGGATTTTAAAACCTTATGTTGGTATAAATGGGAATTTATTGATGATGTTAAAACCTAATTTGAACAAGATTTTTATTAAATACATTGACTGGAATTGACTGTGATTGTTGCAGTAAAGACTCACTAAGTTGAATTTCCAAACCACACAGTTCCAAGATTTATAAAACCCAAAACAGGCAGAATGAAGAAATGTGGATTAGGAAATTATACTTGGGTATGAAAGATTGTCAGGAATAGCCATAAAAGCCAGGAAGGAAAATATCCAAAAAAAAGAAAATAGGATATAAACACATCCCTTTACAGCCAGCATCTCTCTTTTTACCCACCCTGGAATATTATATTCCTTGTGAACAGCAGATATGCAAACTAAGAGCCAACAGTCCATCCCTCTGGAGCCACTTGGAGTAACCCAATGATCTGAGGCAGATCCAGAGCCACATCTGTCCCTGCCTGCTGTGAGGAAGAGGAGGAGGAAAGAATGGGGCACCTGTCCTCCAAGGGTCCCTGGGACCAGGAGGGCTTGGAGGGGAGAGATGGGAGGGGACAGTCCCAAAAAGGGCTTTGTGACACTCCTGGCATTCGGGCAGTCTGGGCTCTGTATCAAGTCTCTTTTTCCAGCCTGGATTGCAGGATCAGTGCTTTCCTGGGAGCAGTTGTTACTGGAAGGAGGGAGGTGGCTCAGCCTTTGGCATTCCTGTCTACACCCACATGCACAGAGAGGTGCCTGGATTTGACAACAGGAAAGGAAAAATAGGAGTGATCCCATTGATTTAAATCAATTCCTAATGCTCTGACCCTCTGCAAAGGAAATATTTGAGCCCAAACCACTGCATGTTTGGAATTAACCACCTCCTTGTCCCCCTGTCTGCACCAAAATGCACCTCACATGAGGCAAAAACTCATGCACAGCCTTTTCTTGTCTCTTTTGCAACTTTTCTGTGGGCAAGTCACTCAGGTTAACATTTTAGCCTTGTGAGGCAAATTAGTTATCTCAGGGCAGATTTTTGAAGCAGTTTTAGCTTAACCCTGTCCTAACCACAGCCTTCAAGAAGCTCAACAAATCAAGTTTGCATCTGTCTGCAAAACCTTGCCTATGTCTAACCACAGACTATATTTAGGCACTTGGGTTTTGTAGAAGTTTCAAGAGCCTGTTTTATTTATTTATTTATTTTTTTAAACTCTGATGGGGTTTCATGGGAGTGTCTCAAAGTTTATGGAGTTTGGTCCATAAATTGTGTTGATCAGCTCCCTTCCTCAGTGGGAATAAGGCCCCACTGAGCAGCTCTGAAACATCACCCGGTCCCAGTGTGCTGACATTTAATTCCTTCTAAGAGGGAGGAACAAAGGTAAAAATGAATTGCCCAAGGTTATTTAGAAAGGCTGTATCAGAACCACCAATAATCCTTGTAAGATGCCCATCATCCTACTCATCTCCTTGTTTGATTTTCTACAACTTTTACCTCAATATAAAAAGATACTGATAATATGGCTCTCTAAGTTGTATTTTCTGTTTTATCTGGCAGTTTTAAAGTGAGATCTTGGATCTGGTTTAACCCCATCATGCTTTAATTAGTCAGTCTGATTCTTTTCACCAGAGAGGAGTAACTGCACTTAAGCAAAGCCCATCAACATTCCGAGATTATGTGTGGGGAAACTGAGGCACAGAGATGCAATAATTTGCCTGGAACAATTGGAGTTCCTGTGGCAATGCCCATACATATTCAGCACCTTGGTTTTCCCTTTTCCCCCATATATTGAACACAAATTAATTTAATGGTGTGATTTGAGGTAACTGTTCCTCAAGAAGCACAGCAGGATTTTTGCCACTGTCTTGAAAAAGAGGAGAATCGTCCTTGTCTTTTTTTCTGCACCTAAGGCTGTTTATTTGGAATTTTTGGGTCTCCTCATGTCACAACTCTTCCCCAGGCTGGAGCTCCTGGAGGGCAGGAGGCCTCTTGTACAGCCTTGGGAAAGACAGTGCCCTTTTCCTCTATTTTGTGGTTTTTTTTAGCTGGTTCCTCTCCTTTCCAAGAGCAGGGAAATGAGGGGAGGAGCTGAGACAAGAGGAGGATAAACCCATGCTGGACTTTGATAGCTTCATGCATTCATTCCCAGTTAAATTATCCAATACTTCTAACAGGCTGGAAAAACAAGGAACAGCCACCCATGGAGAGCAAGAACGCCCAGAGAGGGACCAGGAGAGTACCCAGAGGGGGCTGCCCCTCTCAGCTGAGTCCAGAAGGAGCCAGGGGTGATTGTGCTCATCATTTGAACTCCTCACTTAAGGGTCTGAGGGTAGTGGGGGTGGATTTGGATTTATGGATGTCTGAACTCCCGGTTTTCCTTGGTGAAATGTGGAAACCACCTCATTATCCAGTAATGATTCTGGAGCAATAAATAAATCAAAAATTGCTCCGAACACCAACCCTGCTGCCCTTGAGAACAAAACTGTGGTTTTAAAGATGCTCCTGAAAATCAAACACATCCCTGAGGTTTGTCTGTCCACAGCTAAGAGCCTGAACACTTTGAAAGGATTTTCCAATGCCCCAGCCATAGATCACATCCAAGCAGACTGGCCTGATCCTTGGGAATTTGATTATGAATCTGGAGCCCTGTTTGAACCATGAGGACACCACCCCACCTCCTTTCCCTTTTCCACCTTTTGCCCTGCCCAGAGCTCCTTAGGATGCTTTCCACAGCCCTGGATGTGAGGCACTGGCTGCTGCCTGTGCATTCCAGGCCATAAATCTCACACACAGGGGCTATTAAACAAAAAGGAAATTGCAGACATTACCTTCAGCAAAGGAGCAGTTGGTCCCTTCATCCTCCTCTCCTGGGTCCTTTGTGGCACCTCAGGGGTGTTATCTGGGCTGGCACCTCCAGCGAGGTGGGGGGTTCATCCTTTCCAAGGTTTTCCCATGGAAACAGGAGCTGGTATGGTCAGAAATGCTCTCCAGCAAGCAGCCTAAGCCTGGGTCTGCCCCAAAGACTCTTGAAGCAGCTGATCCTACTGGCCCCTCTGTGTGTGTGAGTGTCTTTGTGGACTTGGTCATTTCCCCCTCGCCAATGCTCCTCTACAGCAATGCCTCCTTTTTTCTTTTCTCTAAGGGTAATCAAATGAAATCCCCCACCCTTCCCCCTGTTTTCCACCACCTGGGCTCGTTTCTCCCCACCTCGCCTCAGCATCCTCTTCACTCCCTTGACAGGTCTATGGCTAAAGGTTTTCCATCAGTTTTCCTGGCTCTTGCTGCTCAGGGCAGAGCAGCCTCCAGCCCCGCTGGCCTCGGGCTGGCCCTTCAGTCTCTGCTGCCCCTCCCTGCCCTGCTGTGCCCGAGGATGCTCCTGCCATCCCCGGGCGATCCCTGCCTGGTTGTACCCCGAGGATGCTGCTGCCATCCCCGCCGGGTCCCCGTCTTGCTGAGCCCCGAGGATGCTCCTGCCATCCCCGAGGGGTCCCTGTCCTGCTGTACCCGAGGATGCTCCTGCCGTCCCCGCGGGGTCCCTGCCCTGCCCGGCTGTCACCGTCCCTTTTGTATCGCCCACCCCCGGGGCCAGCCCACCCCATCGCCCCGTCCCCCCACCTGCCCGTGTCCTTTACAGCCTGTGGCCCGGCCTGGTCCCTCCTGTCCGCCTCAATCACCCCTCTGACAGCGGCGTGTTGAGTGACACCCCTTCAGCTGGCCCGTGCCGGGACGGGCGCGTTTCGGCATTTTATCCCTTTTTTCCGATGCTGTAACTCAGTCCTGCAAGGAAAAAAATCCCACCGAAGGTTTCCAGAATAAAGCCATTTACTGCAAGTACAGCAGTTAAAAGTTTTAATGGCCAGAGGGCTGCAGGAGGAGGAGAGCGCTGGATTTGGAGCTGGTCCAAAATCCTGATGGGCTCTTTGCTTTGTGGGGTCAGAAGAGCTGGGCTTTGGCAAGTGCTGGGGTCAGACAACAGAGACTGAGCCCAACCAGTTCCCTGAACCACAATTAGTACAGCCAGGATCTTCCCAACCCTTGAGTTGTTAAAAATGTGTCTTTTCACCTCTTCTCCATCAGAGGTTTTTTTAAAAATAGTGTCCCTGGGAGACTGGAAATGAATCTATTGGTCTGGGCAAAAGTTTGCAGAGAATTTTTGACTGGCAAATAATATCAATTACAGAATCACAGAGCCTTAAAAGAGTTTGGGTTGGAGTAGACCTTAAAGATCACCTTGTTCCAGCCATAAGCAGGAACACCTTCCACTAGACCAGGCTGGTCCACACCCCGTCCAACCTGGCCTTGAATACTTGCCTTTTTTTTTTTTTTTCTCCCTTATGTTGGAATTTGGAAACATCTTCAGCTTTCTCAGAGTTAAAGAAGCAAATTGCAAGTAAACCTGTCACTCTGCTCCTTCCTAGACTCCTATGAGACATAAAACAAAATGCCCTCTAAAATTATCTATCATTTCCTCCCCATTTTCCATCAAAATCTCAATGCTTAGTAAAATCTTTCTTCATAGGGGAAAAATATTCTTGAAACATCCTCAGCAATTTTTGGGAAGGAAAATATTTTTGTGTTAAAATCAGTGACCTACAACCCTGCAACCCCTTCCAGAGGTTTAAATGCTCACCTAATAAGAACTATTAGGATGGGGACAAAAGGCAGGGAGCAGGATCTGTGGGGAAAAACCAACTGTAATAGGATTATCTGGGGGAGCAATGGCCAAAAAGAAATGAAACAGGCCCAGGCAATGCTGCTGGATGCAGGAGCTCCACCATCCTCACTGCAGGAACACCCTCAGCATGGTTTTGGCTGAGAGGATTTCTCTCTCCCATCCTTTTCTAGACACAGATCAGGAGTTTGCATGGGATAAGACCCAACCCAACAGGCAGCTGCATGCAGCAATCCTGCCTTGGAAGTTAAAAGGCTCCAAAAATGCCAATGTGGGACATTTGGCTTCATGGCCAGCTGTGCCAGTCATATTGGATTTACTATTTCACATGCAGAAGAAAGAGTGTGATTTTTAAAAAAATACTTGCTGGGCCATAAACTTCTTCCAAGATCATGGGGGACATCATCCCGTGCCTCAGTTTCCAAACCATAAAAAACATTTTGAGAGCACTGCCCTCTCCCAGGGTGGGATAGGGACACAAGAGACCCTCTGGGGCACTCAGATGTCCCACTGACCCTTCCCTGTGAGGGTGGGGAGGCCCTGGCATGGGCTGCTCAGAGAAGCTGTGGCTGCCCCATCCCTGGGAGTGTCCCAGGCACCCCGAGGCTGACAGAGGGGTTTGGTGTCACTGGAATGTGCTGGTGCTCACAGGCAGCTTTCAGAAGGATGTGGGCATGGCAACTGAGACCGAACTGGGCTTGGGGAAGCTGTAAAAAATGGTCCTTTTCTATTCAGAGCTACTGATACACCTGGTAGGGATATTGAGAGCAGCAGTTTGGCTGAGGGACCCCACATGGTCCCATGAAGTCATGAGATGAACTGCGTATTTCGTATAAGGTATCACCCCTTCCTTATGGAAAGAAGGAGGTTGTCCCTCAAAATCCACCTCCTTGGTCCATGGAAGACATTTTTGAGCAGAAAATTTCAGTGCAAACTGGTAGTCCTTTGGTTTATTTTCATTAAAATTCTACTTATCTGAAAAACAACAAGAAGAAATGTTTAATGGGCTGAATTATTATTTTCTTTTCATCCCAGTTAATAACCTGTAGGGCATAAACTGCATAAACTACATTTACTTCATTTTTAATTTATTTTTATTCATTACTTTCAATTTCATCCTGATGTAGATAAACCCAGCCCTGTACAGAGCTTCATGCTGATTGTCGTCCATAAAATCATAGATGTACTGGATAACTTCATTATAGGAAGGAATTTCTATACTCTTTCTCTATTTCTATATTCTCTGGGTGCTTCATTGCCCAGAGAAGCTGTGGCTGCCCCTTTCCTGGAAGTGTCCAAGGCCAGGTTGGACAGAGCTTGGGGCCACCTGGGATTGGTGTCCCTGTCATGGGTGGAACGAGGTGGTTTTTGTCACCATTGGTATAAAGTCCCTATTAGAGTGAAGTAGAGAGGAATTATATTCAGACATTTAAGTTTCATCTTTTCTGGCTTCTTCAATTCGAGTGAAGAGATTGATTTTTGTTCCTATACAAAACAGAGAGACACGAAGAGGATGGAGGGGAACAGATCCTCCGCCCCTCTGACTGTGCCTTCATTCCCAGTTCCTGGGTAGAAGTGGCCAGGAGCAAGGCAAGCTGTGCTGCCTCACACCTGCTTGCATTTTTGTGGGGGTGGAAAAGAGCAGATGTCCAGGGCTGCCAGTTCTGGGAGTCCTGCAGGAATGTGGGGCCTGTGACAGCTGAGTGAGCTGGAGGGGGTTTGGATGGGGACAGGAGGGGGTTTTGGTGCCTGCTCATGGCCTGGGAGAGCTGGTGGTGGGGAATAGAGCTGGAAAGTTGGTGTAGCTTCAAGGATGAAAAGGTTGTTTGAACCCGGAATGTTTATGTCCTGGATGAGGAAATGCATTGCTCTTCCCTTGGGAGACACCCAGTCTTGGAGTCCAGGCTGGATTTTGGGTTGTATTTGCATTTTCTGGGTTAGGTGATGGGAAGATCATGTTGTCAGCCTCTTGGTACAGATTGACAATAGCTGTCATCAGTCCAGTCCCTTGGAGTTCCATTCCAACAGTCCCTTGCACCTTAACTGAGGGACAGCAGGAATGGGAAGACACAATGATCTCCAGAAAAAGACTGAGAATCAGCCTGGTTTGCACCCAATATCCAACAAATCTTGTAAAAAAGTCTCCTGAAAGTGACCTTCGCATTCTCTGGAATAGCTGTTGTTGAGTTTATTTATATATTGAATATATATATTTATTTATTACCTTTGCAAATTCATTGTCTGAGGATCCATCATGTCACTGATCTCTTATTACTCCTGCTGTTATCCTGCTGTGAATTTCCCCTGTAAATGTAGAACAGAGCTGGGAAGTGAAACTGTGTTCCAGATAGTTCTATCTTTTAAGGACATCCAGTCTCAATTACGGAGTTGTCACTTTCTGAAAGCTGGGAAGAGAGGAGACATTTTTCTGAGACCGTCCAGAGTAAATGTGGGTCAGGTCAGATCCTGGGAAGGCAATGGGCTTTGTTTCTTTGCTCCTCTTACCTAATGAAGGTCAGGAGCACCAAGGAGGCTGCCCTGATGGTTTGTTTTATTTTTTTTTCTGGCTATTGCCCAAACCAGAAAGCCATTGTCCCACTGATCCCCT
Source organism: Petroica traversi (assembly GCA_025920805.1). Taxonomy (NCBI): domain Eukaryota; kingdom Metazoa; phylum Chordata; class Aves; order Passeriformes; family Petroicidae; genus Petroica; species Petroica traversi. The sequence goes on along the minus strand of JAHLSL010000038.1, from coordinate 15,027,160 downwards.
GTGCTGGACAACTTATTTATTGTTGTTAGAATAGGAACTGTCCTTATTTATTGGTGTTAGAATAGGAACAGTGGATTTCTGTCTTCTCCTCTACACAGGGAAGTCTTTCCATGGCAGGGGGATTGGAAGTGGATGAATTTTAAGGTCACTTCCAGCTGCAACCTCTCTATGATTCTTTGACATTTCCATCTGCCTTCAAGGCAGGAGAAAAAAAAACCCCAAAGAAGGATTGTTGAGTTATGACAGGTATTTAGACAGGATAAAAAAGGGATGCCTTAGGATAGAGTTTCAATCTCATCCCACTGGTGTTTTCACAATTAAGAAGCTTAAGGAAGATCTCCTCAGGTCCAGTTCCATGTCAGGCTTTTGGAAATTGGCCTGCAGACAGGGACACACACACTGGGAGCATCACTCAGTGCAGATTTGCCTTTCTGAAGTCAGAATGTGAAACTTATTGTCCCTGGCTGCCAAAGGATGGAAAAATCCTTCCTGCAGTTTCCAGACAATTTCAAGGCTTCATCCAGCACTGATGTGAAGAGTCTCTTCATCATTCCCCTCTCTTCTCTCCCCATCCTTTTGGCTACAAAGAGAGTTCCTCAGGAGACCACTGGGGTCATGGCAGATCTGAGCAGACCCTGAACCCAAAATCCCACCCTGCAGTCCCTCAGGGCAGGCAATTACCAAATTAACACCTTGCCCTGAGAACCCCTGAGCGCTAATTGAGCTGGATTTATGGGTGGGGGTGAGGTTCAAACCCGGCCAGTACCAAGCTTTGTGTGACTTAAACAGAGTCCCCACCACCAGGTCAGCAATTTGGAGCCATCACAGATGTCCTTTGCTGTCCCTCCACCCAGGAGCTGGAGGCATCACCCCTGGTGCCCAGCTGCTGCCCTTGAGGTTTTCACAGCTGCCGTGGGCAAGGGGGGATTGGAGGGTGGGAGGTGCAGCCTCCCCAGTGCCTCAGACCCACAGCAGGGTCAGAGGTGGCCACGTTTGGGCTCCAAGAGGAACAGGTGGGTCCAGGGCTGACGTTTGGAACACTGGCACTTTTATTTTTATTGGCCCTCCCCCCCTGCACATAGGGTGCTGGAAATGGCTATGAAATGCATCTGGCTGGACTGGACAGGCCTCCTGCCCTTAAATAAGGGAAACTTCTGGGGTTTGGGGTTGAATATTCCATCAATTTGCATTTTAATGCGTGCATACCCATTCTTAATTAAAGTATTAATTTAGACTTTAAATGTATTGAGCAGGCTATTATCAAGGCTTCCTTCCTCATCCCACCTCTGGCTCTTGTTCCCTCTGTTTCTCTTCATTGCTGGGTCAGTGGGTCTGTGCAGCAGCAGGCACAAGGATATCTCACTTAGAGCTGTGGGAATAACCAGTTATCCACATCACTGGCAGTACTGAAAAGCTGGGGTAAAAAAAAAAAAATCTTGCTGTGGTTTTAACAGAAGTGTTTATTTCAGACTGGGTGGGAAATGGCTTCTTCCAGGATTCAGACAATGAATGGAAGCAGAAAAAGAGAGGGAAATGTGAAAGAAGTTGTTTTGAGTGAGAAAACAAATTAAGACTCACAGCACTACTAATAAATAGAAGATCTGATGGGCAATGATCAACTCATTAGGGGTTCCCAACCAGGACAAATTGGGTTGCCCTAAACCAGGACAAATACCCTGAAACATCACTGGCAACTTCTCTGAGAAAAAAAGTGATATAAAGTCACTAAATTACCACAAAATTAGACCAATGATCAGGATACTGCCTGTGGCAAGGGGTTGGGAGCTAGGTGATCTTTGAGATCCCTTCCAACCCAAACAATTCTGTGATTCTCTGTCTGTGTGTGACACCAGATTAGCAGAGTTTGAGCACAGAGGGGCCATTAATGCCCTGCTTGAAGCCTCTGTGTGATGACAGGCTGTGGAGCTCCACACCAGGCCAGTGAGACCAAATCCCACCCCAGGGATTTGACAATGGAAAAAGATCTCATATCAAGTGTCTGGCTTTACACATCTCCCTGCACAGCTGGGATCATTGTAAGTTGTTCTTTTTCGCTTTTTTCTTTCCTTTTTAATTTTTTTTATATAATTCAGGGCTGTGTCTTACACAGAAGCCAATTGGTGGAAAAGAGAAAAAAAGAAAAAAAAAGTGTAATTTGATCCCAGCCCTGAGGAATACAGTGGCAAGCCATCCCCTCTGCTGGAGGTGAAGCAAAGCCCAGCAGCGGCCTGCTGCAGGCTCCTTCCTTTCATGTGACTAATGCACACAAATCCCCCGTCCCCGGGGGCTGGGGGATCACTGACAGCGGGGACAGGCTGTGAGAAAGGGGCGAGGGGAGCCAAACTGTGCTCTCCTTTCATTCAGCAGGGTCAGCTGTCCCACCTGTTTCTCCTGCTTAGACACGGGGAGCAGGGATGGGTGGAGGGCGTGGGGCTGCATTTGCAGTGAAAACTCATCCAAGGGACGGAATTCCGTTTTAAAATGAGGAGAAAGCTGGCATTTGCTGCTGAGGTGGAAGAAGAGAGGCTGCAGGACACAGTGCCTGAATCACTTCTCTGGGATCTGGGGAGCAGGCCAAGAACAAGGTTCCTAATGAAAGGCTAATGATGGATGGAGCTCAGTAGGTGCTGGGTTGCAGTTTGATTCCGAAACCCGATCCTCCCCCAGCTGTTTGTTTAAGCAAATGCCGAGGTTCACTGGGCAGCAGTGCCTGCCGAGGTTTCCCCCAAAGATATCTTCCATCAAAATCACCTCTTGGTTTTATCTTTCACCTCCAGGGTCCAGCCTTTGGAGGTTTCCTTTGGGGGTGTGTTACTTTGCCAAACCTGCAGCAGGTTTTCCCACAGACACGTGGGATTGTGTTCCTTTGTCCCTATTTAACTTTTTTGGAGTTGGACACTCCCTGGTGCTGTGTGGCTCCAGAGTGTCCAGAACAACAGAGTTGTAGTGTTTTTTGGGTGCTGTTTGTGGGACAAAAAGCGCTGTAACAGAGACTGGAGGAGTGATGGTCCATCACACTGATGGGAAGTGTGGGTGAGATGTGACTGTGAGCAGCCCAACGGAGGAAAATCTCTGGGGAGAACCTCAACACCATGATGTTTTTTAGAGTGCAGATGAAGCTAATACTTTATTTGAAGTCTCTGTGTTTTTTTTTAATTTTATTTTTTTTTTTCTTTTGGGACTGTATTTTCAGTTTAGGAGGATTTTGTACCTGGCAGGTTCTGGGGGGGTTTAGTCTGGAGAAAAGGAGGCTCAGAGGAGACTTTTTATTGCTTTCTACACCTGAAAGAAACATATAGCCAGTTAGGGTTTGATCTCCAAGATATCAAGTGATAGGACAAGGAAAAATAATCTTAAATTATGCCGGGGAGGTTTAGGTTGGATATCAGGCAAAATTTCTCTTCTGAAAGAGTTGTTAACCATTGCAACAGGCTGCCCAGGGAAGTGGTGGAGTCACCATCCCTGGAAATGTTCAAAAGATGAGCAGATGTGGCACTTTGTGTCATGGCTGAGTGGGAATGGGGATATTTCATCAAAGGTTGGACTTGATGATCTTGGATGTCTTTCCCAACCTTAATAATTCTACAATGGGTCTGGAGCCAGCCTTGACCTTGGTTTTCCCTGGGAATCCCAGGTGCTTTTCAGACCCCAAGGGGGCAGGGAGAAGACCAAAGCTGCAGCAGACAAATCCCCTGCAAGATCCTGGTTTCTCCAGTTGCCTGGTGCATCCCCAGGCTCCAGCATCTGCCAGGGGGACCCCACATCCCCTCTGTGACCCACGGGAGATGTGAGCACAAACACACCCAACCTTGAAACCAAAGAAGCCTCAAACCTGTCATTAAAGCAGCTGCACTGGCAATAAATTTCGTATTTAAAGAAGTCCAGTGCCTGTTTAAAACGCAGTGAGAGTAGCTATGGGAACAAGCTCAACAGAGTTTTACCCTGCTGAAAAGTGACCCTGTAAAGATGTGGAAGGCTCCTGGAAGCACCAGCATTTTTCTTCTCAAAGGGAAGAGTTGGATCTCTTAAAAATCGGGTAGAAAAATGGGCCAGGCAAGCCAGGAAGTTCATTTACAGGCTGCAAATATAAATAGCAGTAGTGGTAAGAATAGGTTTTAAAATCTCAAAAAAAAAAAAAAAAAAAAAAAAAAGATTTCCAGGGAAGAAAATGCTTCTTTTCCTGGGTAAAGGAACAGTAAAGAAGGGAAATTTGCAGCCATTGGCCATGCCTGATAAATACAAAGAGCAGAATAAAGAGAAGAAGCCTGAGTGCTGCTCTTGCCCAGAGATGCTGTCAATTCCCCATCCCTGGAAGGGTTCCAGGTGAGGCAGGATGGGACTTGGAGCAGCCTGGGATAGGGGAAGGGATCCCTGCCCATGGCAGGAGGCTGGGAATAGGTTATCTTTAGGATCCCTTTCCACCCAAACTATTCCGTGGTTCCAGGATTTTTGACCAGGGGTTCTTCCTGGCCCCATTTTGGGAATGACCATGAATGAGCTGTATTGGCTTTCTCATACTCCGATCCCTGATTAGCACCACTGGCCTGCCCCAAGTCACCTTCCCATGGATGGCAGCCTCACTCAGCTGGATTCTGAGGGCCAGCAGGAGGAAGACTGGGATTCAAAGGGAAATCTGATCAGAGAAGTTTTTCCAAATCCCCGAGGTTCCCTTGGAAATCCCAGCTCAGCACCCTGCCTGCTGCTGTCTAACGAGTCTCTCAAGGAAGAAAAAGACATCAAACCCCAGGATTTGTCATTAATCAGCCCAGCTTCTTAACACCTTCCCTGTGACCTTGGTTGCTAGGAAGTCAGTGTCAATACAGGAAAAGTGAAGTATTAATAGAAAGAAAGAGCAGCTGTAAGAACTCAGCACAGAGCAGCTTGGCCAGTGGAAGTGTTCCAGGCTACTGGTAACCCAGCCTTCCAGGAGAGGGATAATGATTTCACCCTGAAAGATGGTAGATTTAAAATAGATATTAGGAAAGAATTCATCCTTGTGAGGATTGGGAGGCCCTGGCACTGGGTGCCCAAAGAAGCTGTGGCTGCCCCTGAAAGTGTCCAAGGCCAGGTTGGATGAGGCTTTGAGCCACCTGGGATAGTGGAAGGTGTCCCTGCCCATGACAAGGGGTGGAACGAGATGATCTTTTTGCTCCCTTCCATCCCAAACCACTCTGTGATTTAATGATCCCATCATTTTATGCTCCAAGAAGGAGCTCCATTAGTCTGGCTTTCCCCTGGGATGCATTTTGCTCTCTTTCCAGGGACTGGTGCAGGAATTGTGAGCACAGGCAGCACTCCCACACCATTTCCTCACACCAGGGCCTGACTTTGGCAAGCAGGAGGCAGGGAATGCTGGTGCCCTTGGTGAGGGGTGCTGGAAACATCAGCAGGGCTGGGAGGGAGGACAGGAGCTCCTCAGCAGTTGCAGACAAAATTGTTAAAGCTCTCCTTATCCTACATTATCCTCCCCTCAGCTGTTCCTCTGGGAGGTGCCATGTGGTGTCCAACAACTGCCACATTCCTCTCGCGAGGTGGCCACCATGTGATGGGGGGCTGAGCATCAGGGGACCCCTCATTTGGCTCCTGTCAGGCTCTTCCGCCCCAAAAAAGCTCCGAGACCTGGGGAAATGTGGTCTTTCTGTGCTGATGCTGCCCCTAAAAAAGGCCTCAGGGGCAGTGTCATCCCTGTCTTACACACAAATGAGTGACCCTGAAGCTGTTTAGCTGAAATCGTGTGCAAGAGCTGGGGACAAATCCCACATTTCCTTGTTCCTGTGCTGTCTGCTTGAACCTGGGCTTTTCCTCGAGTGCAGGGAATTAACATCAAACACTCCTGGAGCTGAGTCAGGCAGAGCAGTGGCAGCCTGGCCACCCCTGGGTTGTGTTTCGTGTGTCAGACAGCTCTTTGGTGGCTCCATACTTCCATCTAGTGACAAAAAGCCGCTGCTCGCCCCTTCTGCTTGGCTCTGCCTCCTTTCTGGTTGCACTGCAGGAGGATTTCTCAGATTCCTGATGCTGAGCCTGTCCATAGGGCTATTTCCATTTATTTACTAGATATCTAAACCTCTGAATGAGCAACTCCAAACAAGACCAGGGGTGACGGTTTTGAGCAGAACTGTACTTTGGCAGGAAAATGTGGCTTTCAGATGACTACAAACGTGCACTTGCTCATCAAAACGTGCTGCTTTCCTCATTAGTGGGCAATATCCCTAAAAATGGACATCAGCCTGTGGTGGCAGATTATGTGCATGTCCTACATAAGGCTCCTGTGTGGCTCAGCCATTCCTCTCCTGATCTGAATTCTAGGCCTGCATTTCTGCTTATAAAGGACAAAGGTTTCCACAGAATCATGGAATCACAGAATGGTTTGGGATGAAAGGGACCTTAAAGCTCATCCCGCCCCACCCCACTGACACAGGTAGGGACACCTGCCATTATCCCAGGCAGCTCCAAGCCCCATCCAACCTGGACTGGAGCACTGCCTGGGATGAGCTGCAACAGCTTCTCAGGGCACCCTGTGCCAGGGCCTCCCCACCCTCACAGACAAAATTTCTTCCTAATATCCAATCTAACCTTTCCCTCTGGCAGTCTGAAACCAATCCCCATGGTCCTTTCCCTCCCTTGTAAATAGTTTCTGTCCATGTTTCTTGAAGACTCCCTGCAGGTACTGGATGGGTGCAATGAGTCACCCCAAAACTTTTATTTTCGAGGCTGAACAATCCCAGTTATCTCCGCCTTTCCTTGCAGGAGATTTGCTCCATCCTTCCAATTATCTTGGTGGTCTCCTCTGGACTTGCCCTATCTGTCTTTTTTCTCATGTTTCAACTCCTTCATGGGAAGGGCTCTCTGTGCATTGTTTTATTTCATCTGTGACTTTCTGCAAAGAATAAACTCCCCATCCCAGCCATATCCTTCTGATCTGCAAACCTTGGACATATGGTTGAGTTTTTTATTGGATAAAGCATTTTCTTAGGATTGGATCACAAAGTGCCACGTGTAATAACACTAATATTAATACTAATACTAGTTTTTGCTGACAATGACCTAGAGAGTTTGAGTGACAGAGAGTGTTTGGAACAGCTCTGAGGCCAGCAATAAGCCATAATGGTCCTGACCAGCCTCTCGTGGGCCCCACCTCCCAGCCTGGCCATGGATCAGGAGCCCTATTTAACCTCAGCTGTGGCCCTTTGTTCCCCCCACTGACCTCTGCTGTAAAATATTGCTCTGTAATCCCCTCTCTGGTCCTGCTTTTTAGCTGGGTCGTGGGCTCGTGTTGTCCTGAGCATCCTGCTCTGTCTCCTGGTGTTTCTGAGAGGTTTTCCTGAAAGGAGCTTGCTCTTGGTCCATCTGCTTATTTGGGGCTGTGAGTGGAGCCTGTTACCAGCATCTGTTTCTGGCTGCTGTGCTCAGGTTGTCATCCTTGAACAGCCTCTTTTTTGACAATGCTTTTTTTGTTTGAGAATTCCCTCAAGGTTGCTCTTCCTTCTGAGCACGTTTCCAGTGTTATTCTCCTAATAAGAAAACTGAATGTGGATCTCTGATGGGGTTAACTCACACGGGGTTCCTGTAATCATTGCCTGTGTGTGGCTGAGACACCAGGGCTTGGCCTAAGAATAAACCAAACCCAACTTGTTCCACTGCTGGGCAGAGCTCCAGAGCTCCCCTGAGGGTTGATTGCCTGTTACTTTGTGCCACTGAGCCTCTGAATTGAGGCTGAGGAGGAACCTGAGCAAGCCTGTTTCACCTCCCCTTGGGGCTGGGGTGAGAGCAGGAGCACATTCTGCTGCTCTTTGGTGTGTGGTAACTCATTAAACCTCAGTCATGCTCTGGGATCTGGGAACTTCCTACCAATTTCAGTGGAAACTTCCATGAAGGTTTCCATGCCACGGCAGGGGCTCAGCAATGTTTTGAGGGACTCCAACAAAATCCATCTGGGCTTCAGAGGTGGGAACAGAGATGCTGTTCAGTGTCTGAGGGAGGCTGGACTGGGTCTTCCCAGCAGCCAAGGCTCTCCAGGACATGAATGGTAATACTGGGAAAGTCCACTGCCCTCTTTTCCACAGGGGAAATTAAAGGACCTGCCGGGCTAAAGCTACTGGAGAAGTGGTAACCTAAACACCCTTTGGGCAGAATTCCCATAAGGTGCTGTTGGAAATATCATTGAAAAATTGATTTAAGAATATGTAAGGGAACCTTGAAGTCCATTTGCTGTGAAAGTCAGTCCCAGGTTGAATATCAGCCTATCAAGAAACCATTCCAGCAGTTTTTCTGTCATGTTGTGGGAGCGAAAAAAAGAGGATAAAATGGATTAATTGTCCCCCTGTTGGAGGATCTAATAACTTAACGAGGGAATAACAATCCCAGGTTATTTTTGTTATGGTTATTAAAGTCTTGGAACAAAACAGTTAAAAGCAGCAAGTAGCTTAGGTTAATAATTAAGCACCCTCAATGGATGGGAGCTGTCTGTGACGGGATTTGAGCCTTTTGGGAAACTTGTCTGGTGGGTTTCAGCACTGGGCAGAGTGACTGACACAACCCCAGTCTGAAAACTCTGGCAGAGCTGGTGCCAAAAGGATGGAGCTCTTGTGCTGCTGTTGGAGCCCCTGCACTTCACTCAACAGGGGAGTGGAGGAAGAACAAATTGAATAAGGTGAGTGAAGCCAGAAAAAGTCGTAGAAATAATAATAAAATTAAATCTTAATGAAATCTTGTGCACCTGCTGTGAAATGCAGCTTTCACTTGCAGCAGGGTGCTGGACTCTGTCCCCTGAACACTGCAGTGTGTTAAAATGTGCAAGAAATAGTGGTTACAGTGGGCCTTGTGGAACAATAAACAGTAGAAACCAGGCTGGATGGGGCTTGGAGCAACCTGGTCTGATGGAAAGTGTCTCCACCATGGCAGGGGGTGGAAACTGGGTGATCTTTAATGTCTCTTCCAACAAAACACATTTTATGATTTAAAAATGTGGCTAAATTAATTCATGCATTTTTTTCCCCATACTGGTACAAAACTCAAGGTGAAAGCAGGAGAAGTTGATGGTCTATCTTTAAATGTTAGAACAGTTTTTGACATGGACTTTATAAAGAAAATGTGTGGTATCTCTCGCTATGATAGCAAGTAAGACCTGATCTGGGTGTACTCAAATGTTCATTTTGTTAAATTATTAGAAGAGTTCACACCTGTTACTCCCACAGGTTTGCAGTGAGAAGAAAGAATTTGTTTATTTTAAAGTTACAGGGAAGGTCCTGAAGCCAGACTTGTGAATTCCTCATCCAGTGTTCAAGATGAGCCTTTGGAGAACGTTGCTGCTGAGTGCTGAGCTGGTGCTCCTGGCAGGTGGGTGATGGAGAGGTGTTGCCTCCAACCACACCTGCAAAATCCTGTGGGGATTGGATGCAGAGTGCCTGTGACATGTGGGGAAGAACCTCTAAAAGGTGTTGGAAACTAAGGGATATTGACTGTGGCACATTAGACATTGCCCACACTTAGGATTGGTTTTCCATGGCATTATATCCATAGCCATAGAGGGGATTTCTGGATTAATTTTTAATTTTCTGTATTCTACCTGGGTCCTTATCCTATTGTTTTTTGTTCACTTGGTGATAAATATATTGCTCCTTGAATGTTGATATTAAGGGTTCATGATGCTAAAGTGTCCAATATTTGGCTTTGGTGATCAATACTGGTGTTTTCTCAGATTGCATCCAAACACAGCTAAAGAGTTGGAAATCTAAAATCTAATCAGAAAACTGGGTGTCCCTGTAAAGTGACTTCTGGAAAATTCTGGTCAGTGCCTGCATTAAAAGAAGACAAATGCTGGTTCATCTCTCAGCTTCTCTGAATGAGGATACCCAAAATAAATCCTATATTATCTTAGGAATTTGGTGCCTTTATGAAAGGCATAACAGGAGCTCTTTTCCAGGCCTGAATACCTTTCCTGAGGACTTCAGAAGGAAATAGCTAGGCAGGCTGTCTTGGAGCCAGAAAAGGATTTATTTTGTAGGCAGCCTTAACTTTGGGAGGCTGCACAGAAATCAGAAAACACATTTCTTTGAGAGATGAAGGAATAAACATGAGGTTTATCACCTTTAATTCTTGAGGAGGACGGGGGGCTCAGGCTGTAGCTTGGTACACCAAGCCCTAAGGCATCAATACCTGCCTGAGGGAAGCTGTAAATGGGAGAGAAAGGTGGGGGGAAAAGGATGTGCAACAGGATTAATTCTTGTGCCTGAGAAGGAGAAATGAAATAAAGGGTGGGATCACAGGAACGCAGCTCTCAGACCGCTGTGTCTCATCCTGAATGAGATGTTTTGGATATTTGCATTTCCCTTCAGCCTGATGGAGCTGATTTGTTTTTGCAGGAACAACCTCAGGATCACTCATCAAACCCCATGAGGGCAGCATTGCAGGAGGAACATGGATTACCATCGCTCTGGATGGTGAGCTTTAAATTCTTATGGAGTACATGTTGAAATAGAATCATAGAAAGGTTGGATTGAAAGGATCTTAAAGATCATCTCGTTCAACCACCTGTCATGGGCAGGGACACCTTCTACTATCCCAGGTTGCTCCAAACCTCATCCAACCTGGCCTTGGACATTTCCAGGGATGTAAAAATAACAGATAATCACCTCCCATCTGAGGATTGTGGTTAGAGTGACAAACCTTACCCAACAGAGCCATAGGCTGTGACATTCATAGTGAAATCAGCTAGAAATGATAATTTTATAAGCTATTGCTGAAGGTTTATTTCTAAGCATCAGAAGTCCAGATGTCTACCTTATTTTTGCAGACATAGGACTAGAAATTCATTCCCTGCTCCTGCACTGTTTTGAAAGAAAAGCTAAAAATCTGCCCCCTTCGTATATCCTGTGATGCTGGAGCTTTGAAAACTCTTATGACAAACATGAGATCTGAGTAAAAAAAAATCACAGAAAATTATATGTCTTATCCATTTGGGCCCAAAAGCAACTGTGGAAAGCTAGGTCTGATTTTCCGCAGTGATGAATATTTACTCACTGAGAAGAGAGTTGCTTTCTGAGCCAGCTGAATGTTTGGTTTAACTGGCATAGGCTGCCCGGGGCATGGTAGAGTCACTGGGGGAATTTAAAATGTGTGTGGAGCTGCACTTGGGGACATGGTTTTTACCCTTGCAATTCTCTCCGCCATCCCCCAGAAGGGAAAGTGAGTGAGAGGTTGTGTGGGGCTGAGTTGATTGCTGGGATTAAACCACATGAAATTACACAAACAGGATTTAAAAAAGCCTGATCAAGGGCTCTAGGCGTGATTCCTAGGTTGTACCTCCAAAAATGTTTGTTGTGCAGCTGGAAGGGATCCTGTTCTCACAAAGCTCTTCTGATTGACTTTCTTGCTTAGGCTCAACATCCCACCAGGTGGAATCTGTCTCTCCAGGCAGTGCATCCCAGCTGGAGGTGTCCCTGGTGCACCCACACCTGCCCAGGCTGCCGTGTGATGTCTCTCCTCTGTATTTGGACTTGCCCACTGTAAGGTGCAGAACAAGGTATGACCTGTAGTCACACTGTGGGTGAGACACTGTCATTTGTCAGGCAGGATCCTCCTTTTCCTTCAAGTGTCCACACAGGCAGTTTGGGAGTTGAGAGAATTCCTACAGTTCCTACTGTGGCCACACTGAACACCTCCTAAGATTTATTCTTGTTTCAACTTCATGAGGCACAAGGATGTCTTGAGCCATTAGGTCACATTGAGGCTTCTTGGGCTGTCCAGACTCAGACCGTCAAAGGTTTGTAGGCATCTAGCTCTCAGGTGCAAAACTCCCAAGGAAATCTTGGAGGAGACTCTATCAATTTTTTGTCTTTGACCTGTCCAAGGTGATAGAGAGATGTTAGGAGTACAGCAGGAAATAATTGTGCAAGCACCAGCTGAGCAGTTTTCTATCCTGTCATAATTTTAACACAAGTTGTTGGCTGGAGGACTGGGGTGTCTGAAGAGGGACCTAATGGGGCTCTTCCACGTTTTGCTGCAATAATTTGGCAGGATGCTGTGCTAGGAAAATGTGTGTATTGAGGATGCAGCATTATTTTATGGACCAGGATGGAGATGCCCTGCAGATCCAGGCAGCACTGGGTCCTTTTATTACTAATGAATAACAACTATTTTCTGTGCATGCCTAATGAGAATGTTTGTGTTTTGCATAAACATTAATTTGGGCAGTGTTCTTATGTAGCCATGTCACCTTCTTGCTTAACTGTGGTCTTTTAAACTGTTATTTTAGAGTTTGGGTTCTTATCTGTGTAGTTGGGGCTGACAGTGTAAAGCTCCTTTTCTCTATTGAAGCCTCAGTGGACTTGCTGTGAATGGAGACCCTGTGAAGGTCCTGGCATTTCCCAACAAATAAACACAATCTGAATAAAAATAATATAATATTACATATTTTCTAACACCTAGGCCTTCACACCAGGAGGGTTTGTACTACGTGAAAGTGATCTTTAAAGGACGTGTCGTTAACAACCTGACTGAGGTGGAGAAAGAGAAATATTCTTTCAAGGTAATCACCAAGAAATTGCAGAAATGAGGATAAAGAATTCAATGTATAGAAGGGAGCCAAGCTTCAGCATTGTGTCACAGGAAATACATAGAAATGGATGGAATCATGGAATGATTTGGGTTAGAAGGACCTCTAAAGCCATTCAATTCCAACCCTAAGCTAAAGAAAGTTGGGGAGAGTCTTTTTGCAGTGGCGTGTTAGAGACAAAACCAGGGAGAATGGCTTCAAACTGAGAGAGAGAGAGTAGGCTTAGATTAGATGTTTGGAAAAAGCTCTTTAATGTGAGTTCCTGGCACAGGTTTGGATCCCTGGAAGTGTCCAAGGCCAGGTTGGATGGGCCTTGGAGCAACCTGGGATAATGGAAGGTGTCCCTGCCTGTGGCAGGGGATTGGTAAGAGAAGGTTTTTAAGGTCCCTTCCATCCCAAACCAGTCTGTGATTCTGTGATCCCTTGCAAAGCAGAATCCTTAACCATAGCTGTGTGCTTTGGGATGAGGCCTGGTGTGTTTGGAAGTCACATCCCACCTCTGTGCTGACTTTGAGCAAGAAAACCCAGCAATTTCAATAAATTGCACATTAAAGCTGAAGAATCATTGGATGGTTCAGCTAGCTTAGAGAGCTGATGAAAAATCACCAGGGGATGCCATTAATGAGGCACATTCCAAGCTAAATAAACCACAATATGTCTCTTTGTTTTGGGGTTGGGACCTGGGAGCTACAAGTATTAAAAATTAATTTTGCCTCCGCATTAGATTGAAAAAGCTGCTGCAGGCAGCAACAAGTCTGAGTAGCTCACAAGACTCGTGTCAGCCAGTGGCCCAAATTTCATGCTGCTTTTGGTTTCTTTCTCACATCTTCTCCAGTGTGGGGTACGGTGTGATGTTGCCCTTGCTCTCCAGAACTGGCCACTGCTGGAGGGAATTTGTGGCTGCTCATTCATTTTTAACATGGCCAGGGGCAGGAGGGAAGGCAAAGGATGAGCTCTGAAAGGCTCAAGGAAAGCTTAGGAAAAGCCTTGACATATTCAAAGGTATCTTCGAATTAACACAACAAATTAATTTTATCAATGAAATTTATTGGGCTGTCAGCAGCATCTGTAGGTGCCAGTGAAGACATGAGGGGGCTCATAAAGAGGGAGGGGAAGATGAGTGTGTCCAAAAAGGATGGGGAAAGGTCTGGAGGACAAGCCTGATGAGGAGCAGCTGGGGGGGGCTCAGCCTGGAGAAAAGGAGGCTCAGGGTGACCTTCTCAATCTCCACAATTCCTGACAGGAGATGCAGCCAGGTGGGGGTTGGTCTCTTCTCCCAAGTTACAAGACACAGGATGAGAACATTGCCTCCAGTTGCACCAGGGGAGGTTTAGATTGGATATTAGGGAGAATTTCTTCCCCAAAGGATTGTCAAACACCAAGGAAGTGATGAAGTCTCCACTCCTGGAGGGATTTCAAAGATGTGTTGATGTGGCACTTGGGGACATGGTTTAGTGGATTTAGAAGTGTTGGATTAATGGTTGGACTTGATGATTTTCAAGGGGTTTTTTTTTTCCCTCAGAGGCCAAGGTTGTGCTTTCCCAAAGAAATCTCTGTAGGAGATCTCTGTAAAGAAATCTCTGTAAAGAAATTTCTGTAAGATGGGCCAATACAAAGTCTTTGCTCCACTGCTTTACGGTTCCCAACAAACTTGATAAAGGGTGGCTGGAATATTTCACATCTGTGATTATAAAATTGTTCTAAAGGATATTGGGAAGAAAAATGGTATCACAATTCAAGATAAAAGGCAGGTTTTAACTTCAGCTAAAGCCCGGCTTAGAAATTTGATAGTGTATTAAACTGTGTCTTCTGACATTGGATCAAGCCAGGGAGGACAATTTGATGTAAAAATATCACTAAGCCAGACTCTGAATCAAGAAGGGGTGAGAAGGGAATATTTCTCCTTACTCCCCTGCCAGAGTAGGGCTCTGCTTCAAAGGTCAGAGCCTCTGAAATGCAGCTGCTGGTGGGTTCTGAGCAATGCACCATCAGGAGGGGCTGGGCTGCTGCCATTTCACTGTGAATTTCTCTTTGCAGTTCTCAGCTGAGCAGACACCTGTGATTTACCAAGTTAATCCATCATCTGGCACCCCAGGTATGGGACCTTCCTTTAATCTGCAATGCCATACAGGCCTGTTTCTTACTGGGGTTTTAGATCAGACTTTAAAGTTACACGAGAAGCCATTCACTGATTTTGGTCTGAAAAAATATCTGGAATATGGCAGATTTTTTTTTTTCTTCTTGTTTCTATTATTTCAGTGTTTCCAGGTTTCTTTAGAGAAAACTGAAAGTTTGATCCTCAAAGTCAAGCTTAATCAAAATATTTTGGTCTCTCAAGAGTTCAGACATACACATGGATGATTATACCACATAGATGCTTCTCAATCTAAGTCAATGTTTAATTTCAGATTAAAGTTATTTTCAGATATAGTTCAGCTCTAGATTCTCATGCCTTGCTTTAGGGTGTAAGTATGGGCGTTTGTATGTTTTAGCTGATGTTTCACCTCCCAGTGTGAGTGAAGAGCAGGAGAATAATCTGGCCACAGATGTGCCACAGTCCTGCTTTGGACCTTCACCCTGTCTGGTGAAAATGGTGTAATTTTGGTTGTCTCACAAGGTTCTACAGTGGCATTGGGTTAGAAAGTGACGTTTAGTTAATAAAAGAGTTGAGGAAAAATTGTCAGCTCAGTATAAGTACAGATCTGCAAAAAAAATTTGGACGCATTTGGGTTTTTTTTGGTGGGAAACAAAGACATAGGCTTTGAGAAAAGTGAATCAAGTGCAAAATCATCTTGAACCATGGTAAAGGCTGAGAGTACATTCAGTGCAGGCAGCTAGGAACCTCTGCAAAATTCATAAAGACCATGAATTCCTTTTGTTCAGCTCTGCAAATAAGTTCTCTGCTTTTAAAAGACTCTCCTCAATTTCCATTTCCTCTTAAACAGGAAATTTAATACAGATTCATGGGAAGACAATTGCTGGCAGATATGAGACCCTGGACTTCGATGTGGATTATATTGATGGGTAATTATGAACTCTCAGCTATCTTCTGCAGTCCCTGTAAATTGCCGTTTCTTCCATCAGCCTCCTCGACAGCAATAAATTGCAACCAGTTGGCCCAGAATTGCCATTTACTTCCTTTGTGGTTTATTGCAGCTCATGAGTTGGGCTCCAGCAAACTTTGTTAATCTAATTGCAACTGGTCCATTAAGCTGGTTGGTTTGTTTACTGGCAGCACAGTCAATCACAGCTCAGTGTGAATTGTACAGTAATTGCAGCTGGCTGCTGTAGATTTTATTTTGGCTAGTAAATTAAAATTTAACTAATTAAAATGATGTCAGAGTCGAAAAGTTAAATAAATTTTCCCCTTTCCATTTGCATTTTTTTTTTAGAACAAAACCCATTAGTTTGGGTGCTCTGGTGAGCCAGAAGGCTGAATAGAAGTATTTTGAGACAAAATACTTTGTTGTTCACTGCTTTAAACACTCTGTAGTTGTTTTCTCCTTCTCAAAGGTTTGATTTTTTTTTTTTTAAATAATGTTGCTTCTGTGGTTACATGCAACAGAGAAAAGCAGCTAGGTTTAAAAAAACTTATTTTAGGACATCAGCCTCTTTAAACACAGTGAATCCAAAATAAGCATCAACACTGTCCTGCTGTGTGTCATACATATTTCAATATGCATGGCTATGTTATCAAATGTTAATTTATGATTTCTGTGACAACGGCAGTGAAGAACTTTAAGGTAAGAATTTTAAAGATAATCCGGAGTTATTCTGCTGTCAGTTTAAGGATAATTTCAGGAGCCAGGAAAGGTGTGTATCCTTGGTAGCTAGAAGTTTTTAATTGAAGCAGCAGATATTTAACAATGAGGTGGTTATTAATGACTTCTCAAGCCGATGGGAAATGTTCCTTGCTAAGTCATTAAACTCCCTGCTGGTGGGAGGGAAAGTCCAGTGCAGATTCCTGCCATGCCATCCCTACCCTGGGCACATCAGCATCCTTTGTTTGGTGTCAATTATTGCTTTACCTGCCCCTGGGGGAGCTGTGGAACCTTTGATCAGAGGGAAGAAAGGCTGCTCTGTCTGAGCCCAGAGCAGAGCTCTGCTGCCAGGTTACTCATTCACAGCTCAGCCTCATCAAAAGGAAACGGCCCCAAAATCCCAGCATTCCAGACAGGTTCCCTTTGCAGCTTTCACATGAAAAATTTGCCCATTTTTGGTGTGTTAGGAAATGTGTACCAGGTGGGGACTTGGACTTGACCAGAGCAGCCTGTCACTCAGTCACGCTGATTCAGGATTTAGAGAAAAAAAAAAAAGGGAATGGTTTTTATATTTTCAAGTGTGTTCTGCACCTTTTTCCATGCTTTGTATGGGTTGCACTGGTCCAGGGGTGCTGAATAAATATTTGGCAGCACCTTTTTTTTTTTGTTTTTAGCCTTCCTTAAAAGGAAAGGTTCTCAATGTCAGCCACCTGTATTAATAAAAGCAAACTCCTTTAGTAAAACCTCATAAAACTGCACTCTGAAACATGGGCCACAGAAAACTGCACTCTGAGGGATGGGTCATCACAAAGTGTTTGCATTACAGGTTTTAATTACCTGTTTCCTTTAATTGCCTGTTAATTCTACAAGGAATCATTGCCAGCCTTTGCTTATTCTGCTAATTACTCTGAATTTATTCCTCCTCCCTGCTTCTTCCTCTCCAGTGGAAGTTATCCCATAATGTTTCTTTAAGGAACAGATATTTAAATTTGTTATTAGGGGCTTGAGTAATTTCTGCCAGAAATTGTTTGTAGTGTTTTTTCTCCATGAAATAAAGAAAGGGCAGAGCTGCATCTTGTCTGTACTTGCTATAGTTGATGCTGCCTGATTTATAAACTTCTGGTTTGGGACGGTACTGTCTTTCTTGGCTTCAGGGAAAAGGGATTGGAGCATTCAGCGCTGGCATGGGGTGCATCCAAAGGGTCCTGCCACACTCTCACAGAGCTGCAATTCCCACAGAATTTGGGGAATGCACTTTGCAGGTGCACAGATGAGAGATTAGGGCTTGTCCAGTTACCTAGAAGGTTAATAAATGTTAGAAACAAGGGAGGGGAAATTCCTGTCCCTTGGGAAAATATTGGTTGCTGATTTTACCAGATTAGGTTTTCCTCTGTATCACATCATATCTTTCCTGTTTTTTTTTTTTTGCCCAGGCCAGCTGTTCTTACATCAGGAGGAGATGGATGGACCAGTCTCTGCTCCTTTGCTGACAGGAGAGCTGGAAGCATGTCAGTTCTTGATTTACTTTGAGTTTGTGTTGGTGCAAGGGCTCAGCCCAGCTTGGGCATGAAAAATTTCATGGCTTTTGGAGAAACTCTTCTGCTTTGGCTTAAAGTGGAGAGAGACCCTGGGGAGTTTTAGTCTGTGATGGGGTGGGTGAGAGCTGCTGATTCTCTGCACTAGAATGTAAATGTGAGTTAATGATGGGAATTGTGCCATTCCATGACTCCAGAGGGCTGATGTTGTGCCAGCATATTTGTTTTCATTGCTACCTGGTCCTTCTCACAGTTTAGGAACCCTTAGAGGAGCAAGAAGAGGGGAAAATTTTCTGTCCTTCCATTCTCCTGCCCCTTGCTCCTGCTCAGTTTTTTGCTTCAGGTGGGGGTTCTGAAGGTCACCAACAGCATTAGCTTTGAGAAATAGGGGTAAAGGAGCCAAGCTGGAGCACTGCTGCTGGGAGGCATCCTCCTGAGCTGCTGAACTCCTGATCAGTAGTGGAAAGATGGCTTGTTCCTCACCCCTCTCACCTGCTTCACTCCGTGTTTCTAGAGAGAGCAGACCATGAGTGTCTTGGGTGTATAAACCCACATCTTTTATTGGTTAGCTGACTCTGCTATATTCAGCTTTTCTTTTTGCTCCCAAGGCTCAGTAAAGTCCTTTGTCTCTCCACAGTTTCCCCATTGAGGTACAGGATGGACTGGGGACCCTGCAGTGTCAGGTGGAAGGGAACCACATAGGTTGGTGAAAAGGGGTAAAAATCCTGGGTTTCTGTCATTCCTGCAACTCCACAGGATGAAGTGAGGGTGTCAGTCTTGAGTTTCTGTTCTGTCTCCAGAGCTGGAATGTGGCTTAGGGCTGAGTCCACAAAGGCAGTTCCAGATCAAGGCTGGCCAGCCTCCAGCACAGCCCCTGCCATGGTTTGTGTCTGCACAGCCTGGGGGAGCATGAAGGGAAACCACCACATGGTGTGGCCATTGTGACGGCAACAGTGGGATTTGGGCTCCTTGCTCAGTTCCCTACTTTAATCCTTTTGTCTGTCATGGATCTTCCCTTTAGTGCTTTATTAGAGGAATAAATGGGGTGTTCCCTCCTATTCTCTCCAGTAGCAGGTGGGATCCCTCTCATTTTTCCTCACTTACTCTGAAGAAGCTTCTTATTTCTTGTGGAGGCTTTGAGCTCCAGCCTTCCTGTTTGGGAAAGGTGTTGTGAGTTAAATACATAAAATAGACTTTCCTTACTGTTGTAAGGACAGTGTAAGGAAGGGAGAATCAGGCCTAGGGATCCAGGGCAAGGTTTGGGAGGTTGCACTCCATCCTTCTGCCTTAAAGAATTATCATTTTTCTCTCCCCCAGGGTCCCACAATGTCAGCTTCTCGGTGTTTAACAAAGGAAAGTGAGTAAAAGAATATTTTCTCTCTTTTTCTCTGATTTTGCATAGAGATAGAGTTGCATTTGAGTCCAGGAAAAACTATGTTTTTCCTGAATCATGCATTTCATTGCTTAGAAATAAGGTTTTGTTATCTTGAGAAGAGGGGAAATTTTTCTCCCTAAAGCATTTTCCACTTTGGTGTTTTATGCTTTACCTTCAGTGTCCAAAGCATAACATATCTTAGCTTGCACAAGGGAGAATGGCTGAAGGAGGGTGGGTTCAGATTGGATATTTGGGAGAAATCCTTCCCTGTGAGGGTGGGGAGGCCCCGGCACAGGGTGCCCAGAGAAGCTGTGGCTGCCCCTGAACCCTGGCAGTGTCCAAGACCAGGCTGGATGGGGCTTGGAGCGATCTGGGACAGTAGAAGGTGTCCCTGCCTGTGGCAGGGGGTGGAACAAGGTGCTCTTTAATATCCCTTCCCACCCAAACCATTCTGTGACCTGTTAAATCCATCTGAATTAAAGCCTTTCACCTTGCTTTTAACTATTCCTCCAAATGGGAAAGAATTTAACTATAAAAGGAGGTGAAAATAGGTTCTGACAGTGTCAAAGCACACTTTACAATGTGTTAGTACTTCCAATAAAGTGTTTCAGCCTTGTTATGGGGTCTCATGAATCAATGGTTCAATGTGCTGCTGAAAGGAGCTGTTGGAGCTTGCAGAAATGTTCCACTGTTCCTCTGGGGAGCATTCAGCCCTGCCAGTTGAAGGTCTGCTTTTATTTACTTGGCCCTGGACCTCTCAGACGTTTTCTCTCTTGCAGGTCAGCAGTGCACAAAGGTGCTTGGCTCATCAGTGCCAAGCAGGAGCTTTTCCTGTATCAGACTCATCCAGGTATTCTTTGTTCCACCTCACTGGCATTGCCCTCCATCAGTCCCAGGGTGATCTAAGAAAAGACCTTTCACTGCTTCTTTTCCCAGGGATCTAATCATGTTTTTTCCTCATTTTGATGTCTCACTCCCCTGGCACGGGCTCGACAAAGCAAAAAATCGTGAGACAACCAGATTTATGTGCATTGTTCCTTGTCCTGTCAGATCAGTTATGGGCTTGAGATGCTGCTTGTAGAGAAACTTTCCCCCCGTTAAATAACTCTGTATTTGGTGAGGCTGCAATTTTGGAAATGCAGACCTCAGGATGAGAACTCCCACATCAGCTAGAGGGAGGGGATGATGTTCAGCTACTCCAAGAATTAAATTCTGGACAAGAGGATAATGGAAGAGTGCTGCTTCATTATTAAAAAAAAAAAAAAAAAAAAAAATTTAAGGTTCATTAGTGTTTAAATACCAATGAATTAACAAAAAAGATGTAGGTATAGACCAAAATCCCTCAGCTTTTTCTTATTAGCCTTTTTTGTTTTTTTCAGAGCTATACAAGTAGAACTGGGTGGTTAAACTCCAGCATGAGCACAAAGTGGATAATTGTCATAAAATAGGAAAATAGTTTTCCTGTGGAATGGCACAACTATAACAGATAAAATCCTGAAAGGATCTCATGGTCATGATGTGGATACTCAGAGAGTCAGTTCCCTCCATTTGTCCCTAAAGTCTGAGGGAAAGAGTGGTGACCTTTAACCCTAAAGGCTAAATCGATAAGCGAGCCAGAGAAGGTCAAAAGGATTGAAACAGTTTTAATTCTGCTTTTTTTCCTTTTTTTTTCCTTTTTTTTTTCTTTTTTAGATCCTCAATAGCACAGAATAGAGCAGTTTGCAATCTGAGCATGACAGATGCAGCCACTGCAAAGTAACAGCCCAAGCACTGCAGTGTTTCCTCTGTTGTGTGTCCACATTATCCATGTTGTTCATTCCTGGTGTCATCCCAGAGGCTGGGACCAGTGAGATGCTGGTTTCATTCCCAGGAGCCTGCTCTGGCTGGGAGCAATGCAAGTGCACTGCAGGCTTTCACAGCAATGGGGCTGGGATTGTGCTCAGATCCCTGTTTTCCTTCCCCTGCAGAGATATTCTCCGTGTTCCCAGCTGGAGGGAGCCTGGGAGGGGGCACAGATCTCACTCTCACTGGGGATTTCTTTGAGGAGCCAGTGCAGGTCACTGCTGCAGGTAAGAGGAGAAACATGTGAATTTTATTTTTTTCTAAATGCAGTTTGGCCCTGACTGCAAAACCCAAGAGCTGTTCTGGGATACAGGTGTGGAAATTGTCCAGTTATTCTGGTTGTGGGCATGAACTGCTCTGTTTGCTGGTAGGACCAGCCCAGTTTTGTGGCAAAGTGTTGATCCATTTTGGAAACAAGCTGGGTGGAGGGGATTCTGCCTCTCTGCTCTGGTGAGACCTTACCCAGACTACAACACTCAGGGTCCTCAGCATGAGAAAATCATGGACCTGCTGGAATGAATCCAGAGGGCAGCTACAAAAATGATCAGAGGGATAGAACACTACTATAGGGACTGTGAGAGATGGGACTGTTCAGAATGGAGGAAAAAAAGGCTCCAAGGAGACCTTTGAGCATCTTTCAGTGCCTAAAGGAACTCTTAAAGAGCACCTGGTCCAGTGGAAGGTGTCCCTGTCCATGGAAAGGTGCTTGGGACTTGCTTGTTTGGAAGGTCCCTTCCACCCCAAAGCATTCCATGGCTCTGAGATGGGTTTGTGCTGCAGCTCAGCTGTTTCCAAGTCTCCCACAGCACATTTGTCTGCTTTTCTGCTGGCAGGTGTTCCCTGCAAAGTCAAGCACGTCTCTCCCCGGGAAATCAGATGCACCACGGAGCCTGTTGGTGAGGACAGGAAACCTGGTGCTCCCCAGCCAGGTGAGGTGTTCAGCTGAAGCTCCAAATTAACAAACTCACACAGGAATGCAAGGCAGAAACCCTTTGGTGATGAATGCAACCAGAAAACAGGACTTTCCAAAACACAGTCTGCTTCAGCATCAAGCCAGTTTCTTCTGGGGTTGGTAGGGAGGGGGGCTACAAATAATCCAAGGGCTGGAGCACCTCTGCTATGAGGAAAGATGGGTGAGAGAGCTGGGGTTGTCCAGCCTGTAGAAAAAAAGGCTCCAGGGAGACCTGAGAGCTCCTTCCAGTGCCTAAGGCGGGGCTTTCAGAATAATTTATTAGAGAAAATTTTTATTATTTTATTATCATTTAATATTCAGAAACTTCTATTAGGGACTTCTCTTAGTAACAGGACAGGGGGTGATGGTTTTAAATTAAAGGCTGTTTATTTAAATTAGGCCTAAGAAGGGTATTTTTTTACAATGAGGGGAGTGAGGCCATGGCACAGGTTCCCCAGAGAGGTGGTAGGTACTCCATCCCTGGAAACATTCAAGGCCAGTTTGGGTGCAGCTCTGAGCAAGCTGCTCTGGTTGGAGATGTCCCTGCTCGTGGCAGGGACTTGGACTGAATAAACTTCAGCCCAGCCCATGCCCGTGCACACAGGTGATGGAGGCAGGAAGGTCAGGCTGGTGTACAGGGCTGTGGAAAATGAAGGGGAAAAGGCCTGGGTAATATTTAGTGGAAGGGTGGCTGGACTGGAGTTACTGCAGAGGCTTCTGGGGACACTCCTTCAGTGGAGCATTTCAATAAGAGGTTGTAGTGCATGAAATGAGGCTTAACTTTGACTGTGGGTCATCTCAGTGCCTTTTCCTGCAAGAGTAGACATGTGAGCTGGTTGGATGCTCTGCTCTCTGCAGAATTTTGTTATTTCTGCTGGAGGACTTCAAGGTAAAACAAATTCCCGAAGGCAAGATCTGTGTTCTGCCTTAGACTGCAAAATACCCCACAAACAGAACCAATTTATTATTAAAATTTTCTCTCTGGCCTGCCTCTTGCACCGCTGATTCCAGCATGTGCTCTGGGATTTCTGCTGCCTGCTGCTGAGAATACTTTTGTTTTAACTTTCTAGGAAACAGAGGGCTTCTCTTTGAAGTCTGGGATGATGCCTCTGATCTGACAGAAGCAGGTCCTGGATACAGATGGCAGTTTGTACCTAATGCCAGCTCCCCAGTAAGGTTTCTGTCTGGGGCAAAGAAGTCCTTCAGGTACTCAGTGATCTTAAAAAGAGCCGAAGCCCTGGCAATCACCTTTAGCAGTGTAAGGTGTAGCAAAAACACCTGACAGCTCTTTATAGCAGAGCCTCACTGCACAGCTCCTGTAAATCAAAGCAAACCCTTTGCTCCGAGGTCCTTTTGAAGCTTAAAATATGCAGTGAAGTGCTTTATTTTTTCCCTCCTTTTGCCTTCCCTCAGTGTTTCTGCTCTACCTGGCCTAGATATTCTGAAATACCACAAAAAAAAAATGCTGTGGAAATAGAGGAGCTCCAGTTTGAGGCTGTTTTAAGCTGGAATTTTGGCCGGGTTTGGAGGAGTAGATTCTTAGCTGATGTTGGCAGCAAAGGTGGAGTTAATCCCAATAAATAAATTCTTGAAGTGTGCTGGTTCCACATATCTTCAGATATGACCTTGTGCATGAATTCTTGCATTTTTCTTCCACTACTCTTTTTATAGTACAATTCTGAGTGTGGTTTTGGCTTTGCCCTGCATATTCAGGGTTAAGACTTTGCTTGAGAAGAAATGCACCAAAGTGGCAACCAATCGAATTATACTTAGTTTCATGGAGCTATTTTTTTCTTTCCTTTTCGAAACTTTTGTAAAGCATAATTGACATTTAATGTGAAATTGGGTCATTTTGAGGTTACTTCAGCTTTAAAATAACCAGGTTTGTTTTGTTAAAATGGTTTAAAGATATTTTCTTGTTACTCAGTTTATGTGTGAAGGTGGGGTGTGGGGATGATTTGTTGTTTTGGGATTTTTTTTTTTGCTGTAACTCTTTTGTTATGGATGTTCTTTTTTTGCTCAGCTCCAGACTCCGTGGATTTTTTGTGGCTCCTCAGACCAACAATTACACCTTCTGGATTCAGGCAGATGGGCAGGCATCTCTCTACTTAAGTTTGTCCCAAGATCCAGAACAAAAGGTATTATTCTTGGTAGAGAAAAATGAAGTGAAATGAAAAATGAGTATGAAAAGAGTTTTAATTAAGGTGATAGAAAGCAGGAATTTCCCCAATGTGGATTCATTTATTGTCTCTTATGAATCTATTGTAGAGTGAAATCTGTGTGATTATTTTTGATATTTTACATCAGCCCTGTCAGTTGTTAAGCTCATTAAAAAAATCGCTCTTGCAACCAGAGGCATTGATTATCTTTTCCAGAAGATTTTTTTTGATATTTTAGCACATTTCTGTGTCTGAACTAAAGCCATCCATGAAAAGTTGTTTGGGGAATTGTTATTAGTGTTAGGGTAAGCCATAGAAATTTTGTTCTTTATGGTGTTGAGCCTTAAACCAAAGATCTTTAGATTATGGCTTTATAATAGGAAGGAATTTGTGAGCCATCAACCCACAGCAACCAGTTATAAACACAAATATACTGTTTGTCTTTTTTATTTTTGGAGCTGTGGCATAGGACTAAATAGTTTTGCGGCAGAAAACTGGTTTATTTGCTTCAAACTGAAAGAGATTAGGTTTATATTTGATATTGGGAAGAAATTCTTCCCTGAGGGTGTGCTGAGGCCCTGGCACAGGATGCCCAGAGAAGCTGTGGCTGCCCCTGGATCCCTGGAAGTGTCCAAGGTCAGGTTGGATGGGGCTTGAAGTAACCTGGGATAGTGAAAGGTGTCCCTGCCCATGTCAGGGTGTGAAACGGGATGGTTTTTGATGTCCTTTCCAGCCCAAATCATTCTGTGATTCTGTGATTTGGTCATCCCGCTCACAGGTGAGAATTGCCTCTCTCCCTGCTGGCAATTCAGAGTGGTCTGAGAACTGGGTGAGGAACTGGAGCAAACCTTGGCAGCAAAAATCCCAGAAATTTGAGCTAACAGCTGGCTCAAGGTACTACCTGGAAGCGCTGCATCACGGACAGACACCCAGCAAGGGCATGAGAGTCGGGGTCCAGATCCACAACACGTGGCTGAACCCCCACGTGGTGAGCAGCTACCGCACCGAGAGGCACCAAATTCGGGCTCGTGCCTTGCATCTTCCAGAAGTGCAGGTCAGTGTTGCCTGCAGCTGCCTTCTTGGTGCTAGATGTGAAAAAAAAATTATATTTCTACCTTGGTTTTACCCTTCTGAGACAGCTGATAAGAGCATTGTGAGCTGATGGTTTTTACGCATCAGTGGGTGTGTGTGTAAACCCTCGTGAATGTGGGAGGTTTTTCTCTAATGATTAAAATCCTGCAGGTCATGAACTTTAAGGACCACAGCTTGTCCCTAGTGCTTCTGTTAATTTAAGAATCCTGCTCCTTGTGTCAGAACAGACCATGGAGGACAAGAGAAGTTCAAGAGTGTCTGAAGTGACTCTTGGAAGGGATTCCTGGTTCACAGGGGCTTAAAAAGGCAAAATGCTGGCTGTAAAATCCTCCTCAGTAGAAGATGCCAGGTTTGAAGTGTGTGGGTCTCATGCAGTTTGCATCTGTTTTCATTTTTTGATTTGCTTCTCTTTTTTTTACCAGATGTTGACTGTGTCTGGCACAGGCTCTTTCAGTATCTCCTGGAATAACACACTGAGAATGATCCTCACAAATGCTACAGCTCAGCAGGTGGGTGCCATTCAACACAGGCACAGGGTCCTCTGCTGGGGTGGAGTTGGTGGAGCTCTGGTGCTTGGCAGAAGTTAAGATTTGGCGCAGAAGCTGAGATAAAAGTTATGTGATGCAGGGGTAATTATATTTATTTATTTATTTTTTACTTTTTACTTTTTTTACAGAGAATGTATTAAAATTTGATTTTTAAATTTTTTTGTTTTGTTTTTGAGTGTTGATTTCCAGGTTTATTGTAAGTGTATCACAACATCCAGATACCTTGGACTGCTCCAAGGCCAGATGTGTGTTGTATGGCTCTGGCTTCTTAACAGCCCATGGTCTCTTGATGTGGGAGTTTGTCAAAATTAAAGTGAGTGATGGCTCCACGACAGTCATGGAACTGAGGATGTCTCACACCTCCAAAAGCTGTCAGACATGGAAGTTTACACTTTGTTGTGATAAATTTTGTTATATTATTATTAAACATGGTTTTTCTTTTAACATTTGGCTATCTGCTTGTTGAGAGCTGCTGTGCCACCAATCCCTGCTTGGTAAAAAATAAAGTGATGTGTGAAGTCTCAGCTGAAATGATTGTAACTGACTTTCTTAATTTCTTTTAATTTTTAAATTTTTTTCTTTTTTTTTTTCTAAATTTCTTTTCACTTTCTTAATTTCTTTCAAAGGTGCAAACTGCCATAGAGGAGCTCCTTTCAGTAGGATGTGAAACTGAGCCGACTTCTGCTAAAATCCTTTTCCGCCATGGTTTTGAGAAAGACGGTAGGAAACTTCTCTGGCCAATAAGCAGTATTTATTGTGAGAATTGATCTGTTTTTATGACACAAATGTTCTTTAAAATCTTTGTGGTAGTAAATTTACGCTTTCGATGGTATAAGTACATATTTATGTTTATCATCTATTTGTTGTGTGTATGCATTAAAAACAATATAATAATGATAGTGATAGAATATCCAGTGTTGGAAGGGACCCAGAAGGATCATGAAATCCAACTCCTGGCCCTGCACAGGACAACCCCAGCAATCTGTGCCCGAGTGCTATACAAATGTTTCTAGAACTCAGGCAGGAGAACACTTAGAGTAGGACTGTTTGACAATTTCTGGATATCCACTTGTACTTTCACAAATCTTGACTGTACTGGTGTCTTCTGAATCATTTGAAACATCTTTTTCCTTTTTTTTTTTTCTGTTTTGTTGGGTTTTCTTTGTTTGTTTTTAAAAAATATCTGTCAGATATGAAGAACACCATCACTACAGGACACACTGTCAGTGGAACAGAGCCTTTCTGTGGGAGGTTCAGCATCCACAGACCAAGCCAGCTGGTTAAAACTTCCCCATCCACAATACCAAGATTTGACCTTACTGAATACACGCATGTGAGTTGCTGCTCTTAATGAGTTTTATCTTAACAAGCAGCTTGCAGTGGGCACTGAATGCTCAGGGCCTAATGAGCAACATAAAGTCATCTGGGCAGCTTATATTTTCCCCAAATCTACAAAGGATGGTATCTTAGCACAGGGCAGAGCATCTTTTTTTTGGGTATGAGAGTGGTTTTGGATCTCTGAGATGTAGATATTATTTAAAACTCCTGGCTGTTAACTGTTCCTGGGGATACAACCCTTGCTGTGAGAAAGGAAAAAGTGGGATGGTGATGGGGAAATGTGGAAGATTCAGGGATGATCACTTCTTGACAAAAGGAAAAAAAACCTTTTGTTATCTGGTAGTCCATTATTTCTCACTTTTCTGCTCATCTTCTGCTACTTTCGATAGGAATAAACCCCACACCTTGGGGAAGCCCCAGGGGTCAGTTTGATGCCATATTGAGGCACACCTGGGTGCCACAAACTCTCTTTTACAGCTCTTCTTCCCTCTTCAGCTCTCTTGGAGCCCCTTTAGGCACTGGAAGAGGCTTTAAAGTCTCTGTGGAATCTTGTTTCCTCCAGGCCAAACAATCCAATGTTAAACCAGAATTGAAATAAAGTACTTTCCTTTATCTTCCATGGACATTGTACATAAATTACCTGTGTTTTGATTTGTAAAATTCTTCCCCCTATTTTTGCAGGTGTGTTTTGCACGCAAAGGCCCTATGAGCAACACCCTTCATCTCTCAGTGTCCTACACCAATGTGTCTTCATGTCCAGTGAGGAGGAACCTCAGCTGCCTGTGGGACTTCAATGAAACCAACCCTGAAATGTACCCAGACAATTACAGGTATCAGAGATTACATTTTCTGTGGTAAGAAGGTGCAGTAGGAAAACTGAGGTAAGTTCATATTTATATAGGAACAAGTTGTCAGTTGGAGTAACCTGACACAAGCTCTGTCCTTACAGAGGCATTCCCAGAATGTGTTTCCATGTGCTTTTTGGAGGATTTAATGAGTAAATTTCCATGTTTTTTTTGCTGCATGCACTATCTCACCTCAGTAACACACAGGTGTACTTGAAGATTTTTGAGAACATAAATTTTCCAGTTTTTTTCCCAGTAGATTTTGTGCAGTAAGAGAGAGAATTGCTTGGTTTTTTTTCCTCTGCCCTCTGAAAACGTTGAAAATTGGTGTAGCCTTTGATTTTCTTTATTCTCTTAAAATTCCATGAGTAGAAAACATTTGGTAGCAGACATAAAGCTGAGGTCAGGCAGACTTAAGGAAATCAGGAGTGTGTGAAGAACATGGAGAGGAGTTGAATTCTGGATTGACCCCCAGTGAGGTCACTGATGCTATTGTGGGATTTTGCCAAAAATAAAGCAGATGTAGTCATCCCATATCCCACTCTAACGATTCAGAGGGGAAAATATAAGCAGAGATCTAAACACTCATTTCTCTGGGGAGCTCAACAAGGACATGGTGACAGTGATCACAAACCACTGAGCTTGTGATAAATACCAGTAGTAATAAAACCAGTACCTGATATTACCTGGAGTCTTCACAATCACTTCATATTTCTTTATTGTTCCAACCTTGGTGTCTTCCAGCTGGACATTTACCTGCACTGACCTCTGGAGGAGGTGTGTGACTCTCTCTGTGCTTCTTCAGGACCTCCCAGCCAATTCCCCAGTATTTGTGCATCAGATAGACTTGCAGAGCCCTGTGCTGCAAAAAGGATCATTTTATCTTGATGAACTCATCATTGCTGACAGAGCTGTGATTGGTAAAGGCAACTCTTTAGTTTGGTTTTTTTTTTTTCACCCCCAGGATATTCCATTAAATCTATAGCAATAAAGCTGGATGAAACTTTTTCAAGGGGAAATTTTACAACAGGAACAAAAATAATTTTTTTTCTCTGAACTTACATTTATTTTTTTGGTGACAGCAGTCGAGAAGGAATTGCCAAAATATTAATATTCTTGGTTTATTTGAAAGTGTGGATCTGCAAATGGAACAGACTGTGGTGAATTCACCATCCCTGGAAAGGTTCAAAGATGTGTAGATGTGGCACTTGGGGACATGGGTTAGTGGTGGACTGGGCAGTGCTGAGGAATGGTTGGACTCAGTGGACTTAGAAGTCTTTTCCAACTTTAATGATTCTATGAAATATAATTTAAAACAAAATAACCCAAATGGGTGTTTCCAGCAATGAAATGACAATATCCCAGGCACAGTCACCTCTACTCTTCTTGCTATAGTGAATGTTTGTTTTTCTTTCTTTCAGTTTCTCAGAGAGACCCCAAACCCCCCTGGCCAGGTGGGAGGATAATTGAAGCAGTGTCTGTGGTGGGGTCCCCTCCCACCTACAACGTGTCCTGGAGGGAGTCTGGTTGTGGTGTCAGTCTGCCCCTGCTCTCCCCAAGGTAGGGACAGTGAGTAGCTCATCTCAGTGATGGTGGAATGATTTTTTCCTTTTCTTTTCTATACCTTTTACACAGTTCTGTGTATCCACAAGCATCGGCTTGCACTCTTGTAACCCTTCACTGAGCCTGGTGCTCAGTGCTCTGTGAGTGTCCTGCAGGCCCTGAGACTGAACAGCCCAGAACTGCAGAGCCAGGGACACCAAACATCCTCCTGGGAATGCCAAGGTGCCCTGGCAGGACAGATTCTGCAAACTGGAGATGGCCCAGCCCAGCCCCATTATTAGACTCCCGTGTTAGATTTGCTGATGTGTAAGGTCTGTAACTTGTGTACATGATTGATGGGTGTGTGCATTGCCACGCTGTCACCTGGGTGAAGTGGATGCATCAAACAGGATCCTGATTAAAACACCGAGGTAACGACCCCCAACCCTCTAACTGTGTGTGGCTTCATTTTCCTAACACCAGGAAAAGGCATCATCAGTACCTTTAACACCTCTTGCAGTTCCCCTGGTGTGTCTGGAGCTGGTTGTCAGCAGGGTTCAGTTGCTGAAAATGAGAGGTGCTTGAGAAGTTTGAGATAACTCGGGCTGCCAGATGTCTGTGGGTCACCAAGGTGCGATAAAGGACTGAAATGAAATCTAAGCCCTTCTGGAACAGTGGGTGAAGACCACCCAGAGGTGTTTCCAAAACACCAATTCCCGCATTAGGCACTGGGAGTCCTCTTTGTTTGCTGAGATGAGGTTTCTGTTCCTCACAACAGTGACAGAGCAATTGGAGCTGTGGGCTATAACTAGATCAGAGACTGCAACATTAAAGGTTTGAACCGGCAGAAAATAAGTAGTGTAAAAGTTGGATTGTATCCAGCTGAGTCAAATTTAGCATCCTGAAACAAACCTCCAATACTAAGGGCAGGGATGAGAATGCAGGGGGATGTTTGTGGTGGCTGAGATGCATAACCAGAGGTGTAACTAATAGAAGGAGGGAAAATCTTTACTTCTATGTGGAGCCTGAAAACTGACATTGGAATGGTGCAAATAGCACTGATGACTGTATTTTTTAAATAAATTTAGAAAAAAGATGGGAAAAAAATGCTATGAGCATCATTATGGAGCTGAGGAAAATGCTTAGGAAAGGGAGATTTAAGAAGCTCCACCTGTCTAGCTGCAAAAAGAGGCTCAAGAGGTGGCTTGCTCACAGTACCTCTCATCAGGGTAAAAAGAAGGTGCTTGGCTTGGGTTGGCTTCTCCATCTCACAGAGGAAGATACCAGAGAAAAGCAGGAATCAGCACAAGCTTAAAAAATGTGTGGGCTGAGCATTCTCTTTGAAAAATCCTGAAAACAAACCTGTCTCTTTCTCATCACTGAGCACAGGCTGTGATTTAATCTGATACAACTCCTACTCCTGTTGGAACTGGAATATTGGCTAAAATCTGTACAAAGGGCTATGTGATCCTTTTGGGTTTGTTTTCTGGAAATTTGCTCTGCAGAAGCCACTTGTTATCCAGACACTTAACACACGGTGGCATCGTTGTACCACAGAGAGGCTCCTTTTCCTTTCAAACATCAGAATTTTAGTGATGAAGGAGAAAAGCATTTTAACTTTCAGAAACTGGACTTTGGGTGAACTTGAATTACTCCAGTCCAGATGTGGAGCTGGGGGCATGGTTTAATGGTGGATCTGGTAGTGCTGGGTTAATGACTAGATTTGATCTTGGGGGTCTTTTCCAACCTTAATGATAGTACAGTATGAAATCTCACTGTAATTCAGGGGAGTTGAAGTTTGCCTGGAATTGAGAGCACTACATAGGGAAATAGGAAATATTTTTGCTTTGCTGTTGCAGATGCTGTCCAGGCTGCACTGAACTGCTCCTTTTAACACTCCCTGGTGCTTGGTGGTGTATAAATGATTTATTCTATCATAAATTAAAAAAAAATTCCAAAATTTTCTGCTGTGTGTATTGCCTGGATAAGCAGTTAGAAGCTGGGAAAATCCAATTTTGCTTGACCTCTGGGCATGTTTCCCTTAAATCCTTCAGGAATGTTGTTCCCACAGGTGTCCCTCAGCTGTTGGTTGACGCGGGGTATCAGGAGTGGGGATCTCCATTGCTGGTGCCTTCCTGTGACCCCCTCTCTGTCCCTCAGAGGTGCAGTGCTCGGGGATGGCTCTAAGGAATATGGACACCTGTATGTTTCCACTGAGGATGTGAGAGTCAGCCTGACCATCCAGAGGCTGCAGAAGTCATCCCCACCTCTTGGAGGGACCTTCCACATCCACTTGGCCAACACAGTGATACCAGGTAAGGGAAGATGCAAGTCAATGCCTGGATTTCCTGCTCAGGAAGCCAAGCGAAGATTTCATTGCAGAGAAGTTTTGGTTGCCCCATCCCTGGGTGTGCTCAAGGCCAGGTTGGTGGTTGTTAAATAGAACAGATGATCTTCAGTTTAGACATAAGGAAGAAATTTTTTATCATGGGGGTGGGGAAACAGTGGCACAGGTTGCCTAGAGAGGTGGTGGATGCCCCATCCCTATAAACATCTGCGGTTCTGCTGGATGGGGCTTTGAGCAACCTGGTCTAGGGTTTATTGCTTGGATTAGATGACCTTTAAAGGTCCCTTCCAACCCAAATCTTTCTATGATTCTGTTCTATAATTCTCTGATCCTTTGGTGTTTAGGGTCCAATAAATGTCACTCTTTTAGCAGCTGCAGAGTTTTGAACCACAACAGACTTGCACTAATAATGAAACCCCTTCCTTTCCTAGGAGCAGGCAGAAGTGCTTTCCTGGAATTGGAGGTATGCACTGCTCCCTAATGTCTTTTGCAGATGTTTCAGTGCACATCTCTGCCCACCAGCTCCGCAGGCTTTTGCAGGACAATGTGGATAATTTTACAGCTCCCTTCTTCAACACCAGTGACTTCACTGTGACCAGAGACACCAGATCGTGCTATGAAAGTGTCTGGACACTGACTTGGAAAAAAACAGCTGGGGATTTGCCCAATGTTATCAGGGTACAGTAATTTCATTTGCAAATCCCCACTTTGATCCCCATTTTGTGTCTTTGGCCTTGGCTGATTCACCCTCCCAGTGGTTGGTTTTATGAAGGCATTGTTGGAGTTTAGGCGATCTTCCTATTTGGAACAGTAGCTCAAACAAATTCCAGATTAAATGATTAAAAAAAAAACAGTTGTAGGAGAAGAAATTACATTGAATCTGTGCATGAAAACCAGGAGACTTCAGTGTAATTTCTGCACAATAAAGGGGCTGTTATACTGAAATGAAATCTGTTATATCTACATTAATGCAGATATAGTACGGTTCAGTGCAGTAACTGAAGCTCATCACAGGTTTGTGCATCATTTATTTGTCAAGAAGGTATTTTTTGATAACTGTTTTGTCTGGTTTCATATCTGACTCTCACAAGTCTCAGGTGAATTTCACTTTACACTCTCCCATCCCAAGATTTGCATGTTGGTTTTCCTTGAAGCAGAAGGGTCTTTTTGAGTAAGAACTCAGGCTGAGCTTCTTCCTCCTTCTAAAGGAAACAGTATTTCTTTGGATATTCAGCTCCTAAAAGCTTGATGCCGTTTTCAACAAATCACTGCATTCCAATGCTCAAAGTGTTGGCCTGGAGGGTGAAAACAGTTTGAGGTGAATCATCACCTCTTGCACAGGCCCTTGTTTCACTGGAAATCGCATCTTTAAGCTTTCCATGCCTATCTCCAAATTATATTATTGGGTATTAGAAGTTTATTTACAAATCTGGGCCTAAATCTGCTTTACCCAAGACTTCACAACACCTCTCTGTTCTCAACACCCTCATCTTGCAGGCAAAGAGATGAGATTAATGAAAAGAAGTTTCCAGGAGTTATTTGCTTGCATAGATTCTGTTTTAATTTAAAATCCCAGGGCAGAAAAGGATGAGAAACTTAAATTCCTTGCTCTTTGCCAGGTCTCTGCTGGAAACCTCACTGGCCTGAAGCCAACTGTTTCTACTCGTGTGGTTTATGATGGGGGTGTGTTTATTGGGCCAATATTTGGGGACATGCTTGCCACCCCCCATAACCAAACACAGGTGAGTTAAGGTGCTCTCACATCTTTCACAGATTCTGCAGGGCTGTGGAGCTCCAGGAGTCTCACAGGTATTTGGGTACTTTATTCTGACTCTTCTAAAATATCAAGATACCAGGAGGGATATTTCTTGATGTCTCTTTTATATAATCAAAGCCACAGACAATTTTTTTCCCTTCAGCATGAACAACAAGGGGCAAAAGATAAAATGGAGGGCTGCATGCTGAGAAGACACATTGTGGGTTTCCTTTGAATTAGTCTTCCAGGGTGTTTTAAACAAAATAAATTTGTTCCCAAGGCAAAGTGGGAAGAACTGGGGGAAGGCAAGAACAGTCTTCAGTGGATGATTAGAATAACAGGACTTTGAGGAGATGTGGGTCCCAGGATGGTGGGAGATAGGCTGGAGATGCAGCACCCAAAGCTGTGCTTTGCTGGGCCTTGGATGAGCCCTAGCAACTTGCTGTTTAAATTTGAAATTAAATTTGCAATTGGACTGCAGCAGGTTGAAGAGCTCTCTGTCTATGCCCTGTTCTGGCACTGAGTGCTCTCAGTGGCTCAGGGTGGATATCAACATCTACCAGGCAGTTGTGGCTCTAGAAAACACCTCTGCTCCCTCACCAGCTCTAAGGGAACCCTCTTGTCTGTCTCCAGGTGGTGGTGGTGGTGAATGATGTCCTTGCACACTGCTCTGGCTCGTGTTCTTTCCAGTTCAGCCAGGAACTGACACCCACAGTCAGAGATGTGGAATATTCATCAGGTAATGGGGCCTGGTGTCTGAACAAAATGGCAAAAATTCTGTGAAAAAGTTCTGACAAGAGCTGGTGATTTCATGTGTATGTGGATCCTTTGGGAAACTTTGGATTTTGTGGAAACTGAACTTTTATGGGTCACTTCAGATCCAGTTCCAGACATGCTGAGTGTACAAGTGTGTCCTGAGAATGGCAGTGGAGCTGGGAAAGGTCTGGAGCACAAGTCTGAGGAGGAGCAGCTGGGGAGGCTCAGCCTGGAGAAAAAGAGGCTCATGGTGACCTTCTTGCTCTCCACAACTCTCTGACAGGAGGGTGCAGCCAGATAAGGCTTGGTCTCTTATCCCAGGGAACAACAAACAGGATAAGGAAACAGCCTCCACATGCACCAGGAGAGGTTTAGAATTAATATGAGGAAATATCTCTTCATAGATTGGGTTGTCTTGCTCTGGAACAGGCTGCTCAGGGCAGTGGTGGAGTCTCCACCCCTAGAAGGGTTCAGAAGGCCGGTGGATGTGGCATTTGGGGACATGGTTTAGTGGCAAACACACTGAAATAAATCAATGATCTCAGAGGTCTTTTCCAACCTTAACTATTCTGTGATTCTATGGGAGAGTCCTAAAGGGGAGACAAACAGTGTCAGTTTTGGTGCTTAAAGCAACAGGTGACTCTTGGTGCAAGTTATTTTTGATGAAAATTTTACAAAAAAAATGTAACAGCTGGGCAGCGACAGGCAGGAATTGCTGTTAAGTGGGACAATGAGGGATCACCAGTGCTGTGGATTTTAGGACGTCCTGATGAAGCTGGTAAAAACTTTTAACTGTTGGCTGAAATTAAATTCTGAGCGCTGTTGCACCAAAACTCCTGAGTCACCTTGATGATTATATTCCTTCAGGTGAAGGCTCCCAGACCACAGTGGTTATCAGAGGAGCTGGCTTTGGTGAGGAGAAGCCAGCCCTGAAGGTGGAGATGAACAACAGGAGCTGCCACGTCACAGCTCTGAACCAAACTGAAGTGGCTTGCCAGGTGCTGAGGCTGCCGGTCGGGACCCAACCGGTGACACTGCTGGTGACACCTCATGGCTTTGCTCTCAACAGCACCACAGGACAAGGGATCTTCCTCACAGTCCAACCAATGCTGGGAGCTGTTGAACCTCCTTCGACTTCAGAGATTGGTAGGTGTGAAACCTCCAAGGGAGCTTCCTTGTCGAGGTGTGCGAGTTTTGGTTTTTCTGTACTTTCACTACCAAAAGTTTCACCTGATGAAGAAGAAATTTTGTGGCTGGACACACCGTGTGTGCCACAAAGCATGGTCAGAAATCACTTAAAGACTGACAGAAAGCCCTTTGGCTTTTTGTGCAGGCAACCAGCTTCCTGTTTTAGTTTGGGAGTTGTAATTTCAAGTGTACGTATATTCATTTCAACAAATCATTAGTGTTTCATACTCATCTTCCCATATCCATTTGACATGTAGCTTTGTAGTATTTAAATTAATCTGGCATAATTAAAGTGGGTATTAGGGACAATTTCTTCATTGGAATGGTTGCCAATGACTGGAAAAGGTTGGCCAGGGCTTTGGTGGAATCACCATCCCTAGAAGGATTTGAAAAATGTGTGGATGTGACACTTGGGAACATGGGTTAGTGGTGGACCTGGCAGCTCTGGATTGATGGCTGAACTCAATGATCTTACAGGGCTTATCCAACTTTAATGTTCCAAGATTCTCTAACTGAAATGGCTGAACTCTGGTTAATCCCAGTCCCAATGAAGCAAATTCATGTTCTGAGGAATAAAATGGAAAACTTGCCTGTGTTTAGGTACAAAGCTGAGAAACCTGGAGAAGCTCAAGCTAAACTGAATCTCCTTCTATTCCCATTAACCCTCGTTCTCATTGGAATAAAAAAGGGAATAAAGAGTGATAATTTCCATACCTGAAGACAAGAGCTGGAAAGAATTTTTTTATTTAGTTTTGAGAATGTATTGTATAATACACTAACGTTAAGAATCACCTTTAATTCATAGAAAACCCAGATGACTCTAAGAAACCCTAAAAACAATCCAGCAGTGGCAAATTTTAATGTTTGGGCCTTGATTCCTCTTTGCTTTGCTGGCAAATCCACTCCTCCCAATTACAGTGATCTGTCACTCATTAAAAAGAAAGCAAGTATAATGCTATCTTACATTACATGTGCCTGGAATGCTCATAATTGGAAAGAATTACAGCTTCCATCTGTGTTTTTAACTTCTCCCATTTCAAATACCTCTCTTCAATCTCATCATAAAGTGCACACAGGCAGTATTTCACTGCATATGGATATGATGTAGATATCAAAACTAAAGATCATCAGTCTTTACACAGCACTCATGGATTCTGAGCTCTAAATCTGAAGCTCCTTATCTGACAACTCTCTCATTACACAAGTGGCTTCACTTCTCACTTCTTGCTCTTTCTGACTCTGCAAATTTAATGTTACAGGACAGGAAGGCAACAAAGCACCTTGTACTCTGCTGCTTCAGCTCCCTCTTGTCAAAATATCCCTGGTCTCAGTGGTGCCATTCTCTGGGAGATCCCCATGACCTAACTCCAGAGGCATGGAATGCCTTTCTAAAGATACCCCCATGTTCCAGTGTATAGCAGGAGTTTGCTGTTAATGTATCTGATTACTCTTGCTGGCCTGGATTTGCTGCCAGCCAGAGGAAATCAAGATTAAACTTCAATAATTCTCTGGTGGTTTAAAGAATTAGCAGGAATAGGTAATTTTAGGAAAGCATACAAGGGAATTTGCCGTTAATATATAATTACTTTAACACAGAAAATTGCTTACATCGCATGTGAAAAGATAAAGGGATAAAAGCTCCATAGGTTTACAATAGAGCCATGCTAATAAATACAAATAAACACTGCATTAATTAGTGCCTGTCTGGGCAGTCTGTTCAGCCATAATCCTAAAACTCTGCAGCACTGAGAACTAAAGCTCTAAGTCTCAAGTAAAACTTGTTTTTTTTCCCAAGTTTCTCCGAATCGCATCAAAGCACAAACTCCAGCTTAGAATTGCCATTAATGCCCACTCCTATTCTCTTTCCTGCTTCCCTTTGAAACCTCCCTGAGTCTTCTAATCACTTGGAAAAGCAAAAGGGCACCTTGGCTCTTTGGAATTGGATGCTGAAGAAAGATCAAGCACAAGGCTCACTTGTGTCGGGCATGATCCCTCATGGGGCTGAGGAGGCTCAGTCTGGCACGAGGGAGAGCTGAGCTCGCTCAGTACTCCACGGAAAGAATCCCTCCGTGACTTCCCTCACAACTCCCAGTCTCAAGCCCTGCCAAGTCCCCCTTCTATCCCAAGCTTCCCAGACACAAGCTACAGGCTTTGCTGACAGCGGGGAGCTTGGCAGCTGTTTGAACTGTGTGAGCACCTGCTGCGCTAAGCTCATTTTCCATTCTTAGAGCTTCTTCCTTCCTTCCTTATTTCTTTCTTGGACTGGGGATCTGTCTAAGGGGGAGATCACAGGCCAGGGCTTGCTGGTTTAAAAAAGTGTGTCATTAAAAAATAAACCGAGAAACAAACCCAGTTGTCCTGTATGGTGGAAGAGAATTCAAATAATAGGCAAGAAGGATCTCTGGTCCAAGAGAGGGAGCCAGGCAGAGCAAGGGGGAACAGATCATCATCAGATCAGCGGGGAGACTCTACTGCCTTTTGCAGTACTCTATAAACAAAGAACATTTTGCACATTAAAATATCCTACATATTGAGTATCATGGAATAATATTTCTTTTTTAGGAGGACTTAGAGTGACTCTCAGGGGGACCAATCTGGAAGGGGTAAATGCAGTGTTGTTTGGATCCCAGCCTTGCCCAGTTTTGGAGAAGGGCAAAAATTCAACAAGAATTCAATGTAAAGTTCCTTCTCGGGTAAGAAACTCCACTTTTTGGGGAGCAGGCAGAAGCCAATGTGCCTTCCCATTGTTTTCCTGGCCTGAGCTTCACTAGGGTAAGGGCAAAGAGTTTCCCTTCAGCCAAGTCTTGGCTGTGAGATAATTTACTGGGGACTCTACAGATTAGACCAACTTAATTAAAAAAAGATTATTAGGTGATTTATGAAAACCAGAGAAAAAAGCAAGCTCCCTTATTAGTAAGGATACTGCAAATTAAAAACTGCATAGCCTGGGATTTTATTTACTAGTTTAATGTGCTCGTGTGGATATAGCAAATCCAACTCTGCTTAGTCTTGGATTATTTTAAGGTTTCTAAACATCCGTAGATGATCTTTGAAGTCAACATAAATGTAGACATTTGAGTCTGGTGTATGTGAAAGTTTCATCAGTGCCATGTGCCTGACTTACATATGAGAGATGCAGAAATAGAGGAAATAACTTTTTTTAAAAAATTGATTAATTCTTATCTCTGATATTTTCTTTCTCTCACTTTCTAGGGGACAGAAGATGCTGCTGTCCATGTGACACTGATTTCTGGGTACCAGTCAACAAGAGTAGCAAACTTGTTCCAGTATGATCCTTCCTTAAACCCTGCAGTTGTATCCCTGAGCAGGAACACAAGTGGTATAGCAGGTGAAAAGGCTGCAGACGTGCATTGGGAACCTTCTGGAGAAGGGCTGTCATTGCTGATGGTGGCAGGACAGAGGGAATTTAGGTCCATAAAGTTTGATCTGGAACTTTTTGTTTGTTTCTTTCAAATGTTAGTTCTTATTTTTCCTGCTAGTCCTGGTTGGTTTTTTATTGTTTTTTCTCTAGCATGCAGGAGGTAATGAGTTGCTTGCCCTAGGCTGGCATGGATGATGTCCACAGGATGTCAGGTTCAGTAGAGTCCTGCTTTTGCACCAGGTTTCTCTAACCCTGCTCTGAAATTATCCCACCCCCTTCATTCAGCGACAGGCTACAAGGTTTAAGTTAGATATGAGGAAAAGGTTCTTTCCCCCGAGGGTGGTTGGGCACTGAACAGGTTCCCCAAGGAATGAACACGGCACCAAGGCTGCCAGAGCTCCAGAAGTGTTTGTACAACACTCTCAGGCACATGGAGGGGCTCTAGGGACTGTTGTGTGCCGGGTCAGGAGTTGAGCTTTGATGATGCTTGTGGGTCCCTTGCAACTCTGGATATTTCATGATTCTGTATTTCTTAGTAGCAGATTCACCCGTGACAGGAGAAATGAGCTCTGGAGAGTGTTGTTCTCCAGGATACCCAAGGGTTGACCATAAAGAGCATCATGTACATTTTGGGTTGCTGAAAGTGGGGATGGGCAACATTTCATTTCTCAGTTCCCATTTCCAAGCCAATTTCCAGTTTGACCTTGTGGTGTGTTACTTTAGAATGTGAGCACAGACTCACAGAATTCATGGGGACAAAATCCTAATTAGATCTCATGGAGTGTTTGGCATTCCTGTCTTTTGAATGTTTCTATTTGGGGATAGGATTTTTTTTGTTTGTTTTTCCCCTAATTTCCCTTATTTTTTTCCCCCCAGGATTTTGACTGGATGTAGGGATTAGAAAGCATTAATGATGAATGATGTCCACTTATAGACAAGACTTTTAGGAAAGTTTAGTTTATTTCTATGTCACAAACCAACATCAATTTCTTTGTATCTGAGACATCAAGGAAAGAACATGGGAGGAAGACAGAAATATTTATGTTTTCTTTCTATCCCTCTATTGTTCCTCCAAGAATGTAATAATCTGACTTTTTTCTGTATTTTTGCAACCTCTCCAGTGAACACCTTAAAGCTCCCCCCAACTCCCAAGTTTGGTTGGGCTTGGTGGGGATGTACAGGGTGAGGTGACTGCCAGTGCCAAAATTCCCCATGCACGCCCAGATTTCTACTCCTTTCCCCAAATGCCCTTGTCATTTTCTATTACTCCAGAATGCATAAATAAGAGAAAACGTCCTTTATCATCTGAATATTATTCAGATACCACAGCACCAAGGGGAGGTTTTGTAGCCGCGGGCAGCCCAGGTGCAAGGAATTCCTTAATGTTACAGTGTCTCATGAGCTGTGGTGGGGCTGAGTTCAATCTCCTACTCAGAACCTCCACGGCTTCGTCTTTTAATATAATTTTCCTTCTATATAATAAAAAGAATAAATAAATTACACCGATGCCTTCCAGGCATCTGGGATTAAGCTGACAATTGACCAAGAGTCCAAAGAGTTCACGTTATTAACATATTCAACTTCTCAGGTTTTCAAACTTTATTTGAGTCTCTGTAAATGCAGAATTGAAAAGTACCAGCTCCAAGACCTATTTAGAGGAGCAGGTAGTTGAGAGGAGCTTTGTTCAGGCTCTCCTGCTTCTTGGGAGCTTCTTCCTCCCTCCTTCATGCTTTGAGGGGAGAC
Organism: Petroica traversi; assembly: GCA_025920805.1. NCBI lineage: Eukaryota > Metazoa > Chordata > Aves > Passeriformes > Petroicidae > Petroica > Petroica traversi. Next base: position 14,986,446 of record JAHLSL010000038.1, on the reverse strand, counting down.
AGGAGGATGAAATTCACCTCCTGAACACATCCCTCACTGTTTAGATTTTTTTGCACGGTCATTGAAGAGAAATAGATGAATCTGTGGTGGGATTTGCCACAGCTCTTTTGTGTGTCTTACAGTAGGATGAATCATGGCATAAAATCCCTTTTCTCTTCACTGACCATGGATAAACTTACAGTGAAAATGTTTATTTGGATTGAGGGACACCCACCCTATTTTTTTAAAGCTATTTCAGGAGAAATTTAAGTTATGAAAATCCCTTGTATCTTGGCTTTGTCCTTTCCTGTTACTGCACTGTGCACAAATAAAGGAAAGTATCCTCTGCCATCTGAACACAATATTTGAATGGGAGAGAATCATGGTCACTGGAAATAGAATGCTTTGAAGATGGGCTGTTTTTTCCTAGAATGGGGTTAATTTTTTTTCATAGTGACTTGTGTGGGGCTGTGTTTTGGGTTCGTGCTGAAAATGGTGTGGATAATACAGGGATGTTTTATTATTGCTGAGCAGGGCTTACACAGGGTCGGGGACTTTTCTGCTCCTCGCCCTGCCAGGGAATGGGCTGGGGGTGCACAAGGATTTGGGAGGGGACACAGCTGACCCCAACAGACATCCCAGACCAGTATATAAATCTGGGGAAGGAAGGAGGCAGAGGGAATCATTCAGAGTGATGACATTTTGTCTTCCCAAGTCACCATTCCATGTGATGGAGCCCTGCTGGGATGGCTGAACACCTGCCTGCCCATGGGGAGCAGAGAATGAAGTCCTTGTTTTGTTTTGCACACACAACCTTTGCTTTACCCATTAAACAGTTTTGGTCTACACCCACAACTTTTCTCCCTATAATTCTTTAAACTGTCTCCCCCATCCCACTGCAGGGGAGGGAAGGAGCAGCAGTGTGGAGCTGAGATGCCATCTGGGGTTAGATCATGAGACGCACATGTGACTTTAGGTAGACAAGGAAAATTTTGTTTTACTGATCAAGGCACTTATGACTATTACATGGCTCTTTATCAGGGATTAAAAGAAATCAAAGAATTCCTCAGCTCCAGAGCTTTAAGAACCCTGGGTTTTGTTTTTATTAGGTTCAGATATTTATAGAACAGACATTTATAGTAAGGGAGACATGAATCCTGTCCTGAGTGTGGCTATTGGTGGTCATAATCAAGTTCACTGTGCTGGTGTCTCAAGACAACCCTGATAGTTGGTGACCTTATGCAGGAGAGATTGAGTAGAATACAGAACCACTGCAGTCCTCAGCATTTTGGGTTTGGGCTGATGGGCATGATGGGACCGATTGTGGCACGATGGGACTCTGCTCTTCCTCAGGCAATGGTCACGTGTGCTGAAGTAACCATTGCCAGGAACACTGAAAAAGTTCCCTTCCTTTCTCTGCAGGAGGTGAGGAGCTTCACATTGGAATATCCCAATTTGCCAACTACCAGGGCTCAGATGTCAAGGTCCAAATTGGGGACTTGTCGCCACAGATCCAATCACAGACAGACCGTGGGGTTAATGTGACACTTCCAGCCCTGCCTGCAGGGTGGTATAACATTTCTGTCCTCATCAATGGCATTGCTCTTGCTTCAAACAGGTGTGTATTTTCCTTAGAGGCTTCATTCTCCATCCTATTTGGTGTTTTAGGGTTAATCTGAAAAGGAAGGTTTGAGGTTTTCACAAATTCCATATCTAACGGTGAATTCTGCAGTGTGGTATGAAATTATGAATAATTATCAAGGCATTTATTGATCTGTGGAGCCCAAGTCAGCAAACTGCTAATGCTAGTCAATTAACTCCCCTTGGATCAGTAGGAGGCAGGAGAGAAACATTTTAGGAAAAAACAGTTGATTTGATGAAAAATGCATATTCAGGCAATCAAAGGTATTCACAGATTCAGGTCAAATGCAGATAAATCCTGCTGTAGGAAAACAGCAGAAGAAAAGAAACACTTTTCATCAGAAAAACAAAAGCTAGTTTGAACAATGCAAAAATGCTTTGTTTGGAGAATTTTTAAATGATGTTATTTCCATCTCCTAAGGTGACACTTCAAGTTCATGCCTAGATAAATGTAATATAAATGAATTAAAATGTGGGGGAAAGCTGACCTGAAACTGGGATATAGGAATGCATTCTCAAGCAACACAGTTTTGTTCCTCACATATGGCAGCTGCCAGGAGTGATCCAGAAATTACAATACTGGGGAGAAAATGAGGTGTTTTTATTGCTCACAAACCAGCTTGAGCTGCTTGTAGTGTTAATGAACTTCAAAAGGAGAAAAACTGTGGTTGGTGGGATGACACACAGGGATTCATCCCACCTGGTACTGGAGTCTGTTAGCAGCACCATCACTTCATCTCCAGGGATAGACTGGAAGGAGATGGGCCATCTCAGGAGAGGATCCTGAATCCCTGGTGGGATGCATTGCCAGATTGGGAAGGTCCCCTCTTTAACATGTAGTATTAGAGAAAAGGATGTTTTTTGAAAGAAGGGCGATGAAGAAAAATAGATATAGATGTGACAGAAGCAGAACTATAACATTATCTGGGTGGGCTTCAGGAGCTCATGTCTTGGTTTGCTAATGTTCAATTTCCTCCACTGTCTGGTGGGAGGGTGTGAGGAGAGATGTCAGCTGTGATGCCTTTTCAATGCACTTCCATTGGGCTACAGTGGGATCTCCTTGTCAAAAAATCCTTATTCTTGCTTCCTTTGATGGGCAACTCAGTTGGACTAAATTTGGCCCACAGGTTGCCAGTTGATAAGAGAGTGTTAGTGGTAGATGTAGCTCAAATATGTCCCTTGCCCATGGCAGGGGGGTTGGAATGAGATGATCTTTAAGGTCCCTTCCAGCCCAAACCATTCTCTGATTCTAAACCACATGGAAAAATTTGGGATGTTGGGTGCTCTTGTCACTGTGACATTGAACATAGGGGAATTGCCAGGTGGGTGCTTGGCATTCCAGGAGGTGTAAGAGTGAAAAGCAGTGCAGCAGGAAGGGAAAATAAAAGAATACCCCTAACTGCCCCAAATCCTTTCTGTGTTGCAGGGTTGAACCATTAATCCAGTACCTCTCTGAGATCTTCGACATCGAGCCATGCTGTGGCTCTCTTCTGGGTAAACAGCATTGGTACATCTGTAGCCACTTAAGGAGGTTAAAGGGATCAAGGGCACAGTTTTCCTGCAGGAATGGAAAGTGCAGCACATTTCACATCAGTTTAAATGAGGGTGTTTTGAATCTGTGACCCTTTATTATGCAGACATCCACTGGCAGACAGCAGCGGTCTGGAAATGTGGGATCGTAGTGAGCATCCCTCCATCTGGTTGGCTGGCTATGGGCTCCCTGTGCTTTGAATTTGATTTCCCCAAGTGATGGCTCATGTATCCTTGCATGTTCCCGTTGGGAAAACAAAGCATGCCCACACCTGGCTCATCTGTGCTGTTTCTTTCAGTCATTTTGCTCCCACCTGTCAAGGTTTTCCATGTGAAAGTTAGGTGGAAAGCAGAGTGCAATTGTGGTTTGTAGCAAACAATAATTTCAAGTGATCCCAAAAGGGATGTTCGTTTTTGTTATGTTGAAAAGGCAAAATAAAAAAAGGCCCTTTTTCAATGTTAATTTTAATCAAAAGGGAAATATTTATTAATCCCATTCTAAGCTTTTAGACATTGGAAATAATTTAAGTGCGTTTCTGAGCAGAACATCGCTGAATTAAAAAGAAAAGTTTTACTTTAAATCTTAAAAAGCAGATTTGGGGTGGTTGATTTATTTTGTCATTTGGCTGGTGGTGGGGGAGAGTTGAATCCCTGTATTGAATTTTACATAAGCCCTTAGAAATGCTTTTATAGAAGACAGAGAAATTCTTGTGCTACAACCTCAGGTCCTCCACAGATTGCTCTCCCAGGCTCACAGCACATTTAAGGACACAAAAATGCAGAGGCTTTGTGGTATGTGATTAGTTCAATAGTTTGTGAAGTGCTCAAGCCTTGAAAGATGAGAGAGAGGATAGAGCTTGGAGAGCAAATTCTATCAGTTTTGATGATTAACCATACTACAAAAAATAATAGAAGTTTTACCCTTCTTTTTATATTTCAGGGTAAATTGAAAATTAAATAAGAACTGATTAACTCTTTTTTTGTGGGTTTATGAATGGCTTAAGCTGAATTAAAGTCTCTTTGCTGCAAAAAGCTCCAGTCCCTCCCCCCTTACCTGTAGTCTTTAGTTGTCTCTAACACTTGTGAGTGCATTTGGGTTAAGGATTTGGGCTCACTTAAAAAGAACCCCATCATAAACCAACTTACTTTTCAGCTAGATCATGGCAAAAAGAAGAGAATGGGCTTAATGGATAAAGAGGTTGGAGCAAGGCAGGACACTGGGAGTACCAGTACTGCAAACAAAAGGAAGATGGACAGAGCCTTTGGATGAGCTTTTCCTGTGAGGGTGGTGAGGCTCTGGCACAGGTGACCCAGAGAAGCTGTGGCTGCCCCTGGATCCCTGGAAGTGTCCAAGGGTTGGACAGGGCTTGGAGCAACCTGGGATTAGTGGAAGGTGTCCCTGCCCATGGCAGGGGTTTGAAGGAGATGGTCTTAGCGGTCCCTTCCAACCCAAACCATTCTGTGATTCTATGAAATCTGACACTGCCTGAGTTTGAAAATAGTCACAATCACATTCTTCTTCCCTGTGGGCAACAGGAACAAACTAACCCGCGGTGGCTGTCCCACCTGTATGGACAGTCCCATTCCATGTAGAATTCAGCCTCTGTTTACACTCAGGGGAGTTTCACAGTAGCTTTCTCCATTTCTCTGGTGGCTTTCTAGAATCATTTAATGCCACAAAGGTTGCTGGCTACCGGTTACCTTAGCCTCTTGTCCATGTAGGATTATCCTGATAGATGGCTGCTATTGTCTCTAGATGTCTTGTCTGAAAAACAAGAGGATTTTATTTCTTCTTTCCTTCAGCCTGTCAAGCTTATCAGCTTTGGGTTGCTGATATATAAATGGTTTGGGTTGGAAGGGACCTTAAAGATTAACAATAGTCCCGAATTCCTTTCCTGCATATAATACCCTTCTTCCTTATTTTGTTTTGCCCCTAGGTGGAACACTGCTCACAATTTCAGGGACGGGCTTTAGCCAAAATTCTGCCCTGGTTTCTGTGTCAATGGACAATCAAACCTGTACGATTACTCACCTGGAAGAAGAGACAATTTGGTGCCTGACCCCGCCAGCTGCTAATTTGTCTAATGAAGATTTGTGTAACATCTCTGTCAGAGTAAATGTCACTCTCAGCAATGGGTCACTTCAATATTCTCTCTTTGCAAATAGGACCACCACCTTTAACTACCAAAGAGATTTGACTCCCCTTGTTACTGCTGTGCAAACAGAAATCACAGATGGCAATGTGCTCTTGAGCATTCAGGGGATAAACATCACTGGATCTGTGGCTAAGCTTGGACACAGTGAATGTCAACTTGAGTTTCAACGTGGCAACCAGTCTGCAATGCTTTATCAGTGCTCTTTGCCACTGAACAGCTTGGAACCTGGGACTTTCCCCATCCAGGTCATCCAGAGGCAGCTGGGTTATGCTGAAGTGACAGCAAGGCAGCAGGCCCTCACAATAACTCCATCGATAACCTCCATATTCCCGTCACAAGGATCAGTCTGTGGTGGGATGTTGCTCACTATATCTGGTGCTGCTTTGAAATCCAGGAGGAATTTGGTACAGGTCAGCCTGGAGAGAAATTACTCCTGTGAGATCCAGGATTCTGATAACGACTCCATCAGTTGTGTTGTCCTCCCAGGGGCCCACCCTTTGCACTATCAGTGGCTGGCTGAGGCATCTCGGGCTCTCAATGTCACAGTGGTTGTCAATGGGGTCCCCAGTGTGTGCCTTGGGGACTGTACACTGCACCTCCATGAGCACTGGACCCCCCTGGTACATCTGGTGACCTGGAAGACCAATGGGACATTCACCTATGTGACAATCAAAGGACAGAGGCTGGCATGGCAGGGTGACAGCCCTGTGGTACACGTGGATAGCAGCACTGCCTGCAAGGTGACTTTCTGGAATGAGACCATCATCAAGTGCCAGACAGCCTGCCTGGCCCCAGGGGAGCACAACGTTTCCATTTCCAGCAGGAAAAGTGGCCGTGCTTGTTTCAGAGGGACATCCAGCATCCTCACCATCCTGCCTTGGGTGTCCCAGTTCCACCCACGGAATTTCAGCACCAATGGGGGAGGCCTGCTCAGCTTAGCAGGGCTGGCTCTGAAGGGGAAGAGGATGACTTCTGTCCTCATAGACCATCGGCCTTGCCTGGTTCTCAACATCACCTGTGTGTTCATCCAGTGCACAGTGCCTCCAGGGAAAGGCACGAGGGCCCTGAGTCTGAAAGTAGATGGACACTCCTATTACCTTGGAACAATAAATTACAGTGAGGAATTTACCCCAGCTTTCCTTTCACTTGCTTCCACTGGTCTCCTTTTAACTCTGGCAGTATCACAGGTCACAGAGATGGACACCATCCATGTGTTTATTGGAGATTTTCCTTGCAGCAACGTCACCATCACTCGCTCCATGCTGCAGTGCTCAGCTCCTCTGCTCCCTGTGGGCAAGTACCCTGTGCTGGGCCTGGATATTCCCAGGGGATGGGCTTCCTCCAACCTGGTGTTCACTTCTCATCTGACAGTGACAGCAGCACATCACAACTGGGGTAAGTCATGAGGGTTGCTCCATCTCCTTCACAGGGTTTTTGTCATGAAAGCAAAAATTATGAATAAAAAGAAAATCATTTTGTTGACAGCTGGCTGTCAGGTTCTGTCTTAATTCCCATTTTCTGTCCTTTTCCAAGGTGGCTTGAATGGCGGACCAGTTTACCTGCATGGAACTGGGTTTTCCCCAGGGAAGACTTTGGTCACAGTCTGTGGCACCAGCTGTGAACTTCTGGGTAACATGACAGTGACTGAGTTGAGCTGTGTGGCCCCACACCTACAAGGTCAGTTAAAACTCAGAAACTGTCATTGTGTTAAAAATATCCCCTAAAATCTTGACCCAAAATGGGGAGGCCTCATGTATCTCATCCCAGGGGAACAGAGAGCAACCCTGGAGAAAGGAAAGGAATGAACATAGCTTTGATAAAGCTTGGACCTGATGATTCCCTGAATCTATTACCTCCGATTTTTGAAATAACCCTCCCTGAATTTTGGAACTAACTCTTCAAAACGAGAATTTCCTGGGACAAGATGTGTTTCCTTCTTTTCCTACTGAAAGCTCAGATTAAGCTTCTCAGATCAGCAAAAGAGTGAATTTAAGAATTTTAAATCTCACCTGAACCATATACCATTCCCCAGATCCTAAACATGGAGAATTCACCTTGGTGTTTGACTTCTTGGTGGTGTCCCCGTTCCTGGAGGTGTCCAAGGAACGACTGGATGTGGCACTCAGTGCTCTGGTCTGGGTGACAAGATGGGGACTGGTCGAAAGTTGGGCTGTGAAATCTTGGAGATCTTTTCCAACCTCAGTGGTGCTGTGATTCAGGGATTCCAGAACTTGCTAGCTCAGCACTTTGATCCCTTCATAGCTCTGGAGTTGGAGAACATCTGGAGGTCTGCAGAAATATTTGTTGTTCTGAGGCTGTCCAGACATCCAGGTGACTAGAGATCCATGGGCTCTCATCCTTTGTGGACATGAAACAAAGGTGGCAAATTAGAATGTCCATGAGGGCAAATTTACAGGGCTTTGTTCAAAGGTGTGTGGAATATCCATGCTCCAAAATAGAAGTTGAATAAATTATTTTCCAAGAAACCACCCCAATGAGAAATTTGACATGCTTTTGTGCAAGGGTTGGGACAAGAGGCATCCAGGTGTTCTCTTCAGCCTCATTTATTCCCAAATTCTAAATTTACTCCTGTCATTTTGAATGGTTTCTTCCAGAAAGGTTTTGGTTAGAGGAACCTTAAAGTTTCTCTAGTTCCAACCCCAGTGCCATGAGGAACACTAAGAAAAATGGAAGGGAAAAAGAAAAAGGGTTTTAAAACCCAACAGCAAGCACTCAAAAAAAAGACACCAAGAGGGTATAAAGAGCTCAGTTTTCTTTGTTTTAACCAAGGCCCAGGCACAGTCCACAAAACTGCTTATTATTTTAAATAGAAAAAGACCAAAACAATCAAAGCACAAACCGGGGCACCCTGGTTATTGCTGGGAGAATAGAACACTAAAATTTAATCACAGTGATCCAAACTGCATTCAGAACTCACTGAGTGGTTGGTGGCAGAGGGAGCCTGGGGAAAACAATCTTCCAGGAAGGGCCACGATGCTTGTTGCTGTCACTAGATGTCAGCAGGAGAATGCTGATCGCTGCTAGTGTGTCTGGAGAGGAAATGCAAAGGAAGCATTTCCTCACCCTCTCTCTCCTGCTCTGGGTTTTGCAACCTTGCCAGTTTCACCAGCCGAATTGCAAAATATTTGTTAATTAAATATTTACAAGCAGATATCTTTCTTTTCTCCCCCCTTGCCTCAAAAAGGTAAAAATCCTTTTGCAGGCTGCTCAAATCAGTGTTTGTCAGGCTATTTGTGCTCCCTAAGACAGTTGTATTCAGCTATGCACGTCCACATCTGGCATGGGTGTATCTGTACACAGGGCAAGATGTTTTCCAGATATTTTTCCACTGAATGCTTAATATTTAAGGACTTTTTTTTATTACTTAAGGATTTAACCCTGCCCCTCACCACGTTTAGGGCATGAATGGATGGTTTAAGTGTAGTTAGTCCAGTCTCACCTCACGGTTTACATCGTGCTGTTTGCCTGGGGAATTTTGCCACTTGGTGCTGGTACATCCAGTGCTCAGACCTTTCTTGCACTGCCTCATCCACATGGGAGAGGTGGCAAAGACACTCCAGGGATGCAGGACCATGAAGGAATGGGGAGGGGAGGTCTGTGGTGCCCCAGGGTTCCTTAGTGTTGTGTCCAAGCTGGATGTTTGTCTGGCTCTGCTCATCGAATGGGCTGATGTGGAGTTTAAGCTGCATTTCTTCTGTTACTGAGTGCTGTGAAGCAGAACCCCCTCTCCTCTGGCACTGTGGGATGTCAGGTGGCAGTGGCTGCCCCGGGTCTCAGTGCTGGGTCATGTTGTGTCTGGCTTGCTTGAGATTAGAGATGTCCACGTGGGAATCCCCAACCGCTCCATGGAGCTCTCTCATGTGATCCAATCCACAGGGCAAGGCTTTCCAGGTAGGAAATGTGACTTCTTTCCCTTTCAGCAGGAAGTTTTCTGAGATATGAGGAGCTGCCAGGCTCGGCAGGATCCATCCATAAACCTTCCCCATGGGGCATCCCTTAGGAACGGGTGTTGAGCGGGGTCACAGTGAGGTTTTGGTTTGATCACTGGCAAGAGCTGGGTGTGTGACTGAGCCGTGCTCAATCCAGAGCACAAGGAATGGGAACGTAGGACTAGACTCTCTTATGGAAACAGTTGCCTTTTGCAGTATGCAGAAAAATCAATTCAGAACAGAGCTAAAATTTGATTTTCAGCCTTAAAGGTTAAAAAAAATTTAACAAAATTAAATAAAATTAACAAAACCTTGCTGCCTTCAAGGACAAACAAAACAAAAAGAAAATTGCGCAAGCTAACCCATGAGTCATTAAAGGTAAAGATATAACTGGCTTGATCATCATGCCTGGAGGGGTTCAAAAGCCGTGTAGATGTGGGACATGGTTTAGTGGTGGGCTTCGCAGTGCTGGGGAAATGGTTGGGCTTAGTCTTAGGACCTTTTCTAACCAAAATTATTCTATGATCCTGAAAGCTGTCTTCTTGCTTTGTTGCTTGTGCCACTGCATGAGTGCAAATGCAGCTGTAGATTCTGTTTGACTCAGCTTAAATATACAGAACACGTGGTTAATGTTTGTGGGACTGAATTGTGCTCCTGGGAAAGATGGGAAAACTGGCAGGAAGCTTTTGAGGCAGGTGAGAAAATAATTATTTCTCTCAGGTGATATTAGGGTAAGTACCATAGGTAATTTTACTAGTAAGCCAGTCCCTGAGATTTTGTGTTTTACATTAAGGTGAAGGTAAGGAAGGCATCTTTAAAAGGATGTGAACTGATAAGATGATCGATCAGGATAAAAGCTGATCCTGATTTACCTGATTGCATCAGAATGCTTTGAATAACAGGTCTGACTTTAAGGTTGTGACGTAACTATTCTTGGGTTCTTTGTTAGTGAGTTCTGGACCTGCCATTAATCAGACCCCACTGATAGAAGTGGATGATTAGGGAGGAAGGTTTAGATTAGAGGCTAAAAATGGGACTGGCTTAAAAGGATGAGAGATTTGGTTTGGTAGAGCTCCTTGAATAGAACAAGAGGAGAGAGAGGAATGAGTTTTGGTTGTAACAGGAGATGCACTGAGCCAGGAAAATGGGGACTAGAGCCAGGGAAATCTGGGGATCTGTATGAGAAAATGCAGAAGATATGAAGAGGGCCTGTTGGGGTCTTGTGGCAATTGAGACCTCATTAGAAGCCAAGGCCTCTGAATTTTATTGTGGAAACCAAACCAAAGGATCCAAACGATCCCTTGTGTCTTTCAAATCCAGAAAGGAAGTTAAGAGGGGGGACTAAAGCATATTGATTACATGGCAGGAATGTTCTGACAGTGAGATCTATCAGGCAGGGAATAGATGCTTGAAAGTCACCTCTTGGGACTTCTGATACCTGGCTGTGTGAAATGAATGTCTCTCAGGGAGCAATTCTTCACAGGCGGAGGTTGGACTTGATGACCTTAACAGGTCTCTTTTCCCTCTCCCTTTTATTAACTTTTAAAGAAAAATTTCTTTGTCTTCCCTGCTAAGCCCATGTCAATGCTCCACAGTCCGTTTTGTGAGGGGTGGATAACCAGGGATGTGAGTTTTGGAACTGGGACTCCTTGGGCAGTTCTTCAATCAATCCCCAGCTGCCCTTGGAGCCTCCTGTAGGTTTGAGCCTCATCACATGTCCAGCAGTTGTTATTAAACAGTGACCCAGAACAAAGCCCTTGTGCTGGGCATCCCAGGATCCTGGATTAAGGCAGAGTATCCCTCAAAGCCAGGGCTGGGGGTAGGCAGTCCCTCAGCCATTACCACCATGCAGAGATTTGGCTGCCATAGTGTCTGATCTCACAAGAGAGGCTGTAACAAGCTGAGTGCATTCATCCCAGCCATGGGATTGCAGGTTTCATCCTTATAGGGAGTATAAAGCCTCTAAAGCAGCTTCATTCTGGGGTTTGAACACTGACCAATTAAGCAGGGAGAAGAATTGTGTCCCAGAACAGGCAGAATATCCTTTTAGGGTGTGCCAAAAGTGTGTTGAAATCTTTAGTTGACTTTTTTGCCAGTGTTGTGGTAGGAGATAATGGCAGCAGTAATAACAAGGGCTATTTGTGTTTCATGCTCAGAGGAATGGGAAGGGAAAGGCCAAGACTTCCTTCTAAATGAATAAAGATAATAAAACCCTTGGGAGGAGGGAAATAGGAGGACCTTGGAGAGCCCCAAGGAAGGAATGGAAAAATAACATCACCTCTAAGAGTGGTATCTCCTTCTGATGAGGAGATGTGGGGTGTGGAGGTAAAATCCTTCTACCTGAGATAGAAAGTGGGGTGTTTTGCTTGGATCAAGTAGGGTTTGCTTAGATTTTCCTTCCACTGATCTCTTTGTAATCCTTTGTAGCCATGCGCTAAAACTTAGGTTTTATAAACTAATATCTTTGTTTGCTTGGTTTGAGTTAAAAATTATTATTGGTAGGATACAAGGCCTCATGTTCCTACAGGCATGATAACATTGGGATGAGGGCACTGGAGCACAGCAGAAATGCCTAATTCCCACATTTTGAGGTTATTTAAAAAGTGCCAGACTGTTCTTGTGCTGAGCTGACAGGGCTGTGTGGGAAACACCTTCTGGCCACCAACATGAGCCAGGCAAGTTCTTTGACAGCAGCAAAATGTCGAGGAAATCAGTCCTGAGATTCTGTCAGCGATTTCCAGCACTCATCCCAAAATAGAGTTCAAGTGGTTTTCCCCATAGGAAAACTCTGCCATGTTCTCTTCAAGACCAGAAAAGAAAACCAAAGCCTTCCTCAAATGAATTTGTTCTGCTGCAGGTTGTTGCAAATGTAAGAGCTTTGCAGCATTCAGTCCTCTTGGATGCTCATTTTTTGTGAAACCACACATATTTAATGCTGCTTAAGATGCCTTTGGAATGTCAGGAAAGATATAAAGATATATTCCTGGGAGATAGAATATCTGAGGTAGCTCTAGTCAGAATTTTTGGACAATAAAACAAAACCTAGCCATCATTCTTTGAAGCTTCTCTGCCTATTACTTGTCTTAGACGTAGGTGTTCGAGACAGGGATTCTGTTTGGATGCCCAGCAAGAAAATTACCATTGGATTTGAGCAAGGAAAGGGATTAAGCATATTGCAAAATTTGTGAGCATGTGGGTAAGTTTATTTTGTCATTCTAAATCCAGAGAAGAAAAATAGGGACGAATTGTGAACTCTCTCTGAAGTACAGAGCAGATGAACTGATAGGTTTTAATATTCCAAAACCACCTGAAACATTAAACAGTTATAAACACTTCTGAAATACCACATATGAAATAATAATTTTTAGCAAAATGTTCTAAATATTTTAATATAGGAAATAGAACAATTTTATATATTTACAATTTCAGCCCCCATTTTTTAGAATTGCTTAGGAGACAAGACATTCAATGACAATGACACTTCCCCATCAAACAAGGTCCCTTTTGAACAAACTGGAACTTACAAAAGCAAATAAGAAAGAAACCCCTTTGTTGATAAATTCCCATTGATTGGATTTCTGATACTTGAGGAATACTCTTGGATGTCCACAGATCTTTTCAGGAGTTCATTACAACTGTTTGGTTAGTGCAGGATTAATGAATATTATCCAAAAGTCAGGGCCCTGAGAGAAGCAGTTTTAATGTCTGTCATGGTTTAATGCTTAAAAGATTCCTTTTTGTAATTATTAAACCCAAATATTTCAGCTGATCCTGAACTTCATTGACAGTTTATAATACTATTATTTTTAGCATTTTTGATCTGAATTTAAAATAAGAAAATCTAATTTCTGCTCACAGAATCACACTGAATCAGTTAGGTTGGGATAAAACTTCCAGGATCATCTAGTCCAACTTGTGACCAATCCCCACATTGTCATCCAGCCCAGAGCACTGAATGTCCTGTCCAGGCATTCCCTGAACACCTCCAGGGTTGGTGACTCCACCATCTCCCAGGGCATTGCAATCCAGTGCTGAACAACCCTTCCCATGAAAAAAAAATTCTTCCAGATGTTCACTTGTTCTTTAAATACACCTCAAAACAGCTGCTCCCATTACAATTTCTACCTCATCCATGGAGGCAAACTTGGGCCACATCTCAAGTCATACTCAGCTACAATCAAGATGGGAGATTCCACTTCCCACCAGTACCTCAGAAGCCCTCCAAGATCTGTCAATTCTTTCTCAAAAACTGTTTCTGTATTTCAAACTTATAATAGATGTTAATTGTCACATCCCCTTGGTGAAAGGTTTGTGCCATTTTACTGAACTGTAAACCATGCTCTGTCTCTCCCAGAAGAAATGTCCATACTTGTGTTTAATCCTTTATTTCATCTCCTCCTGGACAGAGCAGTTTGATCCCAAAGACCATCCTGATGCTCAGGGCACAAAGGAGGTTACATTTTGCTCACTAAAAGGAGCTGCATGGACCCCCCAATTACCCCCCAGAAGGATGCACCTAAAGAGAGGCTGGGTGCACATCAGGAGTTAAAGGATCATGGAATGGTTTGGGTTGGAAAGGACCCTAAAGTTCATTTAGTTCCATGGGCGGGGACACCTCCTGCAGTGCCTCCTCTCAGTAGTTAAAATATGCTCATTGTCAGTGATGTTTAGGCTGCTTTGGGTTATTTCTGTCCTCTCCTGTCTTGCAGCCTCTCTGGCCGTTCTCTGTGGTCTGACACATTCTTCAGCCAGCTGCCAAGGAGACAGAGCCACGTTCATTGAGTGTGACATCCGAGTGGCGGTGGGCACCTCCCAGCAGAGAGGATCTGTGTCCTACCTCTACATGTGTGGGGACACCCCGCCCCAGGGGCTTTTTGTTGGGCTCTTTGCCAGGTTAGTGCCGTGTCTCTCCAGCAGCTGAGTGGCTCCATCCACAAACAACATCCCCACTCCGTGGTTTTCCACCTTTTGCAGAGTTGTTCCAAATGACTGACTGAAGGAACAAATTCCTAATTCTCCCGTTGATGCCAGTAGAGCAGTTTAGCCTTGAGACCACTAGAGAGCTCTGCTGGGTTGTGGAATTCCTTCCCTGTGCCTACCAAAGCATCTCCAGTCCCCCCTTCTTCCCTCCTGCCTTTTTAAAGTGTTTGAGAGACATCAGAAAATCCATCTCGTAAACAGAGTGCTTTGTTCCTTCTTACATTTTAATATTTATCTTCTGATCCAAAGCAACATCTGGTGGATGCCAATGGGAAAAAGATTAGGCATTATGGAAAGCAGAATCTCTTCTTTTTTCTTCTTTTTCCTATTTTTTCCCCCTTCTTTCTTTTTTTCTTCTTTTTTTCCCTCCTCTGCCTTACTCCAAGCACTTTCATGAGTAAAAAGTCATGGAGTAAATTCAGCTGGGTGTGCAAGGGTGTTTGTGCTTTGCAAATCCAAGGCCAAGTTGTCCAGGAGTATTAATTTGGAACTGTCATCTTCGATAGACAGTGAGGATTTCTTCCTGCAGAGCATTTCCTTCTATGAGTAAGAGGGATTTTGAGTTAAGGAATAAACAGATGAATGATTGAAGGATTTGGTTTGGAAGGACCTTAAAGATCATCCAGTTCCACCCTTTGCCATGGGCAGGGACACCTTCCACTATCCCAGGTGGCTCCAAGCCTCATCCTACCTGGACTTGGACACTTCCAGGGATCCAGGGGCAGTCACAGCTTCTCTGAGCACCCTGTGCCAGGGCCTCCCCACCCTCACAGGAAAGAATTTCTTCCAAATCTCTATCCTAAATCTCCCCTCCTTCAGTTTGGAGCCACTCCCCCTTGTCCTATCACTCCATGCCATTGTGAAAATCTCCTCTCCAGACTTCTTGTAACTCCCCTTTAGACACTGGAACAAGCTGAACAAAACTTTCCAGAAGTTATTTAGTAAATAGGGAATTAGAACAGCACTGCAAAGATTGCCCATGATCTGCTGTATGTGGTGAAGCCACTCCTGTCTGCTACATCTTGCCACAGTCCAGGTATTTCAGTGGAGTTGCAGAGATTTGATCCTCATCCTTACCTGATTGTTACATCACACCTGGTGTTGATTCACCACAGGGAGCTCTGGGTACCCTGAATTGAGAGGAAATAAACACCAACTGGCATTTAGTGTAAAAAGACAGGAAGATCTTATTTGTACATTTTAAAAAACTTTAAAAATATAAAGACTAGAAGTTTCCAACTAAAATTAATTTTAAAAAAAAGTTTACACAGCTGCAAAACCTCTCTGCCAGTCTGTTACTTCTTTAAACTTGTTTGTTTAAACTTGACCTAGATTTCATAAGGTCTGCACTTTTAAAGAAAATTCTTCCCATTTTGAGAAAATCAGTGTCAGGCAGAGAGAAATTATTTTCCTATTGAGGAGACAGAGGGCAGAATTCTGCCCGGATCTGTACAACTGGCAAAGTGTCCAAGGCCACACTGTGCATTGGTGATGTCCTGTAACATCATCACAGATGGGGAGGACAGATCTTTGGGGGAAGACAAGAGTAAGTAGACTTAGAAGGGGAAAAAAGTGGGAAATTAAACTAATTTAATCAGTTCTATTGCTCCCAGAATGATTTGTTTCAAATCAAGAAACTCCAGGAGCCTTGCCTTGTTTGGTTGAAATTTGCTTTGCTTTCCTCAGCTCAGTGTAACCCCTAACCAGAGAACCAACAAACTTCAGAGGGACAGGACAACCCCATATGTGTTTCTTTCCTGCTTCTTTTTCCATGAGTATCAAAACTGTGCTCAGCTCTGCACTGATAGAAAATGCATTTTTAATGCACTATTATTATTATTATTATTACTATTATTATTATTATTACTTTGTTTGGGCTGCCATTGTAGAAAAAGTCACTAAGTCCTTTTATCTGTCTGTTTGCTTATTTTTTTCACTGTGGTTTTTAGTCCAATTTAATTGTGAATGCTCCAGAAAGAGGGTTTATTACTCCTCCTGGGAATCTTATTAGGGAGAGATTTCTGAGTCTAATAAATCAACTTTTTTTTACCTACAATTTTTCCATTTTTTCCCAGTTCTTCAATGTCTTTCATATTGTCCTAACTTCTCCCCCTATTGTACTCATGCTTGTCTTTTAGTTAGAAATTAAAACTTGGCCTGATATTTTTTTCTATTAAATTTATTTCTAAACTGCTTCTTACTAAGGGGAAGTCAGGCCAATGGTTGTTTGCTTTCAAAAAAGTTTCCTGATTAGAGAAACCTGAGAAGAAATAGATGGAAAAATTTGAGAGGCTTAGATCATACAAATTAACTTTTTTCAGAACTTCTGAAAACTATTTTCCACATTTCAGTTGAGATCAAATATTTAATTCTAAAATATTGATGGAATTTGCATGAAAGTCTTAGAAAATTTAAATGTTTCCACCAGAAAAGAATTATCTTGGTAACTTCTGAAATAAAACATATTGATTTCTTTAATTAATAATAGTAAATAATAATGATAGCAATAATGAAAAAATATATGAATTTGAGTTCTGTGCATATTCTCAAGAATTAAAACATTTGTTCCAGGATGGAGAAAAAACTACTGAAGTAATTCCTGGCTTAAGTGCACATTGAATCTCTCCTGTTCTTCTTAGTAATTTCGTAGAATCACAGAATAGTTTGGGTCAGAAAGGAACTTAAATCTCAACTCCTGCCCCCATGGGCAGGGGCAACTTCCATTATCCAAGGTTGCTCCAAGTCTCATCCAACCTGGCCTTGAACACTTCCAGGGATGGCACAGGCATCTGGACAATTTTTTTCAGATGTTTAAATAAATATTTATGTACTCTGTACCACAGTCCATCCTTTATCAGCTCATATTAGCAAAAGCACATTCCTTAGTAGAGTTATAAGTTTTACCATTAACAATACTTGTATCAAGGCACATTCCTGAATTCCATTTAATAATTCACCCCTTTTCTTGCATTTCCTTTAAACACTGCAATTTGTTAACAGTTTTCCAGCATCAGTGTTTCAGGATGTGCTTACACGAGGTCAAAGAGGAGCTGGCTCTTCTTACAAGGAAAGCTTATTTACTTTTTCAAAAAAAAATCCAAAAACCCCTGTGAAAACTACTCACAGAGCTCCTTGTATGGACTTGAATGTTTGGCAAATTGTGTCCATGCCCTGCATCCAACCAACCACCACCCTCTTCTGCCTTTAAAACAGTTGATTATTTAAATAAGAATTTTTTTCTTGGATCTTTAAAAAGAAGTACTCTGCAGTCTTGAAAGATAGCCCAGTCCACGGAATTATTGTACAGGACAAGATCAGCTCTCAAAGAGTTGCTATCAAAAGCAAGCACAGCTCCCCAAGGCTGGCTTTTGATTATTGATACAGCAGAGGGAAAAGTCCATTTAAATATAAAAATAAAAATTCACTGTTAAAAGGGTTCAGCGACCTGCAGAAGGGTGTGGGGGTTTTTTTGGGTTTTTTTTAGTGTTTTTGTGGGTTTCTAATGTGGCTGAGTCCTTTGCCACTTTAACCCTGAAAAAGGGGAAAAAACCAAACAGCCCCTAAATGCAGGTCAGAGCAGGGCTTTGTTTGCAGAGTGAGTTGCTGCATCCAGCAGGGAAGTTTGAAATCTTCAGGATCATCAAACCACTCTGATCTTCACCCTCCCAACAAAACTCTGAGTCCTGGCTTTCCAATTGGGTCAGTTTTGGGAGAGCTTTGGGCAGGGGAGGTGCTTCTCCCCCTCTACTCCACCCTTGTGAGACCCCACTTGGAACAGTGCCCAGCACAGGAAGGACATGGAGATCTTTGTCCAGAGGAAGCAAAATGATGATCAGAGGGTTGGAGCAGCTCTGCTGCAAGGAAGGCTGGGAAAATTGGGATTGTTCAGCCTGGAGAGGAGGAGGCTGCAGGGAGACCTTAGAACACCTTTCAGTGCCTAAAGGGACTCCATGAGAGCTGGAGAGGGACTTTGGAAAAGGGATGGAGGGACAGGACAAGGAGGAATGGCTTGAAACTGACAAAAGGCAGATTTTTGTGAAATATTAGGAAGGAATTCTTCCCTATGAGGGTGGTCAGGCCCTGGCACATTGTGCCCGGAGAAGCTGTGGCTGCCCCTGGATCCCTGGAAGTGTCCAAGGCCAGGCTGGACAGGGCTTGGAGCCATCTGGGATAGTGGGAGGTGTCCCTGCCAATGGGAATTGGATGGTCTTTAAGGTCCTTCCAATCCAAACCATTCTGGGATTCTAACTTAGACACTTTAGCAGATCCTGTTATATGGGATTTTCAGGAACCTGAACGCCTCTTAAAATCCTAATCCTGCCTATCTGATCCTCTGTTTTGTTGAGTAAATCATGTTCTGAACTCTGTCCTGTCTTAGTTTTTCAGAAAAACCGTGTAATTTCTGAGCTGTGTTGGTGTTGCTGTAACTCCTCTCCTTTCTCCTCCTCTTCTTACAACTTTCTGGTGTGAATCTGATGGTGGGGTGGGAAGGAGAGGAAGAAGTAGCAATGGCCAAGAGTCTTAGACAATTAGGTTGGAAAAAACCTCTGTGATCATCAAGTCCAACCATTAACCCTGCACCACACTTTGCTCACCACTAAACCATGTGTTGAATCCTACAGATTCCCCACAATGAAACACTTCCCAAATCAGCAACTTTCAGTGACAAAATCAGGGGAAAAAATTCTTTCTCCCCACCCAATTCTTTTCTATTACTTCTTCCCCCTGTGCAAGGAGAGGCTTTAGAGCAAATGTCTGCTGGTATAACTGGCACATATATCGAATCTGCTTAGTCTGGGCTGTTAAGTAAGTTTAATTAATTTACTAAGTTAATGTTCCAATGTTAGCAACAAAGCATCATTGCAATCAGCTGGGTAGCAGGAATTGGAACCCCTAAATGAGCTCATTTTTTCACAGTTGGAATTAGGGACCAGTTAGCCAGTTGTGTGGCTTTTCCAATTTCTCCCCTTGCCCTAGGGGAGCTGCAAGTTATTCATTCCCCATTGCTAAGAGTGAGCAAGATGGGGAGGGGGGAGACACAAACAAAACCCCACTCCTTGTAGGAGTCCAGCTTTGCTCCCAACGCTGCTGAGTCCCTCTCTGTTGTCTGCACCTTTCTGCCTGCCTCGGCCCTAGAATGGCATTTGTTCCTGTTTGTCTGGGTTTGGGGAAGGAGAAAAGCATCACTGAGAGATATTTACTGCATGTATTTTCATCCTGAGTGTGTACAGATAAAGGGGGGGAAGAAAAAACAAATAAACAATAAAAGAATGGAAACAAAATTACCGAAATTTGCAAAGTTTGACAAATGGTGGCCAGGAGTTGCCACAAGCTAATGGCTTGCAATGATTAATAAGAGTAAAAATAATTGCATTTCATTAAGATTGATGACACCCCATTTAACCTCCCTTCTCGTTTCAGCCCTAAAGTGGAAAGAGATGAAGTTCTCATCTATAATAGCTCCTGTAACATTACCATGGAAACTGAGGCAGAGATGGAGTGTGAGGGAGCTAATCAGCCAATTACTGCCAAGATTACTGAGATATGGAAAAACTGGGGCCAGAACACTCAGGTATAATCAAATCTTTTTTACAGACTGATTCAAACAGCTTAAAATTAAATTTGTAATATTGTGTACATTTAAAGGGGGGCAAGAAAAAAAACAATTTAGGCTGAGCAGCAGCAATATATAATATTAAATGCTTTCCAACTTTGAATAGCAGTTCTAATGCAGCGCAACTGAATTAATGGTTAACTATGGCTAATCATGTATTTTATGAGACATAAATGAGCTTTACCTTATTTTCTGAGCCATGTATATATATTTTTAACACTCTTCACCCCCATTTTTTTAAATATAAATTCAATTCTGTTCTAAAAATGTTATTTTCTGTTGAGCGGAAATTTTAGCCATGAGGTACAGTTTCAGACTTAACATTCAGTGCAGCCCTGGTTATATTTGATTTTTGCTGCTTTTCAGTAGCTGAAGGAAAATGGGACAATCTTCCCAGTACTATCTGTGGGTATAGCAAGAAAAGAAGACTTATGCCAAGAGTTCATGATGAAAAAACTGTAACTCTGAACCAGCATAAATTTTAAGACTTTATACCTAAAACTGTCATTGCTAACCTGAAATGCCATTTTAGATTCCTCTCAGTTTTGCAGAGGTTTTGGGGATGTTTAGCCACCTGTAAGAAGAGATTTAGAGGGGTTGGATATTTGTTGAACACCAAATCTCCCTTTGTTGCTATCTTTTTCTAATGGAGCAGCTCCTGAGCAGAGGTGGAGTCCCCCTGCATACAGGGAGTTGTGAGTGGGGCAGTTACACATCTGACTTAGGATAAAAACCAAATGCTTTTTTCATCTATTAAATAAAATTATCACACAATATTTTAGTACAGTTTAAACTTAGGAAACTGAAGTTCATTTGCTCAGCATCAATATTAAAGCTACCAGAGTAATTTTTAACTCTCTCTGCAAAGAGATTTCCTGTCTCAAGGAATTTAAATTTACTTCCCCACCCCAAAAGTAGCTGCAGTGTCCTGGCAGAGTAATTTTAGTGCATTTTTAGTGTTGAATTCTATATTTAATTCTATATATCTGATCTATTCTATATTTAGGAGTCTGTGAATACTTGCAAATCTACCTTATATGAATGTTACTATTGCAGTGGAACATCCTAAATTACAATTCCTTGCTTCTCTTAAGCCTGTCCTTGGTGTGTGAAGGAATGTCAGGTGTAGAATGTTACCTGTTAGGGTTCATTTGCTATCAGCCTTGTTAGTTATGGTACCTAAACCAGCCCAGCTAAGGAGAAAAACAACTCCCAAAAATGGCTGGGTGGTGACTGCAGGAGGCCAAGGAAGAGAAGTGCCCAGGCGAGTACGAGATCAATGATAACTCCTCCTTGTTATCCCTATTTTCCTTCCCAAATGGGATAAGGGCATTTCCAGGGCCTGGGCTGGGGTTGGAGGGATATTCCCTGCTGCTGTCTGTGCTCTGGGCAGCTCAGCTGTGCCACAGGTCCTGGAGCCTCAGTGATCACAGGATGACAGGCTGGCTTTTGACTCAGGTGGGAGCAACAAGGTGAAAAAACAGTGAGATTTGTCCCTGCTGTGGCTTTTCCATGCTCAGAGTAGGAAAAACCGAGGGAGTCCTAAGTGTCCTGAATGAACAAATCCATTCAGAGCAGGGTGAAAGCAGCAGCACTTTAGGTCTGGGATTTGCTGCTGCTTAATGAACCCAGTGGGCACTGGGAATCATTTTATCCCTCTTCCCAAAACTGGCATGGGTGAGCAGAGGTGGATGGGTGGGGAGCTCAGATAAATGGCTTCAATTTTGGTCCCTTTCTGGCTGACAGGACCCCGTTAAGATTTACGAGCTGGTGCAGCGCCTGCGTGCTTCACCATGGAGGTTTAAATCATGTCGTGTGAACTGGCCTCACCTTTCCAGTGGGAAAAAATGGTCCCCAGGTTCAGCACAAAGCAGTGAAATGCATTAATAGCACCACGTGCTTTAGGATAATGGTGCTATTAGCAGGCAGCACGACTCTGTGTACAAGTAATGGGGCTGCATCTCTTTGTAATAACATCTGGCACTTCTCTTGCATGCTCATGCAAGGATCTCCATAAAAAAAAGGGTGTCATCCTGTTTCCAGCACTGCTGCACTGCTCAGTGGTTTGTTTTCTGCTTCCTCTGCTGAAGGATGCCCAGCCAGGCTGAGGACTCAGCCCGGCTGGGTGCTGTGGGAGGGTTGTTTCAGAGGAGATTTGATGATGATGATGATGATGATGATGATGATGATGATGATGATGGAGCAGGATTAGCTTCAGGATGGCGTTGGAAATGAAAAGCCGTAATGCAGAAACAAAGGTTTGTGGCAGGGAATGAATGGGCAAGAAGAGCCAACAGAGCCAACAGCCTTGACTGAGGACAGAAAACAATAAATAAATAAAATGTAAAATGTTGGTAATGGGAGCTCGAGTCTGAGAGGTACAAATGGTGACATCACCAAACCTGCGAGTGTTCAAGCAGCATTTAGACAACATTTTTAGGCACAGGTTAGGGTTCTGTGCAAGCCAGCTTCTGTGTTATGTCCATTATTCTATGACACAGTTCTTAGGGTATTTTTTCATCAGTTGTATTATTTAAACATCTGCTTTTTCTCAAAGGTGCTACAAAATGCTTCACTCAAATTTTATCCTTTCAAATCTGGTCTCTGAGCTGTTGCTTCCCTAGATCGTAGAATCCTTAGGGTTGGAAAAGGCCTCCAGGAACAACAGGCGCATGGTTACAGTCAGGGGTGGACTCAGACCTGAATCCAGGGGGCTCCCAGAATTTCATGGAGTTTCAAGGTTCTACCTGGAGATCTGTGATTTTCATGGCAGAGTGCAGGAAATTTCAGTTCAACTTGGATTTTTCCTGGGATCTGGTCTGTGTCCCACCACCCCCCCCAGAGAATAATTTTTATGATTTTCTTTAGAAACTGATTTAAGCTCTTGCCTCACTTTGTGTTTGAAGTATTTTGTCCTGTATGACTTAATTAGGTCACAAGAAGTAAGCAGCAGGCCTCTGCCCCACTGTTGCATTCAGCATCATTAGTGTTTGTAACTTGCTCTGTTATTATCTAAGAAGAGTTGCACAATTATTTTTATTTCGGTATATAATGCAATTTAGTCTACTGAAAAGAGAGGGAGGGGAAAAAGAAAAAATACCCCAGCACTGATTGTATATCCCACAGGACTTAATTAGTTCACAGCTTCAAGAATGCACTGGGTAATGGGAAGACATGAATTAAATAACGAAAGGGGAAAGAAAAGTTCTAATGCTCACTCAGTACCTGTCCGCTTCCACCTTAGCTGCATAATGAGATGTCAGCTCTGGTGACACTGATGAGATGTGCAAAACACCCCAAAAACATCAGGAGAAGATGCTCGTGGGAGGGTTTGACCAGGCTTGGGTGGCTCTGAATGCATTATGCTCAGTGAGCCTTCAGATTATTATTCCAGATGGCTGGACCAGACCTAATCAGGATGCAAACATTCTGCTGGAGCAGCTCTTCCCTGCTCCCAATGCCCCTCCTCTGCTGGCCCACACAGGTGATGGAATGTCTGGCACAGGGCAGGAGCCATGAATTCAGTCAGCCCTAGGGAAGCTGAACTGGATTCCCAGTGAATCCCCTGCAACCCAACCCTTGAGGGGTCCCTATTGAGGGATAGGAAGTTAATAAAAAATAACCTGCAAGATGAAAAATGCCATCCTGGATTATGGCTCTGCCTGGGTGTGCTGAGCGGCCTTGAGTTTGCTTTTAGCAGGTTTTAAGGGAAGGTCTTGAGATTTAAGGGGTTGCTTAGAGTATTGAGAATCTGTGAGTTCTAAGCTTGGTGACTGATATGGGGATAATGCTTTGTTCACTTCTCATGAAAGAGAAAATAAAAAACCCACACCAAGGCTGTCTGAGATATGCACAGTCTCCTCAAAGATCCTTTATGTTCCACTTCCACTTAATATAATCAGGACAAGCTCTTCAAATCCCTCAGATTCACCTGCAGATCTTAAAATTATTCCTTTCTTTTTTTTTTCCCCCCCCTCCTTACCATCTCCCTTGATGCCAAAGTATTTTGAGGTGAGGAAAACAATGAAATGATGTCAACTGTTGGAGATATTTGGTATTTTACAGAGGTACCAAAATGTAGGGAGCTTTCAGGGAGCATGGAAGGGTCTGTTACTTTATTGCTCACAGCGGGACTGATGCCAAGTTATAGAATGGTTTGAGTTGGAAGGGACCTTAAAAGCTCGTCTCATTCCAACCCCCCCGCCATTCCAACTACCTTCCACTAACCCAGGCTGCTCTAGGCCCCTTCCAGCCTGGCCTTGGATACTGCCAGGAATGGGGAAGGAGCAGAGCAGATTCCAGTTTAATATGGAGTTTGTTTGGAGGGGGGTTAATAAAGCAGCTGCCCACTTCTCCACTTGAGGAAGGATTGAAATACAATATGGTATTTAGCTCCTGAGTATCCATTTAGAGAATGTAAAACACCAGAACCCTTTATCTGGCCATGGGGATCCCAACTTGCTGAGGTTTGGAAAGAGTTTAATGGGATTTATTGGCAAGTATCCTGATAGAAACTGACTTAATGTTATCTTGGGCTGTGAGCAGAGTTCCTGGGTCTTTTGGCCAAAAATAGCCACGTCACACAGGGTGGGACACCAGGATTAGGACTATATTAAATTCTTCTGCAATATTTTGTGTGTATTTTCATAAATATGCACTTTTACCAGCCCAGCAAGCCCATCCCTGCATCTCCAAATTCCCTGTTTCCTTAACCTGTTATCTTGGTCACAGTGTTATTTTCAGAAGGAGGCAGGGAGTGCAACAAAACCCACCAGACCCTCACAGAAAAGAAGTGGAACAGCTCATTAAAAAAAAAAAAGACCAAACCTCTAATAAACCCACAAAACCATTCTTGGGGTGGAAGGCTGCTGGAGCAGAGAGGTACCATCTGCAAGGTTGTTAAGATGGAGAGAACCAAGATGGGCTCCCCAGTAACCACAGGCAATGTGAAGAGATAAATGGTTGACCCGAGCCTGTGTCAGGCAAGGATTGATGCCACTATCAGCCCTAGTGCCTTTGCAATGATTTTTTAAAAAATCTCTGATAGAGTGTGTTATCTAGTTACTGGCATGAGGGCAATGGCCTGGAGGCAGTGGGGAGGAGGGGGGGAGGAAGAAGGAGAGGAGGGGAGAGAGAGAAAGGAAAAAAAGGTCATTCCAGGAGGACAATCTCTGTTGGACTAAATGAGAAAATAAGGGCCTTGCTCTGGAAGGGCAAGGCAAATAAATAAATAATAGGAAAAAGGGGCTGCTAAGTGTGTGAGGAAGGACTAGCAAATTTGCTTCTCTTCTTTTATTTTCTCTGTTTTTCTTTTTTCCTTATTTTTTTTCCCTTTTAATGGTTTCAGCCTTGGGCTGCACTTGGAAATTTAGGAGATGTGCTTGTGGTGTGGTTTTATTTTCCTTTAACTTTTTGCTTCCTGATTTGAGGTTTAACTGTTTCCTCTCCTGCTGTCAGACCAAAAATTAAGTACTGAACTGTAACTTTCTCTTTCCCCCCCTCACTGTGAAAAGTCTCTTTTTATTTTCAATCCCACCATCTTTCCAATGTCTCTGAGGAGATGACTTCCTGAATTGTGAGTGGCTTTGCAGGGAATTCTCTTCTCCCCACCACTCACACAGCTGCACTTAGAGGTATATTGGGAGATATTCCCAGTATATTCTAGGATGGAATGCCAAAACCCCCAGGATAGGATGCCAGGCCTTGTAATCCAAAGCACCTCAAAGACTTTCCAGTCAGATTTAAACAAACCTGGGTGAAATCAGAACTGAACATAGTGTAGTTTAATGAGAGCTGTTTTCCTTTTCCCCCTTCCATTTATCCCTGTTCCCAGCCCTTAAGAGAAGGAGATTTGGAATGAAAAGTGTCATTTTGGAAGTGTTCCTTGAGGAAACAGAAAGCAAATCTTTCCCTTACTGTGTAAAAAAAGGTTCCAAAAAAGGTCAGGAGGGTGTGGGGAAGCCCCCTGACTGACTGTGGGCTCATGTCCTCTCCATTGCTCCCAGGCACTTGCACAGAGTGTTGCTGCTGCTTTTCTATTTGATTATGACAGAGACTCTAATTGACTCCCTCAGTAATTCAGCATTTTGGAGGGGGAATGATTGTCTGTGTTTGAAACCATGGCTTTTCTTCTCCATCTGTGGATTTTGGTCTCACAGAATGGTTTGGGTTGGAAAGGTCCTTAAAAATGTAGATCCTCCCACTAGACCAGGTGTCTCAACGCTCTGTTCAACCCGGCTTTGTCTCAGTTTGGGGGAAGGGAGTGGGATGTTGGGGTGTCTAGCCTTTGGCTCTGGGTGAAGTTGGAGAAAGCCTTGTGCCTTCTCCAGCTGCCCATCTTGAATTTAATGGGAAAAGGGCTGAGAAACTTGGAGACACACCTAGCCCAGGCCTGTTCTGCATTGGAGCATGGCTTAACATGTCTGATGGTCTTGTCCTTTGTGTGGTGTGACATGGGATAAGATGTGGCCTTTCAGCCCCTTGTGTCCCTAAGAGAGGGCCCTGTGTCACCATCCGGCTCGTGTCCCCTCCCCAGTGCCCAACGGAGCCACACTGTGGGCTGGATGTTCCTCATGGTGTTCCAGAGGCACTGACAGCCCCTCCCCAGATATTTCTGGGGTCTGGCTCAGCACCCGGCAAGGACTGGGTGTGTGGTCACCCTTTATTGAAATCTGGGAGATTTCAGTGGCACAGTCTTGGCCAGAATGGGATCATTGAAGGGATCCTTGATATGGTTGGGCCATGGATGCAGCTCTAAATTTCTGAGCCTGGTGCCTGGCCTGTCCTCTTGCTATGAGGGTGGGATCAGGTGTCCCATCTCGTCCACAAGAAGTGAGAAGAAGCCTTGGATAAAGTGTGCGGGAGGCGAACACAGTTATGTTTTCTTCTTTGGAAAAAAAATCAATCCTGAGGACATCAAAAGCCTGAAAAGTTTAGTTTTGTGGTAGTGATGGAAAGACAATCATCTTGTATTGTGATTTCTTCTCTGCACAGAGTTTAGAGTGAGGAATAGAGAAAGGACAAATAGTATTTTTAGTTTAGGGTTTCTTTAAAGTTTGATTTTTTTCCCCCCTGGTTTTGTAACTGTTGGTGCTATCATAACGTTTAGCAGAGACTAAAAATATGAACTAGGTGTACAGGTAAAAACAAATTGAAAGTAGGGAGATTTCAGGTCAGAGAGTGTTTATTAATAACTTAAAAAAAATAATTCTGCAGCAGGAGGGAAAAGCAGAGCTCTTTGCCACGATGCAGCTACTCGAGCTTTCCAAGGAAAGGGTTAATGTGAAGTGGTTGCCAGTAAAAGCAATCTGCTTTGGTGATGAGCCTGTAACAGCCGGGTGATGGACTGACTGAACAACTGCTCGCTAAACGCTGGGTACCATCCCCTGATTGGCAGCTCCCTAAGTGGAAGCCCCTCGTGTCCAATCTGTCCCCGTGAATTGCTGCAGAGCAAAGGACTTCATTAAGGGATCGTAAGGGGACCTCGTAAAAATCAGCAAATAATTACAGCGGCGCTGGGGAGGAGTGGAGGGGACTGAGAGCTCTGTGAAGAAAAGCAGATTGCCAGGGCAGGGAAGCGTCAGGTGAAGCGGGTGCTATAAACACCCCTGAACGCTGGGTCTTCTCAAGAAAGCTCAGTTTAGCCCCGTCTGTGGCTTTTACAAAATATTCCCGGTCTGCTCCCTGGGTGGTGGAGGGCTGGGAGCTGTTAGCTCATATTCAGTTAAATTTCAAATGTCAGAGCTCGTTAGTGGTGATTTTAGCCAAAGACAGTTTGAGAGGAGCTGGGTAAATTTGAGCTTCCTCAAATAAAATTGAGAAAAGAGGTGGCTGTTTTGCTTATTGATTTGTTTTCCTGCTTTCACACATCTTCTCTAGGACTGGGATTGTGATCAAGGGGTAACCACTTAGGGGTTACAGCTCTCCCTCTGTCACACACACTCTCTTGCTCTTTCACTCTCTAATTCACCTTTATTTGCAGTTTTCCCTCCTGCCTTGACCTGAATTTGGTGAGTAGAATGTGCAGTTTTTGCTTTCAGTGTTGAGGGGAGCTTTTCCCTGCAGGAAACCTGAGAGGGCAGGCACAGGAAGGTACCACAGACCATTTTGTGGTAGATTTAGGTGAGATATTAGTGAGAAATCCTCCTTGTGAGGGTGAAGGTTGCCCAGAGAAGCTGTGGCTGCCCCATCCATGGAAGTGTCCAAGGCCAGGTTGAATGGAACAACCTGGGGTAGTGGAAGGTGTAATTTCCTCTGGCAGAGAGTTAGATCTAAATGGTCTTTGAAGCCCCTTCTCACACAGAGCAGTTTGTGACCTCATGATTATCTGACATGGATTGGTTCAGAAGAAGCTGTGCAGTTGCTGTTGCTCTGCAGTGCCTCTTTGGGAGTCCTGTTGGGGAAAGACAGGGGATGGAGCCACTGTGTTAAAAATGTGGCTTCAAAGCTGAAATGGCCCTGACAGTGCTGCAGAAATTGAGGTTTTCCAGGCTCAAAGGAGTGCAGATGATCACTGGCATGGTCCCAAGCCAGTGCTCAATTTCAGGTCTGGAAGAGGCAGTTTCTGGATTGTCAGGGGCATGAAGGATTTGAAGATTGGTATCATGGGGAACAATTCTGGGTGAGTTTCTCAGGGTGGTGATAGCTGGCGTTTCCACCTTTCCATACATCCTCATTTGTGTGTGTGTCCTCTAGGACGGTACCCAGCTCTCTCCAAAACTAAATCCACCCTTGGAATATTACCCAGCACCTATCTGCATCCTTTAGCACTTGAACTCATTCAGATCCTGGGGTGAGGATGTGCCGGCAGGGATCCCTGAGTAAAAGGACACTGGATTTTATATCCTGCCAAACGATTTACAGGCAGACAATTGTGTGCTTGGGAGGGCAGGCAGTGAAGGCCATGGAGTGCATTATTGCAGGGGATCTGCATTCCCAACAAAGATGAGCTGTTACAACCCTGTTACAGACAGAGGTTTGGCTTTACAGCTCAAACAGCAGCAGTTTGTGCTTTCAGCTCAAAGGCTTCTCAGTTCAGAGGGCAGAGTGTTGGTGGAGAGGTTTTCTCTCACGCTAGGCTCTCATCTTGTCTGATTTGAATGAAATTTGGGCTAAAACCTCTTGAAATGACAAGATTGGTTACTGTCCCATGACATGTGTGATGCTTTCTTCAGCAGAGGCTTTCTCATTCAGGACAAGTGGTTCAAAGTGCACTAAATTAACTCCAGCTGCCTTCTGGCTTCTGTTGTGGTGCTGTCTGCACCCCTGAAATCATCTGTGTGCCTGTGAGCTCAAACTACTGAAAAAAATTAAAATTAAGTGGGTAGAAGTGCTATTCCATTGAGAATCAGTTCTAATTTTAGCAGTATAAAATAAATGTATTAAAGTGTACATATTTGCTGCAGACAGATTCACATTTGGAAGGTGTCTTGTGTTGGGAATGTTCTCCCCTCTTTTTGCAGCTCCTTGCAGAGCAGGGAGGGAGGCTTTATCTGGATTTATCACAGTTAAAGAGATGCCCCTGACTGCAGGAAAATGGCATTGGTGTCCCCAGTGTTCTAAGCGCCACTCAGTGGTCAGACTCCCATTAGGACCTGGCAAATTCAGCTTGGAGTGACAGGGCAAAGTTGGCTTTGCTGGGGCGTGACATCTTCCTTGCCCCTATAACCCGGTGACATCCTGTTGCTTCTGTGACCTTTTCTGTGCTGGTCCCATCTTCACCTTTTTACCTCTGTGGCAGATAAGTGTTTTTGATGATGACAATAAAGATACCACGAGGCACTTTTATTCTTGGTTGCCCCATCTGGGCTGCGCGGTTGATCCGAAGGGCCGGCGTCCCAGTCAGATTGCACTATCAGATGGAGCTGGCTCTATTTCCTGCATTTATTCTTCCTGCCTGTACCACATTATGCAATTATGTTTGCATTTAAACCTGAGCACTTACCTGTAATGATGCTGTGCTTCAGCACACGATACATTAGAGCAGCAGATAATGCACACAGATAGGCTGAGGGCAGCGTGTTGTTGATGTGCTAAAGCTAAACAGGACACTGAGTTGGAAAGCGGGCTCTGAAAGCTCGCAGCTTGGGAGGGGCTGCTCCAAAAGCTCCTTTTTGGACATTACTGAACATTACTGAAATCACAGCTGGGCAGGGTGAGATTCTCTACCTGAGGGGCAGCTGCAGGATGGTCTCCATCACAGAGGTCAGACACCACCGCTGTTGGTCGCTGCCACCCATTTCAGCAGGAGCAGGAAAGTCTTGGTGTCCAAAGGGGAGTTCGTTTTGGGGAGTCCCAAATCCTACATCCCTATAGCACAGCGTGAGAGGGAATTATTCTGTCAGGACATAAAGGAGACTTGGAGGAAGACTGGAGAGGGACTTGTCACAAGAGCATAAAGTAAGAGGGGGAATCGCTTTCAGCTAAAAGATTTTTAGATTAGATATTGTGAATAAATTCTTTGCTAAAGGGTGGTGAAGCCCTGGGACAGGGTGCCCAGAGAAGCTGTGGCTGCCCCTGGATCCCTGGAAGTGTCCAAGGCCAGGTTGGATGGGGCTTGGAACACCCTGGGACAGTGGGAGGTGTCTCTGCCTGTGGCAGGGGTGGAACAGGATGAGCTTTAAGGACCCTTCCAACCCGAACCATTCCTATTCTGTGATGCACCTTAGAGAAGTGATTGTGCCTCCACTGATGTCCAAGCCCTTTACACCTCATTATACATGCAATTATCCCTGTGGTGCAGGGGAAAAACAGCATCAACTGTATGGCACTTTTGGGGTGGATGAGCCTCACTCCTCCCACCCACTTGCTGTACCACCCCTTCAAAAATCCTGCTCACTGACATATAAGCGCATAATTTGATTTCTTTTCTTGCAGGTCACTGGGAAATTGTTGGGCTAATCTTTGCATTTGCAATATTTGTTCACAGATTAGTAAGTGTAACTCAAGATCATTCAATTGGGAGACAATATTTGCACAGTGCAAAGGCTGACACAGTCACCAGGCTTGGTTATCCTGCTTGTGTAAACAACTTGATGCTGTGATTTTCTCATTCCCATTAAATTGCCGTTTTTAATTTGTCTCAGAAGCCTCTGCACTTTGAGAAATTGCTGGTTTAGAGAGATGTGTATATTGTATGTGCCCTTTAACAGCGTTCTGCAAAGGAAAACCCAGTCCTGTTGTATCTAAACTGGAAGGTTGTACTGAATTCCCCAATGTGTTTACACTCACAGGATTTTCAGGCAAGTTGGGCTTAAAACTCTGCACTAGGATAGTTCCCACTATAACAAATAATTACTCTCTGAATATTAGGCTGTAAATGAAGACTGGGAAGATTCTTGTGAATTAACAAGGAGTTACCAGGCAGAAAATATGAATTCTGTGAAAAAATCCCTTCATGTACTCCAAGACACCTCCTCTGCTTCCCAGGGTGTTTTCTTTAATATTTGAAATTGAGTTTTCTGATTTTAGGCTCATCCTCCCCCCATGACCTTGAGAGACCCAAGAACAACACTTTGGTCCGCATGTGAATGTGGTAAAAAGGCAGGGACCTTCCCAGAGGTCTCATGGTTTGTTTAATTATGGAGGGGATTAATAACATTCATTTCCCTCCATTATTTGGTATTTTACATGGAATTTGGGTGAGTTTTGTTGCCTGTGTGTACAAAGGTGGCTCATCTATACCTGGGATATGCCCACCTGACAAGAATGATGTCTTTTAAGTACCCTCCCTGTAAAAGCACCATTAGATTTAACTAATCCTCCATGTCCTTAATTAAATACCTCTGGAGCAAGGAGCCTTACCTTCTGTGCTTTGAAATTGCAGTGATTACTCCCCTGCTGAATAAACCTTTTTTTCTTTTTTGTATTTTTTTTTTGGTTTTTTTTTTTTTTGGTTGTTTTTTAAGTGGCTTTGGTGGTTTTGTTTGGGATTTTTTTTTAAACAGGAATTAAGCTGTTTCTCATGCCATTGTCCAGTTGCAAATTGGCTTGAGACTGACTTGTGCCATGGCCTCTGACCTCCAAAACTGCCCACTCATTTTTTTCCTGAGCTAATCAGCTCGATGAACTATTTACAGTTGGCTTTTGGGTCTTCTCACTGCTTCTGCGGCTGCCCCTGTCTGAGTAATTAATGATGCTGCGGCTTGTTTATGGTCTTGAGTTACTAATGCTCTCGGCTGCAAATGCATTTTTACCTCTGGGACGTGCCAGTTTCCTGGTTCTAGTCCCACCTCACCAGCCCAGGTCAATTTTTTGTGTGTAAACAGATTTATCCTCTAATAGTTTGGGAGAGACTGGGGTCATTCATCAGTCCCATAGAGAACATGCCCAGCCAGATCCTTCGCTTCTTGTGCCTGTGCAACTCAGGAGAAGTCAGAGAGATTTCTGCAGGACAGCTGAAATTAAAACAAATAAGAAAAAGGGAAAAGTAATCCTTTCTTTTTGACTCAGGGTACAAGAAGTCACAGTTTAAAAAAAAATAAATATATATATTGGATAGTGCATAAAATGTCCAGCCATGATCCTTGCTGTATTAATGCTCTTGGGAGTAATTAAAAAGGCTCTGGTGGGATAATCCCACCTGCATTTTAAAGCTGGAGTAGTGGGTAAGGAGAAGTTATGCAGCAGCAGTTGGTGCAGACAGTGATAAAAATATCACCTTGTGGCCTTGGAAATGGTTTGTTGGGTTCTGTTCCAGGCTTGTCCTCTCCCAGTCATGCCAAGAATGCAAAGTCCTACAGGAAAACCAAGTTTGGTCCCCTGCTCTCTCTGGGAACCTATTACAGCCTCTCCGTGCAGGTTTATTCAGATGCTTTCTGCTCATTTCCATCCTTGGCTTATTCACAGCTACAGTTCCTCCCAGTCTTCTTGGGGATAATGTTCACTTTTGGCATATGTGATTCATTTTTTGATAGTCTATAATTCTCCTGAGATTTTTTTTTTTTGAAGGGGGGGTGCTGTTTATTTGTTTGTTTGTTTTTTAATATGTGTAAGGCTACTTCCTTAGTAATTTGTGACTTGAGCACAACAATTTCTGCCATTTTTGGAAACATTTATTTCAGAAACCAGAAGAAGATTGCCCCATTATCTCTTGGCCTTTGTTGCCCAGTTGGTTTCCAGTGTCTGCTCAGGTTTCCCATGGATGGGACTTTTGGGGTGTCCTAAGCAGGGCCAGGAGCTGGACTCAATGATCCTTGTGTAACTCTTCCAGCTCTGGATATTCCATGATTCTGTGAAATAAAAGTGATAAAGGTGAATGTGGTGCTTTCACTGAGAGGATGGAAGTAGATTTTCCCTTTCAGATGTTTCCAGGGGTTCTCCTTTCTCTGTTACTTTCTTCTCCCTCACATCCAGTTTGATCAATGGCAAATTTGGAGCACTGTAATGGTGTGCACATGAATCCAAGTCCATTAAGGTGTTGCTGAGCACATTGTAGGATCCGCTAGACTGCTTTGGCCCTCTGATTTCTAAAGAAACTCAGTACAGTCTACTTAAATATTTGAAGGCAGCTTCTCTGGAATTCAAGAAAAACCCTGCAAATAATGGTAATTCTCAATCTCTGCCTTGCTTACTTTTTTTTTTTTTTGGCAGTGAAAATCGGCCTTTTTTGGAATGGAAGGGAAATTGCCTAAAGAAGTGTTCTCAGTGTGGTTCTTTGCAGCTCATTCCTGGTTGGTGTTTGCACCTTTAACGAGCATTAAGTGGTACTCTCTGTTCTGAGACTGCCTGGAGAAGTCTTAAAATCATAGAATAATTTACGTTGGAAAAGATCTCCAAGATCATCAGGTCCAACCATTCCCCCAGCACTGCAAGGTCCACCACTAAGCCTTGTCCCCAAGTGCTACATATGTGTGTTTTTTTAACACCTCGAGGGATGAATATACCATCACTTCCCTGATCAGCTTGTTTCTTAACCAGCTTCAGTCTGGCCATTCACTGATTTCACAGTAAAATTCTACTAATTTCTTTCTGGAAGTCAAATTCCATATATTTGTCTACAGAATGAGGTGATGTGCTGTGCTCTTAGTGGAGAGGATATTTTTTCTTGCTGCTTAATACTGGTTTTTACACAGTATGAGATATTTTCTGTTCTCTTTGGGATGGCCCCATTCCACCTTTCCCACTTAATTCTCTCAGTGAGCAAAATTCTTATATACTGCAGGCAGTGAAAAGACAATTTCAAAAATCCTCTGGTTTTTGGTTTATATAGAAAAAAGCACTTTCTTTTACGCTGAGTGGTGAAGTGCAGGCAGGAGGCTGAGAAAGAACAGGATAACTGGGAATCCTGTAATTGTCTCGGGGATGCTGTTACACACAGGAAGAACTCCCCATGCCAGTTGGAATTCCATAGCTTTACAGTTTTTAGGTGAGTATTTTTAAGATAATTTGGCAAAGGGTTAGAGGTGTGACAGGCAGGGAATGAGACAGGTTCAGCTTCTTTGGGCACTGGGCAGAATTTTGCTTGTTAATTCTACTGACTGTAGCAAATAACTTGCATTTGCATCCCTTTCAAGTATGTGTAGGAGGGAGGAGCCTGCACCAATTTGTCTGGTTTAATTATAGATGTTCTACCCACCTTCCTAATTGCTCCTTCATTAAGAAGAAGCTTGTTTCTTTTTTTTTTTTTTCCCTAGGAGCTAAAGATAATCAACTTTTGTTTGTTTCTGTAAATATTTTTTTTTCTGCCCTTGAGGAGATAATTATTTCTATTGTTGCATGAAGATGGTGGCCAATACAGGAGGAATAATTAGAGCAGATGGCAGAAAATACTTCCCTTGTGAAAGACATCCAGTGTAATAAAATACCTCCCCTCCTCTTTTGTCTCCTCCAAAAATCAGTTTTTCTTTCCTTCAGGTGGACGGGAGTTGGGCGGAGGGGTGTAAATCTTTTCCTGATGTATTAAACCGAGGAGCTGTCAGGAGTTCACAGCCTGGGAAGTGAGCTCCCCGTATCCATCACTGAAATTAAAGTGTTTTCAGATGTGGTGTGGAGTCCTAGGTCTGTGGCGTGGGGAAACGTGCACCGCACTCCATCACTCGGAGCGTTAACCTTGTCTCTCCGTGGTGGCTGAGGACAGGAACACTTGCTCTCCGTGCTTGCTGGTTAAATGGCAATCTGTCAGCACCAAGGAAAGGCTGCTCTCCTGGGTGTCAATCTCTGCTGCGTGGGCAGCATTCCAAACCTCTCCTCACTCATGGATGTGCTCACTGGGACAGGGGAAGCTTCCACCACGCTGTGATCCATGAGCTATCAGCTGGGGCTGGGGGAAAGAGAAAATTGTCTGCTGGGGGTGGAGCTGCTGGGCAAACCCTCCTGATTTCAGGTTTCTCCCTCTGGCCATGGCACAGGTAACCCTTGGATGCAGCCCACAGCCTGGAATTGTGGAATGGTTTGGGATGGGAGTGGCATCAAAGAACTTATTCTTCCAACTCCCCTGCCACTGTCCCAGGCTGCTCCAAGCCCTGTCCAGCCTTGGCTGACACTTCCAGGGATCCAGGGGCAGCCACAGCTTCTCTGGAAACCTGCACCAGGGCCTCACAGTAAACAATTTCTCCTTAAAATCTGGGGAAGAAGGAAGAATTTTGAGCACAGCAGGGAGCAGAGTCTGTGTTTAACTACATCACTGCTTCTTGGTTTTGTTTGAAAATTTGTTTTCTAATTAGAGGATGAAAGCTGTTATCTTTGTGCCTGTAATGTTGTTGCAATCCTTTTTTTGGGACTAATCTCTAAGCAAACCCCACTTTACTAAGAAAATTGTAGTGTTATTCCAAAGTGTGATCAAATGATCCATTCTGTGTCTAAACAGGAGTTTCTCAACTCTTTTAAGCCCAAACCTTGCATTTTGCTGTCCCTCCCATTTACGAATTGCTTACAAGCCTGGGTGGGAAAGCAAGTTTATCACTGTTATTTGTTCAGTTGTTGCAGTCAATGCTGCTGTTTCTGAGCCCTGGTAGTCACAGGCACAGGCTGAGAAAATGATGCTGAGAGATTGTGACACCAAAGGCCGACAGAAAGGCAACCCCAGCCTGGCTGACAGCAGCAGCTAAAAAACATAAAATGGAAAGAAATCTGCCTGAAAAATGGAAAAAGAAGGTGCGGTAGGCTTGAAGGGGGTAAGGTGCTGAATTGCAAGGAGATTGTGTGTCTTTTAATGTATACTACAAAAATGTTATTTTATTTTTACATAATTCTTTAATTATTTTGAAGATATGATTGGGAAGGAGTTGATACCCCCCCCAAAAATTAACCTGTGTTATAACAAGCCATGGGCCTGGTACACAAGGTTTGGACTTGTTTGGCATAAAATCCCAGAATATTCTGAGTCAGAAGGGACCTGCAAGGATCATTTTGTGCTACTCTTGGCCTTGCACAGGACACTCCAAAAATCCCATCATGAGCCTGAGAGCGATATTCAAATGTTTCTTGAACCCCACCAGGCTTGGGGCCCTGCTTCAGTGCCCAAATTCTCTCTGGGTAAAGAAACCTTTTCCTATCAAATGAAATTTGCTGTGTACATGACACTCCAAATGCATGTCAGAGCTGGAAAGCACTTGCAGGACTCTGTTAATTGGATTTTCAGGTCAGATCCCTTCCCAGCTGCTTCTGCTGGTGCCCCAGAAAGAATAACTGGGTTTTTTTGGGGATTCCCAGTGCTGGTGATCTCACAGCCACAGGAGTTTTCTGCCCATATTTTGGGCAGTCTGGTTCCTTACTGAATTTGTCATCTGCTGTGCTGGATTCAAAATATGAAATGTTGCCGGAGTGGGTTTCATGGATGTGTGATGTGAGGGCACATCCTACAACAGTTTAGGGGATGATTTTAGGTGTTCAGATGATAATTGTGTAATTGGGGGAAATAAGAAGAGTCATGCCCCAATTTAGCTATTGATTGTCACAAACCTTGCAGGACTGCAGCATCTTTGTGGTCTTGCTCCTCCTGTTGAAACCTCATTGAAATTGGCCATGTTCAATCGTGAGCTCTGACAGTGACACAGATGGCTGCAGAGATGTTATGGTCTCATGAGCTCTGTTTCCTCCAAATCATCTTTCCAGCTCTGGCACACACTGAAACCAGAGTCTGGAGCTGCCACCTCGCTGCAGCAGCTGCTACCAGCCCCAGCTTCACCACTCAGCGTTTGTTTTTTGCCAGCTTCTATTTCTCCCATCCTGACTTTCCAGCTCCCTGCCATTTTTCCTGAAGCTGGGAAAAGCAAAGGAGGAAAATGGCCAGCACTGACACTCAGCTTTCCCTGGCTCTGCAGGCTCCTCCTGGTTCATCCAAAAAGCACACGTGGGATGGGCACTCAGCCACAGCCCTGGCACTTGCAGCTGCTGCTGCTCTTCAGGCTGACTGAGAAGTATTTCAATTAAACACCAGAGGTCAAATACAGGGTGCCAGGAAAGGGAAAAAAAATAATAGAAAAATAAAGAGTTTTGCTTATCTGAAAAAAACTAGTGAGAAGGATGTTGTGGCTCTGTCTTTCCCCGTGCTTGATTAGAGATGTGCAATTAGTTTGTGCATTAATTAATTTTATGTTACCGTGGGCTGCTTAAATGGAGCTGGATATAAACACCACCACCCTTCAGCAAAGGAATTTAAGAATTCTGTTACAGCTGAAGATTTCACTGTGCTTTTCTCCCAGGAAACAGGGAGGATAATCATATAGGATTCACAAAGTTGAGGAAGACTCTACAGGCGATTCAGGGCAGGTGTCTGTTTCACTAAACTTACATTAGACCACACCCTCTTCTCTCAAAGATCTTAAGGAGGTGCTCTTTCATCTCATGGAAAGGTGCAGGGCTGCAAGAGAAGGGTCACCAAACAAAATTGTTTGATGTCTTTCCTCAGTCCCTACAGAGCTGCCTTCCCTCTAACCCCCCCCTGTACATTCCTCTGTGCTGTGGTAATTTAAAGTCTGTTCCTTGAGCAACCCCCACTTTTCTCCTCCTAAAACGGATTATTTGGATTTATTTTCTCCATGGTAATGCAAGGAGAGCACAAGTGCTTACAAACAGCTCTTGGTCATGTGTTATTAGCTGATGTTCATCTGTTTAATTTTATTTATAAAGAAAAAAGAAGTACAGATCAGAAATCCCTTGAAAGACACACAGGCAAGTGGTGCACATGACAGTGGACTAAGCCAGGCATTTTCTAACTGGAAACTTTCAGGTATGGACTAGGTGGAATAACAGAGAGTTTTATGACCTTGATTAACTCATTTTCTCCCTCTATGAGGGTGGGAGGCCCTGGCACAGGGTGCCCAGAGAAGCTGTGGCTGCTCCTGGATCCATGGAAGTGTCCAAGGCCAGGTAGGACAGGGCTTGGAACAACCTGGGACAGTGGAAGGTGTCCCTGCCCATGGCAGGGGGTCAATGAGATTATTTTTAAGGACCCTTCCAACCCAAACCGTTCTGTGACTCTGTGATTCCAGCGTCATGCAGGAACACTGAGATTTTTTTGCCAGATGGTGTTGGTAGAACTGAATAGATATTGAGTCCTGGAAGAGGTGACAGCAGAAATCGATCAAGAATAGCTCAAACACTGACATTGGGTAGAGAGAAGCTTAAATAAAGAACTAGAGTGTTTTCAAGTTAGAAATATCTAGTTGCCATCTTAAAAGAAAAAGTCAAATTCAGAAGAAGAATTTCTTCTTCTTAACTCCTGAAAGGTTTCTGTCAACAGCTCACTTAATGGCTAACAGTGGTGTTCTGAAGAAGGTCTGGTACATTCCTTACAGCCTTGCTTGCCCATTGGATTTAATTGGAGGGTTCTAAGTGATTTCAGAGGGTCAGAGTGATATCAGAGTGACTTAAAGGCATCGAGAAAACCTTCTCATTCAGTATTTAAGTGGATCCCACCATTTCACAGCTGCCTTATCAAATGTTTTGTTGGTGGCATTGGCAGCATTTGTGCCAGGCAGGAATTTATGGAATTTGTAATTTTAGGTTGCAATTTTCTCTATAAGAAGTGTATGCACCTACCTGTGAACTATCCCATCCTCCGAGATTAAAAAAAGTGTAATTAGCTGTTTTCAGTGGATCTGTTGTATATTTTATACAATCTGCTTCACAGCATTGTCACTAAAGAGCAATTCACAGCCTCCCTGGAAAAATAGTGGGTAAAAACATTTATTCTTTCAGCTGGAAATTTGTCCTAAGTATCTGAATAATATAAATATATGTTTACACCTAATGAAAATTAAACTTGTCCTACTACACTTAGCAACTATGGAGTAATTTTAATACCATCATGAAGAAGTAGTTCACTCCCTCTGACACCAGTTTTACCACCCAAGAATTTTTCACTGCCTGTGTGTTAATGCAGTCCCAGGCTTCAGTCTGAACTGAACCAAGTTAATTCCCTTTGTAGAGAAATCATAGAATGGATAGTAGAAAATCCCAGCATCCAGCTGGCATGGATGTCAACTAGTTGTATCTTTTAGCCTGGCAACCAACACCCATTCCCTGGTGTAAATAATTAGAATCATAGAATGACAAAGTGGTTTCGGTTAGAGAGTCCTTAAAGCTCATCTTAAGGTCCACAGGCAGGGATCCCTTCCCTAGACCAGGATGCTCAGGGACAGCACTGTGGGAAATGCTATATAAAACATCAGGCACATAAAAATAAACCTGAAAACAACACAGTAAAAGAGAATAACGATCATAACACCCCCATTATTGATTCACCTCAACTGCAGCTCACGAGCAAATGCTTTAATGCACTTGATGTGCTCCGTTTGAAAATGGAGTGACTTTGTTTTGCTTTTGTCTTGGGGTTATTCTTTCCACTGCTGGTTTGGATTAGCATGGCCCAGTGAGGACCACAAATATTTCCATGTCTGGTTTCCTCCCCCACCTCAGATGAGTTGAGGATGTCCTTGCTGGTTCACTTATGAGACCAAATAATATGTTTTGAATGTCTATATGCACATTTGTGCACACATGTCCAGGCAAAAATATTCACAGATTCTTCAAGAAATTCACCATCAGGGCCCTAAACAACCTGATCTAGTGGGAACCTTGTCTGTGGCAGAGGGGCTGAAATGAAATGGTTCCAACCCAAACCAATGAAATGGTTGCCAAACCACTGCAAAATATATGCTTGAAGTTTAGAGGTGAGGAGGAACCTTGAAGCTCAGGAATTATTTTGGCATTGCACATCATGAGTCAGTCTATTAGCAGTTTTCAAGTT
This sequence comes from Petroica traversi, assembly GCA_025920805.1. Lineage (NCBI taxonomy): Eukaryota > Metazoa > Chordata > Aves > Passeriformes > Petroicidae > Petroica > Petroica traversi. The sequence continues at coordinate 14,946,405 of JAHLSL010000038.1, read as the reverse complement.
ATTCAGTGCTTTATTTGGAACTGCTGTCCTCACCCTCAAAGCAGAGGCAATAACAACACTGGATAAGCTGAGAAAGCTAAAAAGGTATTTGAGAGAAGGAATGTCTGTCTAAACGTGGATGAGCAGCAGGAGAGCCTTTGAAAAGAAAAAAAAAAAGGCTTCTAAAGCAAAATACTGCCCATCCAGCAGGATGATTTCATTCTAAGCTCTTCAGGCTATTTTTATGAGATTGCCAGGAAACAACAGTGCAGTTCTGCTTTTTGGGAGGCAGAGAGACACTCACACCAGGAAACCTGTGGTCCATCCACAGCCAGACCTGCAGCAAACCCCTCCTTCCCCAAAGCAGAACGAGACAAGGGGAACCCCCAAATTGTGACAGACGTTCCTGAAGGCAAAGAACCTCTCCCGTGCCAATATCCATCCATTCCTTTAGCTCACACAGGGTCCCTCTGGAAGTCAGCTTGCCCGAGGCACACTGGAGGAGATGACAATGACATGCTGGACACGGCGTTGGCATCTCCTCCACTGCTGTCTGAGCAAACTGTCTTCTTGCAAGGTGGGAAGGGGTGAGCTTTGAACTCCTCTGGATCCTTCTCTTTCCAGCTTGGCCTCCAGCTCTGTGGCCGGTGGGACGAGGACTCCAGCTGGCCTGCTGGCCACCAGCCGCGAGATGGCGATAACGTCACGATAGAAGAAGGCCGGACCCTGCTCTTGGGGACCACCACGAACGTCCTCAACCTGCTGCATCTCAAAGGTCTGCTGGAGGGGGGCTCGGTGCTCTTCCTCTCCCAGGGATGGGGTTTCTCATGGCTCTAATCTCCCCTTCCCCAGCTCCAGCCTCAGAGGAGACACCTGGTTGTGCAGGCTGAGCCTGCTCTCAGTAGATGCAATGGGGCAGGGATGGGGGACAGGGCAAGAATTTAAGTATTCTGTTTGCAGAAGGCATCATTTATGCTGTTTGAAGCATAGTGAAAATATAAACCAAAAGGCCTGTGCCCCCCTTTTTTTTTCTTTCCCCAAAGTACCAAAATTGCTGCTCTCCTGAGCAGTGTTCAGTGATAATGGCACTGTTGATAACAAAAATTTACTCTGTTCTGTTCAGCATCTTTGATGCAGGTGTGTCACAAACACCTTTAGAAAATTAATGACATTACAGAATTGCAGGCTACAGCTATCAAATGAAAGAAATAATCCAAAATCCTAGAGCACAGCTGGTAAATAACTGAGCACAGTTATGATGGGTGCCCCCGGATTTTCTGGGTTTGTGTACCCATGTAAAGACTCAGAATAAGTGTGAGAGAGGTATATCTCTCTGGGTGTCAAAGTAAGAATTAAAATGACTTGGAATTCCATGCCAGAAGTATTCCCCCTTGGAACTTAGGTCCTGGTTTTGAAAACTGCTGATTTCACATGCCTGGTATGTAGGGGAATTAGTGGTGCAAGCAAATGCTTGCTCAAAGTTAAGCCTCTGCTGATAGAGAGCACAAAAAATGAAACCAGGGGGGTTTATATGTTTAAAGACCAGAGTCTTTGCTGGTAAAATTGCTTTTTTACTAAAATGATGTTAAAGGTACTAGTTTTTCATAGGGATGATGGTAAAATTCATACACTTGACAATTATATTTTCTTTTGAATTTGCATGGTAGTTCTATAAAGAAAAAAACTTTGCAAGTTTATCCCTATAATGAGAACATTTCCAAAACTGATTGAATTTGCTCAGTCTAGGCTCAGAGATTTTCAATGATTGCTACATCAGACATAATTACTGATTAAAAACAAAATTAAAAATCCACTGAGAATTTGAGATTGAAGAAAGGTGAAACACTTTGGTACAGTGAAAATTCTAAATCTGTGATTTGAGATTCATCTTAACCTCATTGTGATTGTACTTTAGAGGAGACAGGTCAGAACACCAGATTTCTTTTGGCTGCAGATCTGGATGAAGATTTTGGGGCTCAGTCACTGACTTTGAGAAAAATTGGTACAAAATATTGGAGCAGAAACCCTCTGAACTTTGGACCTATTCAAAGGCTTTTCTGATCTATGAGTCAGCACTTACAAAGCTACCGGAGCTCTGATTGAATTTAGTGAAGTCTGGAGTAGTATCTTTATGACTTGGCTCATCTGACATTCAAATCATTCCTCCTCTTTATTATGTTTTCCAAGAAGCCTGGTTTATAATGTCAATTCAGTTAGAAAAGTAGCATTAGAATATTCTAGATGTGATTATTTTCTCCATTGTTGCATGTCGAACAGAGGGACAAAGCATTTTAGAACTAAAACCTGCAGGAATTTTTTATTTGAGCTTTGCGAAGTTGCATCCACTGCCACCACCACAGGTTCTCTGGCTGTGTAGCCTTGGTTAGATTTGGAATCAAGACATGCTGAGATCTACTCAGAAATGAGGCTGAGATTTATCCTTCCTCACCTTCCCATTTTTAAAATCTCTCCTGCTCAGGGGAGTTGTTTAGGCTCCTGTATTGACAGAAACTCACGTCAACAAAGAGCTGTTCATCTTAGGAATTATAGACACCCATCTCAAACTGAATCACAGGTGATCAGCAACTACCAGCCCTATGAGCACATCAAATAATCAACCCCTTTCCCAGGTGCAAGATGGGCAAGGCAGTAACCCCCCCAGCCCCTAAGGTAGGTGCAAATATGTACTTCTGTTGAATTTTTCCATTCCTATTCTACCTAGAGAGCTTTTCTTAGTCAGAGCTGGGGAATGGGATTAAATTGTAGCTCTGCTCCCTTTGGCTTTCATGACTCAGCATAAGGCTGGCTGTGCAATCTTAAGCTGAAAATGCAGGTTCTGTGGGTGGAAAAAAGGCTGTAATGCTACTGAGTCCATTGTTGCTACACTGCCCGTTTTCTGGTGCTGAATCCAACAAAGCCAACACAGGTTTGCAGGCCCATTTCTTGAAGTTCCCCTTCTCTTAAGACACCATGAGGATTTTGAATACTGCCCCTGTGTTGTCTCCTTTTGATGATTTCAGCATTGCAGGAATTTTTTAAAGAAGTGTTAGAACAGGGACATCAACTTCATGTGCAGCCTTCAACTGATCCTTCTTTGACTGTGTTAACACATAGCACCAAAAATATTGTCTGGGCAGAAGATTTGGAGGTCAAAACAGTAGAAAAACAGGATTAGGCAGCTGGGTGCTGCTCAGTGCCATGAGGGCTCAGCAGTTTCTCCCTCTTCCCCAACAAGGAACATGTGGATACTGAGAGTGGAAACTTTAATAGTCAGACTGTGAAACGGCTCAGACAAGACTGATGGGGGGAGAGATACAAGATAGACAGGCTGTAGATAATTCTGTATGTTCAGCAGATTGCGGTTATTTTTGTAATCCCGACATCACAAGCATGGAAATATTTATGATAACCCAGGACAGATGGAAATTTCCTTTGCACGGGGCTTACACTGGAGGAACATTTTGTTTGATGGGTTGATACCTCAGACGTGCTGTTGCCTTTGTCTGAAATTATAGTGGTCTAGGAAGGTCTGGAGAAACAAACAAACAAAAAAAAAAAGCTCTCTGGTCTTTCAGGAGTTCCTTGGAGATGAATTTTGGGGTGACACTGCCAGGACACCCCAGTGGAATTAAAGATCCCCACCTGGGCTGTTGCTCTTGCAATGGCAATTTTGAGGTGGCCAATCTTGCAGGCACAAGGGAGAAGTTAGCTTTGATCCTCATACTGGAAAAGACTCAATTTCACCTAAAGAATTATTTAGGTGGGAAAAGACATCCAAGATTGTGGAGTCCAACCTTTGACCAAACAGGACCTTGTCTACTAGACCACAGCACTGAGTGCCACGTGCAGTTTTTCTTTGTTTCTCTGATTCTCTGAATATTTTGAAACTCTTATAATCCATGCTTTGATCAGACTTTGGCCAGAATGGATGCTGTGAGTAAATCTGGGGGTAAGGAAAACACAGATATTGATTTTTCTTGTCTTTTCCTCGTCTTTGATGCTATTAGCAACAAGCATCAAATATTCACTGATACACCAACTTCAGTAGTTGTCAAATAACCTCTCTTCAGTCACTGCTGATAAAGATTGGGTTTTAATTCACTGAAAGAAGGAAAAAACATTTTCCTCTGTTTTCTTGACTATGGCATCAACCAGTCCTTAAACTCATTTTTAAATCCCTTGTCAGTAGGCACAGTTGGAACCTGCTCCTGTCATGGTGTTTTCTGTGCCATTTTGATCAATCCATTTGGGATATGCATTGTGATACTTTTTTTTTTTCAGGCAGTTTCCAGTTCATATTTTCTTTTTTTAATCAGGCAGAGACATTACAATTAAAATACCGTAAAAGCGATTCTGGCAGTATTGCAATAAGCATGTTTTTTAATTAAAGAAAGAACATGGGATGTACAAATAGTACCAGCTAATGGGAAATTTCATCCAATGTATTTTTTAATTGAGATTTAAAAGGAAGAAAAGTCAGCTCTATTTCTCTCTGTCACTGTGTGATATTTTCCTACATTGTTACGGTGAGCCTTCAATAATTAGTCTCAGAGCTTTAAAATCCTATCTGTTTTCATGGAAAGCCAGTGAAAGGCATCAGCTCTTTATTTTTCAGAACATTTTTCTTCAGGGATTCAGTGTTATCCAGTAGGGTGCAACTCACAGATGTGGACATTCCTGGAGGAAGGGTTTTAAGGTCCTGAATTTGTAGCAACTTAGGGTGTGGGTTTTTCAGATCCTTTCCCAACTGCAAACCCCGGTTCGTGTTTGGGTGTGGACTGCAGGTTTCTTTTGCCGTCATGTTCCAGATGGGTTTACAGGATGTGTGTTGGATTCCCAGGACTCTCACTGGCCAATTAAATTGATTTGTTGCAACTTCAGCAGCTCTTGAGACTCCTCTGGGACGTTGCACGATGAGCAGATCTGTGAAAGCCACTTCTGGCCAAGGAACTGATCACAACTCTTGCAGAGACTGAGCAGAAACCCCAGGCAGCACCATCTCCTTCTTCTAATTGCTGTCATGGAAGGAGGGAATCACAGAATTATTTGGGTCGGAAGGGACCCTAAATTTCATCTTGTTCCACCTCCTGTCATGGGCAGGGACACCTTCCACTATCCCAGGTGGCTCCAAGCCCTGTCCAGCCTGGCCTTGGACACTTCCAGGGTTCAAGGGGCAGCCACAGCTTCTCTGGACACCCTGTGCCAGGGCCTCCCCACCCTTACAGAGGGAAGAACTTCCAAATATGCACAAATGAATTTCTGTCACTCGGGAACTTGAAATGACAGCCTGATGAATCTTTGTTTTCATCACACCTCTATGGGTGGTGCTTACCTGATGCCTTCACAAGGCTCACCTGGAAGCCCCTCAGATCCCAGATGATGACAGATGTGCTGGAAGCCACCCTGGAGCATCCCCACCTCTTCCCCACCAAGCCGGTTCTCCTCTTCCAAACCCATTAAGGTATTGCTAAGTATCTCAGAGGCCACTTAGGAGCTGAAGAAGTATAAAAACTTCTTTGAAGGAGATGCATCTATGGCAGCATCTTCTGGGACACAGATTGGAATTGCCTTTTGCTTGTCTCCTGAGTTCTGAGGGAAGAGCCTGATCAGTTTCCAAGGGAGCACGTGCCATGTGAACAGATGGCTGTGAGCACAGCAAGCCAAAAAACAAAGCCTTGTCAGGATGGGGAGATGAATTCTGTCTGAGAGTAGTGAGGCAGCTGCTGGTTCCTCTCCCAGGGATGGATTAAGGCCTCCATCCAACAAAATGCTGGAATGGAAGCTTAACTTTTGAGTGTGTTAGTGATGTCCTGGTGGGAATACATAGGCATTTGATTTCAGAGCTAATCGGGGATCTGTACCTGTGTGCTATGAACATGGAGGAGCATTTTGAGGGAGGTGCAGGATGAATTTTGGACTCTTGATTTGAGCAGCCTTTTGGATGAGGCCAATATAACAAAATTCTCCTTTGCATCTTGTTCAGCCATGGTCCAACCTGCAACAGCTTTTATGGCTCATTGGAAGGTTCTGAGGGTGTCTACAGGATGCAGGTGGCAGATCCATGAAACAATTAATTGTCTTTTTTAAAGCACATAAACTCTGCATTACTCTTTCTGTACACAGCAAGATTTTGGTTGTGGTTTTTTTTTGGTGGGGTTTTTTTGGTTAGTTTTTGGGGTTTTTTGTTTGTTTGTTTTTTTGTTTTAGGTTTTTTGGGTTTTTTTTGGTTGTTGGTTTGGTTTTTTTTTTCCCTGCTTGGAGGCCTTACCAGGGACACCCCTGGAGCAGGAGAATGAGCAGTAAGGGGGCTGCCAGTACACTGCAGCCTTGTGGTTTTAGGGGATCAAGCAAAGCTATTCCAGCTCTGGCAGATGCATCCTGCTGTTTGCCACTCAGGGCTGCTGGCCAGAAGTGGAACTCCTGAGCCTGAGCTTTTCTCCTGGGGGATTCTGGGGCTTTGTCATGTGAAACACCAAGTGAGAGGAGCTGATAAGAGCAAGCTGAAGGCTTTGGGGCTGAGTTATTCCTGGTCAGGGAACAGCCAGAGCAGATCTCCCCTGCAAGAGGTAGTTCAGGTGAGGAGATGAACTTTCAATTTGAAAATCCCCTTCCATGCATTTAATTTAAATTGGAAATTTAATTGAAGGTTATGACGGAGTAGTGACATACAGGACCATTTTTTAAATACTCTTCTACCACTTGATTATAAAAGAAAATGTCTTGATACTATCCAGAACTCTTGTAGTATGCTTGCTTTAAGGCTGTATTCAGTTTTACATAAAGAAATAGAATTACATCAAATTTGAAGTGGGACTGAATAGCTGAAGTAGAACTAAATATAAATACGCTACTTTTATCCCAGCTCACAAATGAGCTGTTCATTAGGGAAAATATCTTATATTGGCAGTGAATGCAAAGTGTGGCCTCAAAAGGTGGAAGTAGAAAAGGTCTCCAAGTAAAAGGTGGTATTTTGGAATGGAGACTTTGCTTCTCTGCAGTTTCAGGAAATCTCTAAAACACTCTACATCACAGCCTAAATGAGAAATAGAGACATTAGTTTTTATGCCTTATGAGAATATCTTTGTTAGGATTAATTTTTTATTTAAAATGAGGTTTTTAGAAGGTGTATAAGCTACTGTGTCTGAAGTGTGAATCTTCTTGACAGAGGCAAGAAGAAACTCACCACACCAATCTTCCCTATATTCTACTACATTGTTTTTTTGTGTTTTTTTTGTTTGTTTTTTTTTTTTTTGTTTGGTTTATCTTCTTTTTTTTTTTTTTTTTTTTTTTCCAGAAGTGCACAATGCAGGTTCTTTTCAGAGTTAATGTTTTGGGTACCTGGGCTGTTGCATGAGTAAGTCCAGGACACCTGACAGAGAGAATTGTTAATACATTCCCTTTCCAAACCCTTTACTTTTGAGTGTGTCCTCCACCATTTCCCGAGTACTTCAGGAGGTAAATATTTTTTCACAAAACCAGTGTTTTTGTAATTATTCTTTCAGCAGATTAAACCTCCCACCTTATTATCAGGTTTGTTTTCTTTTTCTTTTTTAATTATTTGGTCTGGCTGCTTCTCCCCTCCTGTGGGACAGATGGAGTTCCCTTGTTGTTTTTATTCTTTCTTTTCTTTTTTTCCCCCCACTTTAGTAGAGACAGATAAAGAAAGATTTCTTTTCTGTTCAAGCAGAGGTGGAGGCTAATTGCTGGGTTAATTGAGAAGAATGGTGCTTCTGATGTTCTCACAAAGTATCCAATAGCCTCAACATATTTCTCCCCTCTCTCCCTCACTCCACCTAAAGAGACCCATTGAATTTGCACATTACTGTAGAGAAGTGATTATGGGCTTAATTGTATTTATTTTGCTTGGTGGGGAGGCCATCATAACAGTGGTTGATTGATTTTTATAAAATCACCCTCAAGGTCATGTGTAGGACTTTGCTTTCCTGTGCAGCCATAACAAACAATTTGAGGGTCACAGCCAAAGGCTCCGTCGAGCAATATTCCTGCTTTCTGCTTTCAGAGAAGGGGTCAAGTGCAATAAAAGAAGGAAGCAAAACTTTTATTTTCTTTTTCAAAAAAAGGAGAAGACAACCTTGTAAAGCAGCAGCTGTATATTTATTCTGTCCCAACAAAACCCACAGAGGTGTAGAGGGATAATATGGAATTTTTGGACAGAGGAATTTGTAAGTTTGGCCAGAGTTTGTTTTACACATACACTTGGTAAATGGTTAAATGAGTCCTTTCAAATAATTTCTTTTCTTTTCTGTGATGCTGCCCTTTTATCCTCAGCAGCTGAACTTTACTTTTTCACTTTATTTTCTCCCAGAGACCAAACACTATTAGGATTTGTCCTGAGATGTTTTCAGAAGCTTGCAAGCTTCGGACAGGGCACAGCAGCACTGTGGAGTCACCACGAGTGTAGCTGATCTGCCCATTTTCCAGGGTCACTTTTTGGGTGTGACTGCTGCTTCTAAGGGAAAGCAGAAGAGTCCCATACAGAAAATCCCATATCATGAATGGTTGGGTTGGAAGGAACCTTAAAAACCATCTTGTTCCAACCCCCCTGCTGTGGACAGGACACCTTAAACTAGACCAGGTTGCTTAAAGCCCCATCCAAGCTGGCCTTGAACAATTCCAGGGATGGGGCAGCCACGGCTTCTCTGGGCAACATTTTCTAACTCCTCACCACTCTCACAGGGAAAAATTTCTCCCTAAAATAAAGACTTCTGGTGTCCAAGTTGCACCAAAGTTTAAATTGGATATTAGGAAGAACTTCTTCACTGAAAGGGAGGTCAAGCAGTGTAACAGACTTCTCAGGGCACTGGTAGACTCTCAATCCCTGGAAGGGTCAAAAAATGTGTGGATGTGATGCTTGGAGACATGGTTTAGTGGTGGACTTGGCAGAGCTGGGTGAATAGTTGCACTCCATGACCTTAGAGGTCTTTTCCAGCCTTAGTCACTTTGATTTCCCTCTGGAAGGGTCAAACTTTCAGGCCAGGTGTGCCCAGATCCTGCTGGAATTCCTGCTGCTCCTGGGATGTGGTGGGACTATTGCTCATACTTGCTCCCAGAGCAGTCAGCAAGCAGCTTCCAAGCTTCTCAGACACTCAGAAATCCATAACATTTATGGAAAATCTTTGATCAACAGGTTGAAAATTTTGAATGGACAAAATGTGGCTGAAATTTGGGAAATCTTGTTTGAGACAGAGCTGTGATTTTGCAATCAAAAGATAGGGCAACTGTCTACCAGCCCTCCTGGCTCAGTGGTACAGCATGGCAGCAATTAAAATACTCATTAAAAATTATATGAAGAGAAGTGGAAACAGAAATGACTGTATTTCAGAGGGAACAGAGCCTAGGAAGTCAATAAAGACCTTAGGGAAGATGTCTTTTTTTATGTTAGGAGTGAAATAAATCGAAGTGATTTACAGTTCCATTTATAGATTGTGGTGATAAAATTATTAACACTGCTGCCATAAGGCAAAAGTATTTAATAAATATTTTTGTTCTCAGTATGGGAAGGATCAGGATTGGAAATTATATCGCAAGAGGAAGATGAACCAGCAGTCCAAATAATGTTAATAGAATGAAAACATTAAATATTCTTTCATGAATACACATTCTTAAAATCAACAGGTCCAGTCACACTCAAAAGCTTTAGAACTGCTGCTGAAGTCAAATATTTTGTGTTGTTTTACATGAAGCAAGCTGAGATTTGTGTGGTTCATCGCATTCTATGCAGTATAATTTGCAAAAACTCTGTATAAAGGCCCAACACTAATGTGTTTGTATATAAAAAAGCATGTCTAGAGAAAGAGACAATTTACACATGGGGAGATGGTGTTTGTGAGAGCAAACCTGTGGTTCACAGTGGTTATAAGCAAGAAAATGTGAGATTTATCTCTTTCTTTGATTAAGGATATTCTGTAAAAAAATTATGTGGAAAGCAATGAAATCTGGGAAGAAAATATTTAATGGATAGTGCCTATTCAAATACTGGCTCTGTTGTAAGCCTAAGAAATGAGGACTAAATTATAAGATTTTGTTATAAGCTCAAGAAATCAATGAAACAATGAAAGCCCCTCCATGCAAGAATAAAAAAGGAAATAATGATAAGCAGAATCTGAACAACGGCAAGCAATGATCAAGGTAGTATTTAATCTGTTTTTTATATTAGAACGTCTTTTCTTCAACATATTTTAAAATTTTTGTCTAAATACTGCAATAAATCAGATATCCAATCTCCCTTCTTCTTGCTAAGGACTATCCACATTCATTGTAAAGGTAGTGGCAGTGTCCTTCACCGGAGAGGAGACGTGAAAGGAGATAATGGAATAAACCATCCTGAGGTGACAGACTGGGATTTCCAGACACAAGCAAGGGAGGTATTTGACTGAACTGAAGAGCTCCTGAACTGAAGAGTTCAAGTCAAAAAAAAAAAAAAAAAAGGGATGGAAATGGTTTTTCGTGCGCTATGCATTTAACCCACAGAATTCATTGCTTCAAGGAGTTGTTGAGACCAAATATCACAAAGATTCCAAAGACCAGTTCTTTATTACTGGCAAATCTTAGCCAGTTATACTAACAGTCAGTAGGAGCAAAATGTTGGCAAGGAGCTGAAACCTTATGCTTTGAGGCAAAGCTAACCTCTAATTAGGGATTAAAATGAGGTTTTTATGGGATGGGGAGATCGACTAACAGCCAGCTAAGAGGCAGACGTGTCTCACACTGTATTTGGAAGCATCTGGTTTTGAACAGCAGCTGGAAGACTTTGCAGGATTAAATCAACCGCTGATCTAAACAAGTTGCCAGTTCTTATGTTCCAAAGCTGTTTTCCTCTCTCCTCTCCCAGTCACAAGGAGTTTGAAACTAAAAAGTAACATAATACAAATTAAGTAGGAATATCCCTTTTCAATATTGAGTGACTTAGTCAGTTAAAATTGGGATTTTCCAAACACAGCTTCCTTCAAGCCATTGAGTTTCACAGTTGGAGAGTCTGCCTGGGCTGACTGGCCTTGCTCAGGTCTAGAAGTGCAGACTGTTGTAGAATCAAAAATGGACTGCATTTATCAGGTCTGTAAAGAGCTAATAAATCCATAGGGAGAAATAAAGAGCGAGGTGGAAATGTCACAGAATGCAATAAATTTGTGATTTGATTCCAAACCTCTTTGTTTGCCTACCTCTTACATTTTCTTTGACTGTGAGAGAATGACTGACTGAATATATGATTGTATTTTGTTCTTCTCTTGTTTTCAGGTGGCAAACTCCTGTTTACTGGACCAGGACCTGTAGAGCTGCATGCTCATTACTTCCTGGTCTCTGATGGAGGAGAGCTGCAGGTGGGATCCCATGAGGCTCCTTTCCATCATAAAGCACACATTTACCTCTATGGAAGCCTCCATTCTCCACCATTATTTCCATATGGAGTCAAATTCCTGGCAGTGAGGAATGGGACCCTTTCCATTCATGGTGAGTACATTTTTGTTTCCTTGTCAAAAGCAAAGTACAAATGAATAAGAGAACACAAAATAAAGAAAACAAGAAAATGGGTTTTTGGAGGAAAAATAAATGGACAAATCTTTGGTCATGATTCTCATAGAATCATGGAAGGGACCTTAAAGACCATCTTGTTCCAACCTGCCTGCAATGAGCAGGGAAACCTTCCTCTGTCCCAGGCTGCTCCAAGCCCTGTCCAACCTGGCCTTGGACACTTCCAGGGACCCAGGGGCAGCCACAGCTTCTCAGGGAACCTATGCCAGGGCCTCCCTATCCTCACAGGGAAGAATTTCTTCCCAATATCCCATCCATCCCTGCCCTCTGGCAGTGGGAACCCATTCCATGTGTCCTGTCCCTCAATGCCTTGTCCCCAGTCCCTCTCCAGCTCTCCTGGAGCCCCTTTAGGCCCTGCAAGGAGCTCTCCCTGGCTCCTTCTCTTCTCCAGGTGAGCACCCCCAGCTCTCCCAGCCTGGCTCCAGAGCAGAGGGGCTCCAGCCCTTGGAGCAACTCCGTGGCCTCCTCTGGGCTCTCTCAAACAGCTCCACACTTTTCTTATATTGTGGCATAGAAGAATTTAGATATAGAGCTTTTTACTGGGAGACTGAAATGTGGGTATAAAATGGCATTTTCTTGGTACAGTAGTTTGAAACTGAATTCAAGTCCAAGCTCGGCGTGAATCAGAACATTGTGCAACACACTTTTTTCAAGTTTTTCTCTAATGGGATAGTTTTAAAAGCTCTACATCTCAGAGAGGAGGAGAGGCAAAAAAACCCCCAAAAAACCATCTGAATGTCTCATCTCCCTTCCTCCTGTTTCTGTGTGTCAGCCTTCCTGTTGGTGAGTGTTCACACCCTCCAGCAGGACTTGAACTCCCACTCTGTTCCCTACAGGCAGAGATGATGTTGTCTGAGCACAGAGACATGTGGCTCTTGGTCAAAAATGATGTCAGGCACTGAGGGTACCATCTGAGCACAGGCAGGGAGTGAGATGTGTTTGTGTGCCATCGTCCTGCCAGCTCACAGGAGCTGAGCAAGGTCAGGAGAGGTTGGGTTTAGAGGGGAGTCAGGGAACAGATGCTTTTCTGAATCAGGAGAGATGAGCAGGAGAAAGAAGGAGCTCCGGGCATGGGTGAGGGAGGTGGGGCTGCACCTCAGCATCACGTCAGGTGCTCTTGGACTCTTAACTGAGACAAAGTAAGGCTCAGTTATTTACTGCCTGTAAAAGGCTCCAATAATTTCAGTGAAGTGGCTTTGCAGAGTGTTTCTACCCCATTTCCTGGAGGATCTCTGTGAAGAAGGGCTATTAGAGCATCTTGGCTGAATCAACTGTCCGTTACTGGCCATTGAGTTTCACAGACTTTTCCCAGCCCTGAGCTCAGTAATTCCTGTTAGATTAAAGCTTGCCTTCCAGAAAAACTTGGTCTTTGAGGACGTCAAGGGAGACAGAAACCAGGTTTTTCTTTAGAGGCTTTTTCCAGAGGATTAATTTGGTTAATTATCCATCTATTTTTTTTCTTCTTTTTAAGGAAAAGTATTGAAATGTCTGATTTGAATTTGCCTGATAACAGCTTTTGTTGCTTCACTTTCTGTGTCTCCTGCCATTTTCAAGTGTCCTTTTATTCTTTTTTTGACCCCTGTAAGCCAGGATTTTGTCCTTAGATTGTCAGCCCTTTATTGCACGAGCCTTCCTTTTTCCATGCTTTTTTTTTTCAGCTATGTAGGGAAAGCCAGTAGCAACTCCTGGAAGCTGTGCCTCCTGTGCTGCTTCTCTCTTCTACTCCAAACTTGTATCATCTCTGGTGTGGTGACTCCATCACCCACAAAATTGGAGACAAACAGGGCAGAGTGCATTTTGCAGTCTCACCTTAGTGATGTGATGGAGGGGAGTAAACCCAGGAATCCACATCAGTACCTTTTAGTCTTTTCTCACTGATATTTTGTCCATTTTACTCAGTGTCATGATTCCCAGTGAGCCTTCATTCCCTAGGAAAACAAGAAAATGAGGAATGAAACCCAAGTATTACCTGGATGGAGACATGTGGAGTCAAAAGTGGCTTGACCCTTAGCGGAAACCTCTATTGGTTTCAATTTTTTATAAAATATTGTATTATTGAAAGGCTTGCATGCGAAGGGATGTTAAAGACCATCTACTCCACACCCATTCCAAGGGTAGGGACACCTTCCACTATCCCAGGTTGCTCGGAGTCCCATCCAAACTGTCCTTGGACATTTCCAGGGATGGGGAAGACACAGATTCTCTGAGCAACTTGTGCCAGGGACTCCCCACCATCACAGGGAACAATTCCTTCCAAATATCCCCTCTAACTCTGCCCTCTGTCAGTTCGAAACCATTCCCCCTGGTCTTGTCCCTCCACTCCTTGTCTCAAGTCCCTCTCCAGCTCTCCTGGAGCCTTTTCAGGCTCTGGAAGGGGCTCTGAAGTTCTCCCTGGATCCTTCTCTTCTTCAGGATGAACAACAACAACTCTTATTCTTTTATTATTCAAAACCAATTCTTATTCAAGAATTCATATCAATTTCTTATTCACCAAATCCAGAGTAGCTGTGAAGTCACTTTTAAGCTCTGCACAACACACCCCCCCCCCCCATGTATGGCTGCAATTATTGTTCATTCAAACCATATAATCTGCAGTTTAAAAATGAAGTAGGAGAAACCTGCTAGAAAACATGACAGAAAGTAGTGAAGTCTTTTACTGGGTTTATGTTGCTTACATGGGAAAAAAAATCTGCTGTTCTGTCTTCAATTTAACATCAGTCTGGTCTGTGGTACAGAACAAATTGTGGAGCATGACAGCCCTTTTAATATATATATGTGAAAAGTGGCTGACATGCTCAGCAATATACATTTGTGAGATACATTTATATACACGAGTGTATATGTGTTATCTCAGAGCAAAATCATTAAATAAGCAGGTTTCCAAATTCTTGGCTGCCTTGGCGAAGACAGGGCTGAGTGCATTTTAATTCCTTTTCTCTTTCAGGCTGGGAGTGCTATGGGATGCTCTGCAGCTCTGGTTGAGTTCAGGTTGTTCAGTGAGCGCTGTCAGACCCTCACTTTGATATGTTAATATGACTAAGGGTTTCCCACAATCCCCTCATGAGTGGCAGTCCTTTGCTCCAGTGGTTGTAGCAGACTGGGAAATTTCACTGGTGCCTTTGGCTTTGGCCAACTCCCCTGCCAGTCAGAGTGTGCCACCCATAAACTGCCTGTCAGTCACCCGTCACTCCGAGAGGGGCTTTCAGCCAGCCAGGGCAACTCGACTTTTTGACAATGTAATTATGGCCCTTGCATCCGCAGTAGGGGCCTGAGCGGGGCTGGGAGAGTTTTATTGATTGTTCAGAAGGGAAATTTATCACTGTCTCCAGCTCCATTCATGCTCTATTCCCTAAGAAACTCTCCTGACAAGGTTCGGGAGAGAAATTCAGCATGGTGGCCTTGGCTGTTCTTGTGCCTTTGTCCTTCCCAGGGAAACTGGAGACACCAGTGGGTGCTGAGTGGGGGCAGGAATGGGTGCAGAGTGGAGATGCTGCATCAAAACTGAGGACACCCAGCCTGTCCTTGTGACAGCCTGATCTTGTGGTCGTAATGCTCTTATCATGGAATCCCAGAATGGTTTGGTTGGAAGAGACCTTAAAGCCCATCCAGCTCCACCCATACTATGCACAGGGACATCTTCCACTAATCTCAGGTTGCTCCAAGCCCTGTCCAACCTGGCCTTGGGTACTTCCATGGATCCAGGGGCAACCACAGCTTCTCTGGGCACCCTGTGCCAGGGCCTCAACACCCTCTTATGGAAGAGTTTCTTTCCAATACCCCATTTAAACCCACCCTCCTACAGCTTAAGACCATCCCCCCTTGTCCTGTCACTCGAGATCCTTGTCCCAAATCCCTCTCCAGCTCTCCTGGAGCCCCTTTAAGCCCTGCAAGGGGCTCTGAGCTCTCCCTGGGACCTTCTCCAGCTGAACACCCACAGTTCCTCCATCCTGTCTCTTGAGCAGAGATATTTCCACACATTGAGAAATTTTAAAGGTCTTTTCAATTTTCAGCAGTCCTGTGTAGACGATCTTGTTATTCCATTGCATCCCCTCAAAAAAGACTGTGCCTCCTTCCCAAAAAGACCAGCACTTTTGTCAGGCATTTATGCAAAACTTTGTGCCAGCACTGTGGTGATACAGGATATGGGCTGTGAGCAACCTGCTCCAGTGGAAGGTGTCCTTCCCACTGCAGGGGATGGGAATTGGATGGTCTTAAAGGTCCCTTCCAGCACAAAACCTCCTGTGATGCTGTGATTCCATGAGTGTGTTCCCTGAATTTTGACTAATAATATGTATCCCTTCAGTTAGATGGAAGATGTAATGTTCCAAATTAAAAACATTCTCCTTGTCCAGGCTGTGAAAGGTGTGTGGTAAAGAAAAAACGATCTTCTGAGAGTTGTGGTTCTAGAACTTGCTCATTTATAATCAGGATAATTTAAATGTCAACAATCTAAAGTCGTGGCTAGTACTGCTGCAAAGAATGTCCCTGCATTTGTAAAGGAGAAAATTACATTTTAGAGTTAAATCTGCATGACTTCTATCCCAGATTTCTCTGCAGCCAAAGCAATCTGATACTTTTTCAGGGTTAGCTCAGGAAAAAAAATAATTTTTTTATCCGTTGAACCAATTATTAATTTTAATTGCTTTTAATCAATAATAAAATACAAAATATTTGTGAGCTGTGCACTGTGCTCTACAGAGCCTGTGCTTTCCTCCAGAGATCAAACATTTAATCAAATGCCTCTTGCTTTGCCTCCATTAGGCAGTGTTATGTATCTGTGCTGAGTTTGAGATTAAGAGATCATAGACAACATGAGAGAATTTGTTCTGCTTTACTCACATATTAAAAAGAAAAGCTTCCCAGGGGGGAAAAAAATCTGTAGCAGGGGATTCAAGATAGGGTGCAGAGCTCTGTTAGAGAAAAGATGTTTTTTTTACTCTACTGAAATGCTCTTCTATTCAATAAATGTTATTTTTCACTACCTGAACTTCCTGATTTCCTGAGGTTGCTTCCACAGGTTAGTTTTCCTTAGGTGCCAGCTATTCTGCATGGGGGTTGCAGGAGTCCTTTTGCCTCCTGTGTCAGTGTTTTTCCTTTCCAAGACCTTGACTTTAACATGATGCATTCAAGCAGATGGCTCTGGAACAGAAGGCTGAGCTGCCTTGAATCCCCCCGTGTTCACCGGGGGTAAGAAACTGCACTTAGGCACTTCCCATGGAGTAACTAATGTACAATGACTTGTGCCTGCACTTTCTTATTCTCAAATATAAGATGACCATTAGATTTTAAAGATCTAGCAGATGGGGAAAAAAAAAAAAGGAAGAGCTGGGTTCAGGGCAGGCTGCTGTGTCTTTCACAGTTTGCCCTTCTTTTTAATAGAAATGCATCTATTATCTTTGATTTAAGCCTAAATCAGTTGATTTGTGTGTTGGTGCTGATCTTAATGAGGAAAACATGATGAAAAGTGGACAGAGAGATGTGCACTAATATGTATATATATCTATTATATAATAAAAATAAATTTAATATAGGTAGTAAAGATATTAATACAATTTATTACAATACAAACTATATACTGGAATAGAAGAGAAGAAAACAGGATAGAGTATTTAAACTGACCATAACCAATATATTACCTCGTGACTCTTGACAGGGTGCAGGTCTCTGAGTTGCTACAAATGTGGATGCATGTTATATATTAAATAATTTCATAATTCTAACTTTCAAATACAATGTCAAAATACCCCTTCCAGTTCTGGTCCTGACCAAAAACAGGTTCTAGGCTGAAGGATGACAACATCCAGCAACAAATTCAGGGTTAATTTCCACCCTAGATAGGAGAAAGTCTGAGAAGTTTGGGCTTCCCAGGGAAGGGGGGGAGATGTTCAAGAAACAGCTGGATGTGGAACTCACTGCTCCTGTTTAGATGACAAAGCAGGGATCAGTCACAGTTTGGGCTCAGCCTTGGAGGTCTTTTCCAACCTGAGTGATTCTGTGATGTTTGGCAAATTGAGAGGCCTGGTCCCAGCCCTGGCTTTTCAAGAGCTGCAGCTGAGCCAGGCAGGGACCCCCCCTTTGTGCTCTCTCTCCCTTTGTTCTCTCTCTCCCTTTGGGCTCTCCCTCCCGTTGGGCTTTCCCTCCCTTTGGGCTCTCCTTCACTTTTCCTGGTGCTGAATTCTCTTCCATCCCATTCTGGGGCTGCAGGAAGCTGATCTCAGCCTGGAAATGGCTGTGCTGCCCCTCGTTCCCACTCCTGCAGGGAGATATTCCCTGTCTCATTCCGCAGCAGCACGGGAGACGAACTGGCAATCTCACAAAGTGTCACCAGCTGTCTGCAGTTCCCTGCAGGATCCACTGTCCTTGGCTGCCACGGCTGGAGCTCTTTGCTCCTGGGGTCTGTCTAAAGACCTTTTCCTCCCTGGCATCTTTGGCTGTGAGCTCATTCTAGAGGTGGAACATGGATTTTGGTTTATGCAGGAATATCTTTCCCCTTGCTTTCAGGACTGGAGGGACTTAGCAAAGTGACTGGGAGATCTCTGATTAAAGAGGATGTTTGGAAATTTGTGCATATATGGGACAGCATGCAGAGAAGGTACATTTTCTGCAAGGAAAGGGCAACGGTGAGAGTTTCTGTAGATCTGTTTAATCACAAAGCCCTTCCCATCCTCTGCAGGATCATAGAATCATGGAAAGGTCTGTGCTGGAAGGGTCTTTAAACTCATCTCATTCCAAACCCCTGCCATGGCAGGGACACCTTCCACTAGACCAGGTTGCTCCAAGCCCCGTCCAACCTCGCCTTGAACACTTCCAGGAAAAGGATGCGATGGTCCTTGTTTTCTGCAGAGCCAGAGGTCACTTTGACATTAAAAAAAAATATTCAGGTGGGAATACTTTAAGTGAAATCTGCAATTTCATGAATAGGAAGCACTGAGCAGGACTAGGTCACTCTTCAAGATATTTCCCAGTGGAGAAAATAAAAGATATTCAGTTTGTCCTCCTGTCTGGATGATGTCAGATTTTTTATTTTTGCTCAATGAGAGAAGATCCAAGATCAGGTTGGATGGGGCTCTGAGCAACCTGATCCAGCTGGTGTTCCTGATCCTTCAACTGAAGGAGGGAACCTGGACTAGAGGACTTTTAAAGGTCCCCTCTAACCCAAACCATTCTGATTCCAAACTATGATTTGAGCCAACCCAAAATACCCAGTGTGGTCCTGCTGCAGCTTGTCAAAGAGCTGACAAACTCTTGGGTGCCCTAAGAGTTAACGAGCAGTTATAAATCAGAAAGGATCTTCTATTTCACCTTGGGGCGGGAATGGGAAGCTCAGTGCAGGGGCTGTGGCTGGAAGTGGCAGGAAATTTGTCTGCACTTCCCCAGGAGCTGCCCACACACAGCAGTGAGTCCTGCACGGGGGTGGAAAGGCAGCTCTCAGTTTCAGGCTTTTCATCCCTGTCTTTCTAGGATGTGTAGCAGGTGAAAAAAAATATACCCCAAGAAACGCCTCACATTGCAAAATAAGCTGAAAACATGCAAATGCTTAGTGAATATAGCTAGGACTTGAATTAACAGAGTGAAAATAGCTGGAAATGTTCAAGTCCAGAGGTTTGACAGCTCACAGTTCAAGCAAATGTTTTTTAACACATTTGAAAATACAGGAAAGTGGCTTTCATTCTTTTTTGATTCCTACCCTTTATGGCCAGTGGCTGGACTCATCACTGCAAGAGCTGAGGTAGCTCTGACATTTTAAAAAAAATAATTATAAAATCCAGGTTCATGAAATATTTTTTCTTGGTCCTTAATTAAGGATCTGTGACTTGAAGTCCATTTGTCCACAGAGAACTGCAGCTGTTAATCTGTGTGCAGTTAATCTCTGTGCTATCCTGGCTAAGAAGGCTTTCTGGAAAAGATCTTCTATTCCTTTTACCTTAAGGAATTTTATCCATTATTATTTTTATGGTTTGTTTTATGAACTGAAGCAACAGCAGCAAAAAGTCCTTGCCTTGGATCTAAAAATATATTTTAAAAACCTCATCTCTTTCCTGTAGCACCTCTTTCCAATGGCTGTATTGCCAGTTATCAGTTTGACATTTGAAAATATTAGCAACGGTCAAGCTAAGTTTGATTAGGCAGTTTATTTTGAGTAGGGAAAAGGGAATAATAAGAGGTTATGTCGATGGAGAGGAAACTGTACTCCTAAGGTAGTCTGATGCCTGAAATTCTGCAGGAAAGTGTGTTGTATTTTATTACCAGAGACAATCATAGTCACAGAATGGTTTGGGCTGGAAGAGACCTTAAAGGTCTTCTAGTTTCAACTCCCTGCCATAGTTGGGAGCTTTTTACATTCTTAAAGAAAAAAAAAAAAAAAAAAGTTATAATCCATTGAATTACATTGTTGACTTCTCTTGCAAAGTTTTTTGTTTTGTTTTGATGGGAGCAGGAAAAGAGTTTTCTTCTCACTTTGTGAATTGAAAGCTCCTCTTCCCATTTAAACTAAAGGTTTACAGTACAGCTACAAGAGTTTGACAGATTATCTGCAGTGTAATTTGTACTTTCCCAGTAAGTAGATTGTGTGTCTGAGCCCTGCAGTTCTTGTAAATTCCTTTTGGGGAATAAAGGGATCTCATTACCTCAACTTTAAAGCACGAATAAACAGTCAGAAGGTGTAAAATGGCTTTATAGTTTGTCAACACCACAAACAACTGTGTGTTCATAACTGAGTTAATTTGTGGTAAATAGGAGTGAAAATGAGATGCAGTAGGGTCCTGGGTGTCAGAGGAGAAAGGTTCAAAGCCTTCTGTCCCACAAAAAAAAAAAGATTTTTAAAAGGGAGAAAGACCAAGAGATCCATGACAGGCTTAGGACTGGAACCAGCCCTTTAAAAACCCATTAAAAGATTCCAGTTTGTACCCACACTCCCATGTGTAAACCCAATTCTCCAGCTCTGCCTGACTGTGGATGTGGCTGCTGTCAGGCTTGGTTAGGATGTTCCCAAGGTGTCTGAAGTTAGGTAACATTTACTCCAAAAAGTCTTTTTTTCAGGTCAGGAACATCTGTTTTCTATGAAAACAACTTGTCATCTTGTAATGTAAATTCTCAGACCCCCATAGAGCTAAGGTGGAATTCATGTAAGCAAATAGAAACGTATGAAAGGCAGAAGTTCCTTCCAACAGGAAGAGAAGTGTGCAGGCTGTTGACTGAAGACAGGCTGGAATTTAATGGATCAGTCTCAGTTAAAAGGAGAGTTGTATTCTGGAAAGTTTTTCCCTGGAGGGTGGGGGATTGGTAATTAAAGGTAACTGAGATATCAGCACCTCATGGTGTCCTGGCAGAGAGCTGCAGCTGACTCAGGGAGATGTGACCTCCTCTTTTGGTTTTGATTTGCCTCTTGGTCCAGGACAAATTATCTGCCTTTATCTGTTTGAACTGACTCAGTTTCCCTTTTCAATGAGGTTGCACAAGTCATTCCTTTAGCTGCAGGAATCCTGCCTCTGGAGTTTATACCTGAGGAGTGAGGAACCACTGAAAATGCCACTAAGAGTCCAAATATTGATTTTTAGATGTGTTTGGACTATTCCTAGATGGAATACAGGCTTTATTTTCGAGAAACCGGGCTGGCTCCCCTCACAGCTTTATCCCAGATTCTTGTGTTACCCCAAACAAGCCCCTTAAAGCTTTTTGACCTCCCCCCCCACCTTTCCTTGTGTACAATGAGCTTAATAATTTTGTCTTGTGGAGGCCTCAGCCAGGTTTCCATGGAATTAAGAACCCAACCACGGGCTCTTTGTGAGTGCTGTGTATCCAGAGGAGAGACTCCCGTTAGATCTGGCCTGAGCTATGTCTATATGTGAAATGCCTAACCCAAACCCATGCAATGGTATGGACTGGAAGGGACCATAAAGATCATCAAATTCCACACTCTCCAACACAGTGGGTCCTATTTTAATAGAAATAATAAATTACAAATGATGCACCTCCTTTTTTGATCAGTGTCAATCCAAGTTTCTCTTCAAGTGGAGCTGGAACACATTTTAAACAAGTGGGCAAGAGGTGATATTTTTTAAAACATGCAGAGAGGAGGTAAAGAGATCACTCCAGTACTTCAAAGCTGTTCTGACAAATAGAGACTTTAAAGATGTTTTGTCTGAAGCAAAATTCCCCACTGTGATGAGGAATGGGATGTGGAGTGATCAGCTGAGATCAATAGCACTGCTTTTTGGCCACTCCTTCTCTCCCTTTCTGCTCTGGAGTTCTGAAGGTTGGCAGTGAAGCTGGACTTGGCTTAGAGAGGGAGTAAGTGATTCATTTGTAATTAATTTGAAACTCCCTTGCATTTCCAGGCTGCACCACTCTGCTCTGCTCCATGTTTAAGGGTTCAGTCATTTAGTAAAATGTTCAATTCTTGTATTGCCTGCGACAGCTTTTTGAGTCTGAAGGCTCTGTCCTGTACCTTTAACATGAAGTCACTTCTGCTTTAGATCTCAAGATGTGTTTTTTTTTTCCAACTCATTCTTAGTTAATTATTAAAAATGGGTTCAATAATTAAGGAGTTATACAGATTCATCTATTTTTCAGAAATTCGGAGTATTTCTGCTTGCAGTACATTTTGGGGGAAGAAATAATTTAAATACACTACATCTGTTGGTCTTTTAAACCTTTTCCTCTCAAACAGGTGACTTATTTACCTGTTGCACAGCCCAAACCCAGGCACTGAAGGTTATTTTATGAACTTTGCATGTTTTATCTGAAACAGAGTTTGTTTTCAGGGGGGATATGTTATAGTTAGGGGAAAGAAGCCTCAGTTATGGTCCCTCCTTGACATCTGAAAGGTATCACTGACCACATCTTGTGGGTCACTCGTGCTGCTGGAAGTAGAGGAGATTCTGACCTGGAGGTGTTGCTTGTGGGAATATAAATGGGAAGCAAGGAAATGTGTAAATGTGGTGCTCAGGGACATGGTTTGGTGGTAGGCTTGTCAGTGCTGGGTTAATGGTTGGACTTGATGGTCTTAGGGGTCTTTTCAACCTTCATGATTTTATGATTCTATGAAAGTGGAATCTCCTAAACTTGTTCATTTGTTTTGGTTTTCCCTAACACAAATATACTCAGCTTACTGGAAACTGAAATTAGATTTTGAATGTCCAGAGAAATATCCCACCCACCTAGATCATCACAAAAAACTGGAACGGGAGACAGGTAGTTGAACACAATAAGAGGTAAAAACAAGAGAAAGGAAATAAAGGAAATGAGAGAATGTTTGGATGCCTTGAATATTCTTTTAGAAGGAAAAAACCCAAACAATTGAGAAAATTTTCCTTAAAAGCTTTTGAATCAGAGCTCAAAAGTGAAAAAAAAAAAAAAGCCTGAAATTAGCCTTTTCCATTGGAGCATGTTTGGAATGCAGAATGGTGTTTCTCACTTCTCAGGGACAGGAGCTGTTGCCCAGCAGTGCTGCTGCAGTGTGGGTGTGACAGATGCACTCCACGGGGGTCATTTGTGAGTTGGACACAGATGCAGGAGAGCACACATTAACACAGGCACACAAATCAACACCATAAACAAAATGTCCAGAGCTGGAGAGAAACTGTGCAGTGCTCCACGTGCAGATGGCTGCTGCCAGTCGTTGGCTTTTATGCTGGTCCTAAAAATTCACGAGTCTGGCTCAGCGGAAGAAGTTAAATGAATAAAAATAAAGAGAGTGCTGCTGGTAAAAGAATGTGCATGGGCTGATGTCATGAGGGGTTTTTTTGAGGTATGTTGAAGATGAGGTCTTTGAATAGTGGAAGGTGGATTTTGGCTGGGTCTACATTGGAAAAAAGTGCAGCCCAATTGAAGCAGAGCTGTAAAAGGATTGATGCAGGTGCTGAGGATGAAGGGTCCGTGTGTTTTGGAGGCTACCTACAGAGTCATTCCAGTCTGGCTCTGTTGGCATCTACAGTGTCCAATGTGTCCTACTGCATTTCAGGTCCTGAACTGCTTTCACAGAATTCCAGGTCAGGTGGGAAGGGACCACAGTGAGGTCACCTGGTGCCATGTCCCTGCTCCAGCAGGGCCATCCCAGAGCACAGGGCACAGGATTTTGTCCAGACAGTTCTGGAATATCCCCAGTGAGGGAGACTCCACACCCTCTCTGGACAATCTGTCCAGTGCTCAGTCACTGCACAGGAAAGTTCTGCCTCATGTCCAGGTGGAATTTCCTGGGCTCAGTCCCTGCCCGTTCCTCTGGTGCCATTGCTGGGCCCTGGAGCAGAGCCTGGGCCCTCCCTGCACACGGACACCCAAGGATGAGGTTCCTGCTCAGCTGGGGCTCCTCTCGAGGCTGAACAGCCCCAGCTCCCTCAGCCTGTCCTGGGCATGGAGATGCTCCAGTTTCTCCATGGTCTTTGTCACCCTGCGCTGGACTCACTCCAGGAGCTCCGTGTCTTTCCTGTCCCAAGAAGCCCAGAACAGGACACAGCACTCCAGAATTGCCTCACAAGGCTGAGCTGAAGAGCAGGAGATCTGTTTTCTGCCTTACAAAACAGTGTGTAATATGAACTGCAATACTGTAAGTGAAGGATGTCTGGGAGATTTTCTTAGCTGGAAGCTGAGAAATTTCAAGTTGGATTTAAGGAAATGAAATAATCCTAAAGTATTTCAGGTTTAGATGCCCATCATTGACACACAGAGCAGGTGCTCACATATGCTTCAAGATAGAAATGTATAAACATTTGATTCTTCCTTCTCAGATTCTGTTGTGAATTTATTGTCTTGGAGGTGCTACTTCTTATTTCCATCTTCATTAAGGAAATAGTTGGGACACTAGAGTATTGGTAATGAGGACACTGGGGTATAAGGAACAAGGAAATGAAACAGGATATGGACAGAGAAGTTTGCTTAAAATAATTTGAAAGTGATTTATTGGATGCAACCTCTACTCTCAGTGATTTCTGCTGTTATTACTTTCCTGCAGTACAACCAGGGAGGACAGTAACTTGCTGTGGGCTAAAGGTAAATGATGATCTATAGCAAGGGAGGGAAGGAAAAGTATTCTAAAGGTGGGTGTTTGAGGCACATACTCTCCCATGAGGCTGTTCAGTGTGTTGGACCTCACTGGACCAATTTATTCCAAAGCCTGAGAGGGAAAATGAAATGTCAAAAGTTAAAGCAAACTTCATTAAGTGAAGAAAGGAGGGTTATAGGGCAAGATTTTTCATTGCTGGGTCTTCTTATACACAGATTTCATGGAATCATTGAATTCTGGAATGGTTTTGGTTGGAAGAAACCTTAAACACCACATTGTTCCATCTCCCTGCCACCTGCAGAGGTGCCTTCCATTAGACCAGGTTGCTCCAAGCCCTGTCTGACCTGGCTTGAATCAGGAGCGTGCTGCTCCTGTTTGGTTGGTTGGTTGGTTGTGAAGTTGTTTGGATTGCTTATAAGTTTTTTTTTTCCTCCTTCTTTTCAGGCTGGATGCCCAAAGTAGTTTTCACACACTTGAAATCATCAGCTAATGCTGGTGACACACGATTAATGCTCCAGCAACCTGTTGATTGGCAACCTGGTGATGAAATCCTGGTGGGAAGTTCAGGTCTTGGAGATGAACAGCAGGAGGAAGAAGTGGCTGTTATCCAGTCAGTGAACAACTCAGAGCTGCACCTTAGATCACCACTCAGGTATCCTTTCAAGAGCCAAGGGGATTTTTTTAATAGAGACCTAAACAAGGAGAAAATTTGATCAAAGTCAGGATTTGTCGTTCCCTGTGGGATTTAATAACTGTATAAATCCCTTTAACAAAGGTGGCCAGTGGAATTTCAGTTCCTCTCTCTCCCTAAAGATAATGGACATTCAATCCTAAATGTTTAAATTCTGTGTTTAAATTCTGAATCCTGCACTTGAACTCAGAAAACCTTTGAAGCAGAAAACTCTGATGGCCAGTAAAGCCCAGTGGCGTCAGTATAGGAATGACAAAGAATTTTCCTACGAAGTTAATTTCTTGTAAAAGTTTATTTTTATCACAAGAAATGTCTGAATTCTGCAAAAATAAAAAAATCCTCTCTCCTTGACTGATTTTGCTAAATTATACACTGATAATGATTTTTTTCACTATGGAAATTTCTATATTTCCATGTGGAAACTTCTATACTTCCAGTGAATGTTAATTTCACTGCCTTACACTTTCTTCATCTCCTGTGCATGGAGATCTTGGACAAACCAAAAACTGCTCTTCTTATCAACTCCAGTGTTGAAACACATTATCTATCCAGAGGCAATTGAACTCCAGTGCCCAGGAAGAATAATGGTTTAATTTTCAGAAATAATCAGGGCTTGAGGAAAAAAGTCCTGATGGTTTTCTCCCAAACAGATTTTGGGAAGATAATTCAAAGGCTGAAATATTTTGTTGTAAATCTCATAGAATCATGGAACATCCTGAGTTGGAAGGCACCCCAGGGATCATTGAATTCAGTTCTTGGGCCTGCATAAGGCAATCCCAAAATCCTCACCACATGCCTGGAAGTGTTGTCCAAGTGCTTTTTTGATCTCTGGCAGCCCTGAGGCTGTAACCACTTCCCTGGGGGTCCTATTCCAGTGCCCAACTACCTTCTGGATGAAAAGCCTTTTCCTAATGATATAAAATAATATAATATTATTTACATAATCTAAGGAAGGTTTTAGTGCTTATGAGACAAAAAGGTGAAAACAAACATCAGACAGGGGAAAGCCCATCTAACACTGGATCTGCCACTGTCCCTAGGGCAAAAAGGACTGAAACCAGCTCTGAATTTGGGAGGTTATGGTCATAAACATAAACAACAAGAAATCAGAAATGTAGTTCTCTCCATCTGGAAGGTGCAGATGCTTTTGAGCCTTTACTTTTTGTCTGTCCTTAGGTACCCCCACAGTGCTGGAGAGGGATGGGGCAATGGCCAAGGTCTGCCATTGAGTGCTGTGGTGGCACTGATCAGCAGAAGGGTCGTTGTTCAAGGAAATGTCACCCTGGAGAGGATGTCCCACCTCAGGCAGTGTGTAAATGCAGGTGAGGAGGTCTTTTCTCACAGAAATGTACTGAGGAGGAAAACTGCTCCATTAAAATCCCGTTGTGGCAGCATCACTGTGTATTAGAACTCTTTCTTCCTAGGATAACTTTGAGACATTCCAATGCCAGGAAAGAGAGTTTGTCTTTCCAAACATTGTTTGACATTGAAGTGTGAAGTCTTGGGAGTTGAACTGCACTTCATTGTAATATCTCAGATGTGTTATTTTCACGTTGTTGTTTCAAGCCATCTTGGGAAAGACCATTTAGTTTTGCCTGAGCCTAAGGGTGTAGAAAAGAAAGTATCTTCTGAAAACATGTTTCAGTGTACATAATATATTAAATTTTTAATTGTGTTTACTATTTAGTCACTTTAAGAAGAAGGAAAAACAAAACAGCCCAATGCTGTTTGTACTCTTTAGCGTAAAATATTGAGATGTTGTTTAGTGTTTAGGGATGCCAAGGAAAAAATAACAGGTGATGCATAAAGTATCACTGATGAAAAAATGGTAAATATCTCAGTACTCCTTTAGTTTTACCTGTATGAAGCACCATGGAGTTTGACAGGTGGATTCCTGATTTACACCATCTATTCAGGATGCAGAATCAGACACAGTGATTATAATATGGGGAGAGTTAGGTTATCTGGCAACCCAGGTGTAAGGTTTCCTTTAAAAAAATAGTGCCTTGGGCTTTCAGACTGTGACACAAGACTTCATTTGATATCCAGCAGCCCACTGCTTATATTACTCATGGATTTATGGTCCATTTTGTGTGGAACTCATAAATATAGGCTCTGAAATGTGCTCATGGATTAAGGTTTTTATTTGAGTTAAAGGATAGGAGGATTTCTCAGAGGAGTCACCAGAAGAGGAGTGAACAGTGTTTTTTTGTGGTTAATTTACCTTCTTTAAAAGAAAAAAGAGCATTACTGGGCATCAGCAGGCAGTGCTAGAATTTGAGATCTTCTCTGCACTTTCACTGAACAAGTCCAAATAAGACATTCACAGCCTGAATCTCGTACCAAAATATCTCACACTCATGGAAGGGTCTGTCAGGAATTTTACCCAGCCCTAGGATTTACTTGTCTTGTCAAATAATGGAATCCAGGAATGGTTGGGTTGGAAGTGAAGTTAAAAATCATCTCGTTACACCTTCCTGCCATGGGCAGGGACACACATCTTCCACTATCCCAGGTTGTTGCAAGCCCCATCCAACCTGGTCTTGGACACTTCCAGGGGTCCAGGGGCAGCCTCAGCTTCTCTGGGCACCTTGTGCCAGGGCCTGCCCACCTTCACAAGGAAGAATTTCTCCCTAATCTCTGTTCTTGTCTTGAAACTGTGGGTAGTAACAGTTCCCCATCTACCTGCAGGGAGAGTCAGGAGAGCAGAGTCTAGAAAAAAGCCCCAGTGTCTCGTTTCATAGTTTAGTTCTATGTATCCATGCTCAATCTCCTTTTCAAGAACCTCACCTAAGGGAAAGCAACTTCAAATCCCTCTTCCTCATGCATACGACTCTAAAATTAACTCTAAGGAACTTTTCAAGACATAAAACTACAGATTCCTGTTTGTTTTGATATATTTCCCTCCAAAATCTCCAGATTTTTAGGGAAAGAATCGTAACAGTATTTTGAGGAGTGTCAAAAATGTTTTTCCTATGTTGTTTTTGGGCCCATGTTTCAGATCCCTGCTGGAGGTGGAGTCTCAGTGGGTCAGTGGGGAGGATCTCCCTCTGCACATCTCACCCCATGGAGAGGGTGCCACTCACAGCTTCCACTGGGTTGTGTCTTAGGTCGCTCCAGGTGTCTGTACAAGAGAAGTGAAAGGCAACTGGGCTCTCGGGACCTGGGAGCTATCGTGGTTGTGGAGGCCTTCCAGGGAGAGAACAGTCGGCTCCAGCTGGAGGGGGTCCAATTCCGCCATGTGGGCCAAGTGTTCCAGCATCACTGCAGTGCCCTGACTGTTTCTGGGAACACCTGGATGGCAGGTGAGTTGGCTGCACTGGTGGTATCCACCTGCTCCTGCCCAAAACTGGGGCATCCTCAAAACCAACTTGTCTCTCGGGTCAGTTGACAAACTGAATTGTTAGACAGGAAAAAAAAACCCCTCCTATCTAGTCTAAGCCCAAGTGACAGAGTGGTTTCACCTGCCTGAGTTCCTTTGTATCTCTGCTTCTTCTTAATATTTTGTTTTCTGCTGCACTTCTCTTTTGTTGTAGAAGAGAATAGCTCTGGAAATGAAAGCCCTAATATTCAGTGAGGGAGCCCAAAAGTGACTAAAGGCTGACTGGTTGCAGGGGCCAACATTTAATTTTATCACATGTTTAAGGCACGTATTAAGTTGTTTTTACTTTGTCAATTTTATATGACGTGTAATGTTATATCTCTGTGGAAGTGGCAGTGAAGACTCTGAAGACTGACGGTGGTAGGGGCAAGTTAGGTGGGCTCAAAGAATGATCTGCAGAGGGATTTTTGCTCACAGCACTCATTTCCATCCAGACTCTTACATCCGTGGCTGTTGTGTTCTGGACTCCTTTGGCCGAGGTCTTCGTCTGAGCGGGATCTCCAACCTCAGTGTGGACAGCAACGTTTTCTACAACATTTCAGGCCATGGCCTTCTCCTGGGTAATTGAAACACCAAACATCTACACTACATGCAACAGCAACTTCTGGTTGTGTGCTGATCCCCATTTTCTTTGGAGGAAAGAACAGCAGATCCTTAACTGCACTCTGAGAACTTTAATAACACCTTCTGCAATTTCTGGTGTCAGTGAATTGGGAATAAAACTCTCACAACTCCACACACAACTCCTATTTACTACTTCCATTTGATCAGCTCTCTTTCTTCATGTCAGCCTTCATTTGATCAGGATCAATTGTTTTTCACTGAGAAAAAGGTAGAATTTGGTTTTGGTTATTGATTAATCTGTCTTTGGAAAAGTGCCATTATGCAATATTTAAGACCACAGCTCAGTGAAGCATTCAAGAGCATATTACCTTTAACTTCAGTATTTTGATGTCGAAGATAATGGAATGAAAGCATATATTAAAGTTAACCAGAGGATTTAGCACTTAAATAAATTGGTGCTTGGAGCAACAAAAATGTTAAACAACAAAATATTTCTCCTAACTAACCATCAGGAGACTGACTTGCAGCATCTTCTGCTGGGATCTCATGTTGCCTGAATAACTAAAGATGTAGCTAGATTTTTGTTTTCTATCAGAAATGGGATAAAAACGACCAATTATGAGATAAACAGAAGGGGAAAAGAAAGCCTTCCGTTCTGATCCTGCAGTTCCCCACACACAGCGAGTGCCTGTGCCGTGTGCTGTATATAAACATAATGTGATAGATATTGTGATTTAAAGAGGAGAGATTATAAATCCAGTGTGGTTATAGACATCTTGCAGATGAAGAGAGCTGGTTCAGAAGGATGTAAGGACTTGCCCAGGCTGATATACAGAGCACTTGCAGCCATGGGGAAGCAGAGCAGACATCCCTTATTTCACTTTTGTTGGGATCTGTGTCTGAATTAAAGGACTCTAAGCTGAGCTGAACTTTCAACCTTAATACACCTTATCCTTAAGATACTTTTAATGGCTTCACTGTTAGGAGCTCTAGATGGTCAGATGGATTAATTTAGATATAATTTTGTTACCCTTGAAGGAATATTTATTATAGGTGGCTTTTTGCAGCTCTGGAATTGGTCTGTCTCAGTGATTTCTCTTAAAATCCTTATTTTTAGAGGGTTACAAGACCATCACAAAAGCATCACTCTGGGTTTAAAATTATCTAAGCTTGAAAGCCAAAACCTCAAAATCCTGTCAAAAGGACTGCTTTAGGGTTCTGTTCATGCTCTGGTAGGGACGTTGTTTCTAGCATATACAGCCTGGAAAGGAAATATTTCCTAAATGTATCCTGTTCCAAAAATTGAGAAAGGCTCAAAAGACAGAGGGAAAGTTAAAAGTATTTATTGCTGTCCCCAAAACAAAAGGACACAGGTGTTCCTCTGGTGTGGCTTGTATTTGGGGTAGTGATGATTTGGGAAGGGATCTGAATCATGAATAGAACTTGGGCAGGTGTAGTTGAAGGTAAAAACTTCTGTTGGGTAAAAAACCAAACTAAATGGAGGTAATTTGCTGCTGATTTAAGATGGAAAGAATGGCCTATGCATAGATTCCACACAAGATTCCACCTTGTGTTCTCCTTCCAAAAAAAGCAGCAGTTCTGATCAAAGAACCATTGAGTCATTAAGGTTGGAAAAGACCTTCAAAGTCATCGAGTTCAACCATAAAACTGACCCTGCCAAGCCCACCACTAAACCTTGTCCCCAAGTGCCACATCCCCATGGCTGCAAACACTTCCAGGGACGCTGACTCCACCACTTCCATGGGCAGACTGTTCCAATGCCTGATCACCCTTTAGGTGATGAAATCTTCCCTAATATCCAACCTAAACCTGCTCTGGAGCAACTTGAGGCCATTTCCCCTTATCCTACCAATGTGGGCTTTTTTGGACTTGGCTTGTATGGGTCTGTCTGCTTCTTGCCATTGGGTGGCCATTTCTTTATGAAGTAGTTTAAAAAATATTTATTTTGTTTTCTTCTTCCTGCGTCTATACTGTAAGTAGTTCTGGGGCACCCCAGGAGCCTGACTTATCTGATCAGTTGGTTGATTGATTTTTTCCCTTTCTCTTCTACTCCATTGCTTAGAGGGGTAACCCCCACTTTTGTACAGAGGTGCACCAGGTGTTTTTCAGCCTGTTTAGAAATTTTCTTACATGTAAGTAGGGCAGTGCACAGAGACAGGAGATAAAGAAGACTTTGAATTCTAGTACTGCCAGGAGCATGCCTGTGTGTGCATAGGTGAACAATTTTCCACTCTGAACCACTCTGAATCTCTTTACCTAACTGTAAATCCACTTTGTAATATATATTTTACTTATTTTCACCATAAACTTGCAATCCAGAGCATATGATTCATGGTATAGTCACATATAATACCTGGTACAGGGAAATACATGTGGATATAACACCTGGACTTGTGTATATTGAAATGAAAATCATGATAACAGAGGGTTTCCAGCTATATGTGCATTTATGTTTATTTTTCTTTTTTCTCCCTCTTATTTTTTACTTTATTTTTTTTTCCTAATAATATTGTTTTCTATTAAAGGCGAGGGACTAGAAGAGGGAAACAAAATCAGTGACAATATAGTGATTGGCCTTTCTGGAACTGATGGTTTATCCAACATCGAGACATTGTCACCAGCTGGGATCTATGTCAGGGCTCCTGCCAGCCACATAAGGGTAAGAAATTCTGGTATAAGACACAACATTTCCTTTCTAATCAAAGATATCAGAAAGATGCAGAGCTTCATTTATCTGGGAGATCACATACACAATATTTGTATCATGGCTGAGCTGTCAGAACTTGTGCTTGTGATGTGATATTGAAACAAGTGCGTGTTACAAAATAAATTATGTTCCTGGGTAAATTTATTACTGAGAATTTTGCTTTGTTGGAGGGGAATGGAATATTACAGTGAGACAATTCATTCTGAGATACTTTAAAAAGTAGTTTTTATTTCATAATGCTCACAGATTCAGAAAACTTGGAAAAAGTTTAGCCTCAGCTTCTCTAGAATTTCTGCCATTGTTAAAAAAACCTCTCAAATTTAATAGAGTGATGAAAAAAACCCTAAAATTCAGCAACATCAATTACACTTTGGGATGGATTTAAAACCACATTGAACATACAGTTGAACGTTTGCATTCCAGGGTGCGAAAGAGGTTGTGTTCCCTGTCCTATGAAAATGACATTGATTTTGAAAGAAATGAAGCTTCTCTATTCTAAACAGTAATAAAACACCAGGTTTTTAAAGAGCTAACAGCTTAACAGTCTCAAATCAAAAAGCTGAGCTCCGAAAAAATACTTTTATTCACTAATTCTCTGATGCTTTCTCTTAGTTCATATTCCTTTTGGTCTTACATTTCAGAATAAAGAGTTACTTTTATGTGTTTTGTGGAAAAATATGATTTTCATCAACTTCAAACCACTTTTACTTCCCAACTATTTTAAGGAGTTACATTTAAACTGACCTTTCTTACCACACTTTCAGTAGTGAAAAATGAATATTTTCATTTAAAAAATAATCCTAACCCGTTCTATTGTTAATCCCCAGTAGCCAAACCAATTACTCTTTGTGAAGACCTAATCAGCCCTGGGGCTTTTGCTCCGTGAGGAAAGATTTGCACCTGAATTTGAAGGTGAAAAAGAGACCAGCACATTTACTATGTTTTTATGAAGACAGGAGCACTGAGGAAGGAGAACTTTTCTGCAAACCCCTTGAGGGTGTATTTATCATTTTGAAGGCCATCAAATATGACTTGAAAATACTACAGCTAGGCAAGATCATGAGAATTTCAGCTCCACTAAGCACAGAGTTTTGTACTGTCATACACTGACTTACCCTGGAGCCGTTCACTCCATCGCCAGTGGCTCAGCTTTTGAAAAGGTTTGCTGCAATTACCTCCATGGGTTCCTGGATGTGCTGGGATTTCAGCGCATTTATTTATCCCTCTCTGTTCTCAGACACAAGGCTGCAGCTGTGGCTGTGTACCCCGATATCAGGGGGTCCTTCCTGCTCTCCAGAGATCTACTGCTCCAGGCAGGGTAGCAGATGGCCCTCAAAGGGTTGCTGATAGCCCTCATCATCTTGAGGAGTGGAATATTTCAGGAGTTGTAGCAGCAAAAGGAAAACAAGAAGTTGCCCAGCTTAAAATTGTTATTAACTGCACTTATGGTGCAACAGGACCAAGCAGTGCTGGCTTTTTCTTAGTGCAATAATAATCACTTAATTAAAGGGATGTTGGTCCAGCACCACTGTTATGATGTTGTAGAGTCTTAGCAGCTTTTTTCTGATCAAGTGACTCAAGCTTTTTAGGTATTTATAGCCTTAATTAAATGGGGAAGCCTGAAGAATGTAATTGGAACGACTCATCTTCCACCTGCCTGGATCCCAGGCCAAGACATGCAATAGAAATGTTCCCAGTTTAGAATTTAATTTTAGGTGTTTGTCAGTCTTTTTGTTTATTGGTTTTGTGGGGTTTATTTTTTGGTTTATTTTCCAGCTTTCCATCTCAGTTTCTGGTTTTAAACTTACTGGCTGCAATCTTTAAGTCAGGACTGCAGCTGAGACAGCCAGAGAGCTCTAGGTGCTCACTGTGTAACATCTTCTGTGCCTGATGGGTTAAGCCTTTCCACAGTAAAAACCTGCAGTAATATTTTCATAACTACTCAATTTACTTGGGAGCCTAAATTTGCATCGGTGGCTGAAGAGCTTAAATTTCCTTGAAATTCAGTGGCGTCCTAAATGGTGTGGAAATTGGGACAGAGCAGTCACTCAAACCTGAGCCTACAAAGACATTTGGAGACCCAATTCCCACTGGTTTGCATTTGACTTAAGCTCTTAAGTGCACTGGTGAATCAGGCTGTGGGATGAAATTTTATACTCAGACAGTATGAGTGCAAACTGATTATTGCAAGGTTAGAAATTTTTTTTTAAACACAGTGTGTAAGCCCAGGTTATCACTTTTTGGGTCACAGGCAATCTCATTAACAGTCTGGTTTCTTGCCTTTTAAATGCTATCAGAGCAAGGAACTGGAGATGCTCCTCTGTGATATTGGCTTTTTTTCTCAGTCAAACATCGGCCCTATGTCCTTGCTTTTATTTTTTATGTGCAGGAAAAATAATTTTTAAAATAGGGTTTTATCTTTTTCTCTTGGGTCTCTTAGGCCAAGAGAGTTTTGGCCTTTTGGTCGTTCCAATCCATAAGCATTCAATGCCCTGAAATCCCAGAGCCAGCGTGTGGTGCCCATGCATAGCAACATATGGACTGGGGTTAGGAAATCCAGCAGGAACCTCCCTTTCCTTTCTTGCCATGGTGTTGAGGACTGGGAAACAGCTCAGATGAATGAATGGGGTGGAGCTCAGCCGGTGTCTCTGTGTCAGGGGAGTGACTGATTGTCACACTGTTGGTAAATCCATTTGTTACTGGTGTCACCCCATCCAGCTGTACTCCAAAGCACCACAGGGCGGGAGGGCTACATCTGTTTGGAACCATTTTCCCACTGTTTTATTCTTGCTGAGATATTTTCCAAACTCTTCCCTGCACAGTAGGCCCACACTGAAGCAGGTACATTGTGGGTACCGCTCATTCCCTGCCCGGCTCTCAAACTGTGGGAATGGTGCTGTGAACACTGTCCAGAACTTTAATGTCTCCTTTAAGGTCAACAGTTTGAGTCCCAACTACCTAAAAGAAATTCATGAAATATTTACACCAGCAGAGTTGTACGGTTAAGAGACACTTAAACCGTCAGCCACTTGATTTTACTGACTTGCAGTGCATACCTCCAGGTATTTGGCATGCTCAGGGAGGTAATTTCTCTCTGGAATTTTGGTTGCACGGACATTCGTAATATACTGACTTCCACAAAGAATTGATTTCCACACAAAATTCCCCGCTTGCCTAAAACCCCTGCCCTCCAGCCACGAGCTGGCTGAATAAATATGCAGGGCTTTTTTTTCCTTATGAATCATCTGTAGAACGCACGATTGGAGTCGCAAGTAAAATATCCTGGAAATTATGTGACTGGACTGCAGAAGTATTTTGTTAAAGGAAAAGGGTCTGTGGCTGCACTTTCAGAAAAAGCAGCAGTTTTACCAGGGGACAGAGAAAGCAGAGCTTTGGGTCTCAGTACTTTATTCCTTGACAGATGTCAGAGATCAGGACTGCAGGGAAGCACACTTGGATGGGTCAGAAGAAAGTAATTGGTATATGGAGGGTTTCACCTCGAGGTCACCAGGCTCAGCTTTGATTTGGACCATCAGGGACCAAAAAGTCATTAGTATTTTAACACTGTCCAGTGACTTATGAATGGGAGTGGTGGTGTCAGACCTGACTTTAGAGAACAAACCCTCCTTTAGAGCTGCATGAAAGGTCATCTTAGACCCCCCTTAGAGAGCCACATACATAGCTCCAGAGAGCAATTAATTTTGTCTAAGGACACACCAAAAGCCTTGCCTTCTGCACATACCTATGCCTGAATTTTTTTCCTGGAAATGGAGCCTAAGCTTACTGGCCTGGACTTCAAATTTTCACACACCTAAGGCAGGCGAGAGGGATCCTGCACAGGTGCACACATGAAAACATTGCTATATGGACACCACTCAAACTCAGCTAGGCCTGGCTGCTCTCCAAAATAAGCTGGCAAGAGCAGGTTTTTGTCCTAGAGTAGAAAAGTTCAGAATGCACTGAATATTACTCATATAACCCACTTGATACAGGTTCTGTAAGTACCAAGCTTCTCATTTAAAGGCCAGTTGGAGCTTAAATCCACTCATTTTTACCTCTTGCAATACAAAAAATGTAACTCAAGTGTGGAATTTGGAATGCAATTTCTTTAAGAGATATTAAATGACAATAACTTAGAGCACATCTTCTCATGGTTATTCACTTATCGTTAAAAATTATCCAAACCACATAATTTACCACAGATGTAAGAAAGTTTAATTGCTCTGTTACTGATATAGCATGAAGATTGTGTTCTTTACTTTCTTTTGTCTTTTAAGAGTCTCACTTTTTCAAAGCAAATATTTTCCTATATTTCCTTATCCCATGTTTGCTTTGGGAGATAAGAGAAATATTCAGATTGAGAAGAAAATCAATAAACTTGATTAGTTTGTGATTTACCTTTGTGATTAGTCTGTGATTTGCTTTTCCCTCCTGACATTTTCTTATAGAGAAAGGAGTTTATAGATGTAAGTTTTCAATGAATTTTTTTCTTACCTACTTCTTGAAGAGTTGTGATAACACCATTTTTCTGCTGTTTGTCTCTATTACTTGGCCAATCCTCCTTGACTGGTTTAAAAACAGGTATTTTTAAGACTGGCACAAGGTCAGAGTGAAAACAGGGCAAGACTGGGGACAGAGAAATGAAATTCCAGTCTCTATCAGCCAGTTTACCAGAATATGAATGGGCTTCAGCTGGAATTTCATTTGTGTTTCTTAAATTGATTTTAATTTCCAGAAATCTGCGGTAATATTATTTTCACAGTCACGTATTCCTCTCTGCAGGGTAACACAGTGTGTGGTGCTGGGTATTGCTACTTCTTTCATCTCTCCCCTGAGGGACCTTCCAAAGTGCCTCTCCTGTCCTTCAGTGAGAACACTGCTCACTCCTGCACCAGGTACTTGGGAAGTTTCGTTAAAAGGATTTTCCTTCAGTGAATGGTTGCGCCAACCATAATTGCAGTGGTGGGCAGAAAAGGCCTTGCCTTTCTTTTCAGGACCTTTCCCCCCATTTTGAACCCTCTCAGGTCATCGCCTCTTGCAAGAAGAGTTGTCTGGAGCAGGGCAGAATCGGTGGGGTAGATGTTCCTGCCTATAGAATGGTCCTTTCCAGCAAAAACCATTCTGTGATTCCATGGTTCTGTGACATTTCATGGAACAACTGTTCCTCTAGTATCCAGGAGCAGCTATTGACTACTCAGTACTTCCCTGAAACAGAGTATTAAAAAATTACATTGTACTGAAAATCAGCAGATAAAGTGACTTGGATTTTGAGCGAATCTGGATATTAATCTGGCTTTTAAATCTTTGAGAAGGTTAAACCAAGTGCTGCATTCAGGAATGCATGCATTTGAGCTGTACTCCAAGAGTGCTGAATCCAAGATAAAGGAAAGCCTTTTCTGTCCAGATTCATGTCAGGCTTCTCTGAAGGTGATGCTGGCTGAAAACTCTTGAGCATGGGAGGCTGTTTTGTAGTGAGAACTCCTCAGTGTCACTGCCCACTCCTTTTTAGCCCTGATAGGTCTAACACTGAAAATACTTGAAAAGGAATTTGAAGTCATCATTAGATGTCTAAAATAGTCCAGCAGATTTTGACTTTGGTTTTAAGAAAGTCTCATGTGGACAGCTGTCACAGATTTAAAATTTTAGATATGAAAACGATGAATAGAACAAACTGCTCACCACAACTGTAAAGGAACAGTTTCCATGGCTTTCTCTACTAAACAGCTACGGGTTGTTGGTGTACCCGGAATATCTGCCAGAAAGTCATGTTTGGTTCAGCAACTTCACAGCCTGGAGCTGCCATGGGGGAGCACAGGTATGTTTGTCCCCACCACCTTCTGTGATGCTCAGAATCTTTCTGAGTGTCTCACCTCCACATTGACTTCATTTTTAAGGCTGAAAATAGGCCACAGTCACAGTAAAGCTCTTGTGTCTGTTTGTCCATGTCCCTCACCTGGAGGCTCCTATTTTAATGAAAGAACCAGAAACTTGATTTGTGTGAATTCTTTTTGCTGAAGAATCAGTGCTCCTTTCACCAGCTGGCATCCTCTGGAATGATCTACCATCTGTCTGCCACTGCAATAATGGAATTTTAGAACGGTTTAGGTTGGAAGGGACCTTAAAAACCATCTCGTTCCAACCTTCTGCAATGGGTACGAATACCTTCCACTAGATCATGTTCCCAAATGAAAAATATTCCAAGTAGATCTGAGTTGCTCAGAAGATAGTCATAGGTAGCAGATCTATTACCCTTATAGAGCTGATGGTTTCCATGGGAATTTTTTTCATTCTTTTAAAATTTTGCACTTTTTATTTATTTGAATTTGTCTAGCTTTGTTCTCCAACTAATATGTCTTACTATTAATTAATCTGATTTTTAAAAAGCCACACTACCCTTAATTATGTGGTACCTTTGTCCCCATACTTACAGATTGGAGCCTGTGATCCTATTAATTCCTCTTTGAAGAACAATTTATAGCCTCACCCATGCTATGACTCTTCCTCTGAAGGTGTCCAATTTTTCAGTGTGATCTTTCAGGCTAATGAGTTCTCTTTCTGGAAAAGGTTATGAAAAGAAATAAAAGGGTGCTTTGCAGGTTTGTTTTTGTTGTTGTTTGTTTTCTCTGCCTAACTTGTAGTTTCTTTGTATTTGAATTACCTAGAATACACAAATAACTAAATTTATTCTGCTTCTTTCCATTGGCTCCCTTTAGAAAAGACTTCTTTCCTTTAGGTGCTCCATCCTGGAACTATTCAAGGCTGGATTGGTTGGGGCTTGGAGCAACCTGGGACAGTGGAAGGTGTCAGTGTCCATATAGGGCTTGGAAGAGATGGTCTTTAAGGTTCCTTCCAACCCAAACCATTCTACAACTTGATGATGATAATGATGATAATTATTATCCCTTTATTATCCTTTTATGCAGATTTTCAGTAGCAGGAACCTCGAACTCCAGCATTTCCAGATTTCTGCTTGCAAAGACTTTGGCATTGATATTGTGGAAAGCCTGGGAAACACCTCTGTGTCTGACAGTGTCTTAAATGGTCACCTTGGGCAGAAGGTAAGAACTACAGGAAATATTTCAATGCTGTCCGAGTTGCACAGCAACCCTTCAATAGGAATTTGGTGAAATAAGAAAGCAACCTGCAGAATAGCCCCTGCTCCACAGCAGCGTGCGGAAAGCTTCGGTTCAGAATAGGTTTATAAGGGAATGACCTCAGGTTGCACCAGTGGAGGTTTAGACTGGATTTTGGGGAAAATTTCTTCACTGAAAGGTTTTCAAGTGTTAGGAGAAGCTGCCTAGGGCAGTAATGGAGTCACTTGGAGGGTTTTAAAAGCCATGTAAATGTGGCACTTTGGGACATTGTTTAGTGATGGCCTGGGCAGTGCTGGGTTGATGGTTGGACTCCATGATTTTAGAGGGCTTTTCCAACCAAAACAGTTCTATGGTTCTAAGATTGTTTTTTCCCTAAACATCTTTTCATTTTAGCAAGGAAGTTTTGAAGAGCTCCTTTAAACAAATTTGAAACAGGATTCTGTTTTTTCTATTTTCATTAGAAACTATTTAAATATTTCACACTATAAGGCATAATCCTGTATATCCTTTCTAAATCAACATTCAAAAGTGGAAGCAAAATCACAAACACAAAAAGCTGAAGGATCTTATCAAGACAAGAGCAAGTATTTTTTTCCTACTTAAATATTTTCCAGGATTATCATGGTCTCAGAAAAATTTTAGTATTTCACGAAACCTGACATTTTGAGAGAAATCATAATTTGTCTTTAATCAAGCTTGTCTAACACAAATTCCTATATGCCTTTTGCATTTAACTCCATTTAACCATGCACAAGGGGGTTTAGATTAGTGATTTGAGAATAATGAGGGGAGCACCAACTTTGGTTTCTATCCTTGTTACCAATTTGGTTTCCTCTGCTCCCTCTCAGCATTTTTGGTCCATGTGGAACAGAGTGTTACTTTTTTACTGAAGAATGAAAAATACTGACAGAGCGTAATTTTATTTATGCAGTAAATATGTTCTTCTTCCATTATTTCTTTAGGCAGCTGGACAAAGTCCTTTGGGTGCTACCAGGTTGTTAACAGATTAATAACATGGATAACAATGGAATTTTAGTTACAACTGGCCACAGCTGCTTGTTCATGATTTTGTGGTTTTTTTTGGTTTTTTTTTTCCCTGCTCAGTTTTCAATTGTTGTTTATTAAATTAATTTTCTCTCTGACTGGCAGGAAAAAAAATATTTTAAATGAGTTTTCTTCAGAAGCTCACAGAAAAAAACCTCCTTAGCAGGTGTATTCTAAGTAGATAGTTCAGATAAAATCCTGGCTTCTCCTGTCCAATCTTGCAGTGTCCCAGTGATATTCCAGTGAATTTCTCTGACGCCAAGGGGTGGATGTCTTTGTTTTTGCTTTGCAGGATCCGTAGAAGGTCTCCAATGTTGTGCTTGTTAAGAGATTCAGAGGCGCTCAGCTGTGCCTTGTTTCTTGCAGTACCTCAGGGGGGTGATTATCTTTGATTATCTCAAGATAAGAGCCTCCTTGTCATAATTTACATCTTAATGTATGTAATTCTCCCTTCAATAATGATGTCTCTTTAATATCAATTAAAACTTTATGACATTAATTAATGTGAAACTCTCTCTTAGCCCTTCCACTTTTTGGAAAAAAAGAGTTTTTAAAACAAGTTTGCTTTCTGGAACTATAAGGGCATTGAAAATTTGGGGCTTTGACCCATTGAGACATTGGTGATGGGGCTAAATCCAGGAGCTGTAAAAGCCAAGAAAGATTTTTGTTAACTTCCTAGACATTCACAAAGCCTCTTCCACGCTCTCATAAAGCAACTCATTGCCTTTTTGGAGCTGTTTAAGGAGAAGCCTTTCTTCCTGGAGAAACAAGAGTTCTGAGACACATAGGGAAGAATAATTGTGTCATATTGACCTATTTGCTATTTATTTAAATAAAATTAATTAATTAAAAACATAGACAATTGAGTGGGATGGAAGAACCAGAAGTGCAAGCAAGAAGCCAATAGAGATTTTTCTGAGCAATTTGTTAGCAGAAACCAGGGATTTCTGCTTAGAAGTGACTTGGAAGAAGATGGCTCAAGGACCAGAACCATCCCTCCTGATGTTTTGGCCTCAGAATAAAAAAGCTGATGGAAGAAGCACCATCTCTTTGAAGTAAAAATCTATTCATAAAAGCCCATTTCATTCTACCTTTTCATTTGCAGGAATTTTCATGTAGGGTGGGTTTCTTGATTTATTTTTTACTATGGCTTGTGAGAGGTATTCTACAAGTACTTATTGACCTCAGAAACAGCACCACAGACTCCTGCCAGCCCTTTCTCCTCCAGGCTGCTCACTAACTCTAAATATATCTCTATTTCCAGCCTGTTTCCAAGATCATTTGGCAGAGGGTTGTACACTTCCACTGTGTCATGGTCTACAATCACCCCAAAATCCAGTTTGTCCATTGTGTTTTCATCTCTCGTGGCTTTTACTCTTCTTTTCTGGTTCTTGTAGCTCTGATGGACCCTGAAATCTTCTAGAGCTTTTCAGAGAGCCTGGCTTAAGTGCTTCCCAATCCCAAATCACACAAAATGTCTTTGAATCTCAGTGCTCAGGTTTTTCTTAGAACAAAAATAAGAATGGCCATCTTTGCAGAATAGGAAAAATTCCAAACTGCTGGACAAAAAAGATAGAGGAAAATGGGGCTGGAAATTCCACTCTGTGGGGCTTTTAGGGGGATTCTTTCTCCCTGGGGAATGTACACTTTCCTCTCCCTTCAAATGTCCAATCTCAACTACTTTGCAACAACACAAACAAAGAACAACTGTCCTTGAAAGTGATGCTATCACCTACTTTATGTGGGGATTTAAATGGGTGTTATTTGTCAGAATTTGCCAAACAATAGCTTAGATGTCTCCTTCAAACCCCACAACTCTGGGCAATCACACTCCTGCATTCCCAGCTGCTGCATCCTGGATGCTCCATTTCTGGAAATGTCCATGGCCAGGTTGGACGAAGCTGGGAGAAACCTGGACTTTTAAAAGATGTATCTGCCTATGGATGGGAATTGGACTGAGGTGACTTTTAAGGTTCCTTCCAACCCAAACCAGTCCAGGATTCTGTGATTCATATGATGATGTTTCCTTCATTCCTTCATTTCAGGGTGGGACCTGTATGTCTGCAGGACTAAGGACTCCCAAAAGATACCAGCTCTTCATCTCCAACACAACTTTCAGGAACTTTGATGTGAACACTTGCACAGCGATCAGGACTTGTTCTGGCTGTTACCAAGGGCAGGGTGAGTCTGATTTATTTTTATTTCTCAGGATTTTCAAGTCCCTGACTTGTCCTCCTATTATGAGTTCACAGTTTCCACAAACAACCATTGATAGCTCATCTGCATGGCTGAGATTTCAGCTTCTCTCCAATCTGGTTGAATTTGGCTTCATCAGTCAATTGAAGCCGCATATTGCTTTTATTTTAAGACAAACATAGCCTGATTTTTTTGCACTGATACAGTTTTCTCAGTGGAAACAGGTTTTATGCACCGTCTTGTTTCTGCATCTTTATTTTGGGAGGTAAAATTTCAAGAGTGATGATTTCTTTAAAAGCTGTGACACAGGCTTGCAGAATTTCGCGAAACTGCTACCTCAGGCTAGCCTAAAGTTGAGGTGAATTTGTCTAAGATAAAGCTTCTGAGCTTTGAAAAGCTACTCTTTGAAAAATGTTCCAACTGCAATTGCCTCTTGTATTGTAACAAAATGTATTTATATATAAATGAAGACTGCCCTACAATAACATGACAGAGAAAAATATTTCAGGAGATCAGATCAAAGAACAGGAGGAACAGTCAAATCTGTCTTAGGCTAAAACTGGGAAGAGGGCAGTCAAATAGTATCCCATAAGACAATGATTTTCTGACATTTCTGTAAGTATTAATGTGCTCAAAACCTTTAGCCTGCATGAATATTCATCTTTTTTGTAGCTATCTGTGTTTCAGTAGTGAAAAAATCCTCCAGACTCACTTTTCAACCACGGCTTTATTCTGCCAGGTGCTGCACATGCTCAGAAGAGTCAAGAACATTTACACAACATAAAGAGTCCTCACCTTTAAAAATTTTCCTTAAAAAAAGGATCTATAAGAATCAATATCATGGGATCTGCAATTTTGGCAGTGAAAAAGTGTTTGGAGTCACTGAGGAGGTGCTGGTAGGACCAGGAGCAGCACCTGGGTCAGGCAAGCCTGAACCACAGCTCCTGTCACAGCAGGGAACTGAACGAGTTTGGCCTGGCCATAGCACAACAACAGCAACTCCTGGAATTATCTCCATTTATTTTCCCAGATCTCCCCATCTTCTTGATTCATTAGTCTTTTTCTAAATGCAAGGTGGAATGGAGTTGGTCTCTTTTCCCCCAAAGGGCTGTCCTCAGGCCCATTACACGAGGTGACCATTCTGTTTTACTGAAATCCTTCTTGTCACCCACAGGTGGGTTTACAGTTACAGCTGAACACCTAACCTTCACCAACTCCCCTTTTCAAGTGTCCTTCCCCTTTCCTCACTCTGCCATCCTTGAGGATCTTGACGGCTCCACCACAGGACAGAGGGGAAGTAACATCCTGCCCTCCACAGATATCCTGGCAGCATCTTGCACAGCCAGGGCCAACTTCAGCCAAGCCTCTGGTGGCAGCGTCTGTGACAGTGACCTGATTTTCCACCGTATGGCTCTTCATGTGTAAGTAATTGATGCACCTCCCAAAATTCAGTGTGGGTTTTGTTTCTGTGTGTTGTTCTGAGATTGTTGCTGGGTCTAAGCTCAGTCCCAGCACTGCTGCCTCTCTGTTGAGTCCTGAACTAGGTCTAAAGTCTGGGCAGTGGCATCTCTTAATCTACTGTGCTTTATCCCATGGCCTGTCACTCCATGGCAGAAGGACAAGGATGTCCTGGAGATGCTGTATCTGATTTGGGATCTCATACCGAAGTATTTGGTTGCCTAGGAAATTAGAAACACCTACAATAATAATAACAATGATATTATTATTATTATTATTATTATTAATAATAATAATAATAATAATAATAATAATAATAATAATAACAACAACAACAACAACAGCAACAATAATAATCCAGTCCTGGGATACAGCCAGGTTGTTTCCATCAGCTTAGGAGGCTGTACAGCTCCAGTTCCATCCCAGTCCACTTGTCGCCCCAACCTGGAATCTTCCCTGCCTTTCACCAGCTGGCAGCTAAGGGGATCCAGGGGAGAAATACTGTTCAGACAAGAACTGCCACCTCTTCTATTACCCAGCGAGGACATTTGCAAATTTCTGGCATAAGAAAAAGGGTGAAAAAGACTTTAAGGGAAATAAACCTCACTTTTGCTTTTCTTCCCATGCTCATCTTCCCTTCCCAGTCCCCTGCTCAGCAATTCACTCTCCTTTTGAAGTACAAATCTGAACAATTATCCATTTTTTGCTGTCTCAGGTTAGTAGTACACAGGCAGAAATCCTGAAGTGCTCTGTCAGACGGTGTTAATTATTCATAATTCTGCCTCATAATTCATGTTTTAGAAGAAGGAGGGGAAAAACCCCAACCCCTTCCCAAGTAGGAAAAAAACCTAATTGCTTGTTCCATGGAAGGAGAAAACTGTAAGGCTTTGAGCTACCTGCAGGCTTTGCATGGGATTACTGTGTCTCGTAATGAAAACAAAAGCCTGCAAAAATTTAAGACCTTAGAGTCATTCTGATTTAACTAAAAGAATACTGGGTAGAAGGTAAAATAAAACTGTGCTTGGTGTCTTTCCTGAGCAGTTAACCATGAGGTCTTGGGGAAATTAATTCCCTTTTTAGTCAGTGTTTACCTTGATTAAATGTTCTGCAAGATGTTTGGGGGGATGTTGTGTGGGTGGATAGAGCTTCTCTAAATGTTTCCTGTAGAGTGATTTTGGTACTTTTGGGTATTGCCATGATGTAATTGCTAATAATTCATTAATCCATTTAATACACATTGT
Source organism: Petroica traversi (assembly GCA_025920805.1). Lineage (NCBI taxonomy): Eukaryota > Metazoa > Chordata > Aves > Passeriformes > Petroicidae > Petroica > Petroica traversi. The sequence continues at coordinate 14,901,478 of JAHLSL010000038.1, read as the reverse complement.
TTCTCCTGGCATCAAAAAGTGAGCAAAGAACAAGTACAAGTAGGAGTTCATCTACACCATTGCTGTTAATTCTGGAAGACTTAACTGGACCTAAATTTTGTCTTCCCAGTAAATTTCATGAGAATTTCTCTGGAAATTCAAGACCAGGTTAGACAGGTATTGGAGCAACTTGGTCTAGTGGAAGATGTCCCTGCCCCTGGCTGGAAGGTTGGAACTAAATGAGCTTTAAAGTCCCTTCCAATCTAAATAATTGCAGGTCTTGATGATTTGTCATATCAATGACTTCTCAACTGATGTTTTATTTCAAGCAAGTACCCTTTATTTACCTTTTTTATTATTCATCTGCATGAGCTGGGAGTCAACTTACATCAAATTGGCAGTGTGAGAAGCAGAAGCCAGCTGTCAGCCTGTCCTCCTGAGGACTGTGTACTCAGCAGAGTAACCCCAGAGACCATGAGCATCCTCTCTTTGCTGCTTCCAGATCCTCTCTTCTGAGCAGCTCCCAGCAGCCAAATCACCCTCATGCTAAGTTGAAAGAGTGTCAGATGCAGCCAAATAAGTGTGGTGAGTCAGGGAGGCTTTGTTTAGTAGGATAGAGCTCCAGAAAGAACCTGGGAGAGGACCAGGATGGGGAATAAAAGGAGCTGGAGGGGATGAAGAGTAAAAGTCAATTAATAAAATATCTACAGAATGACCGGAGGATGAGGGGGTGGCAGAAGGAAAATGGGGGAATTTTATCCAGATGTATTTGGAGAGTGTTTGCAATAAAAAAGGGAATAGTTTGGATTAATACAGCAAAACATGACTAGGAACAATTGGCAGAAGTTGAGTAAAGAGAATAAAGATAGGTGGGTGACAGGGAAATATTCCCAACAGTGCTATCTCTTGGATCTGTCTCATGTCAGTGAAAAGACAAAAGCACTGTGGCTCGGCTTTCTTTAGTTTCTGAAAAGACAAGAGTTAAAAATGTCTCTGGAAGAAATCTTTCTATTGTGCTCTATCAGGCCATGGAATATGAGACCTATCAGGTCTGCAACTTGAATTTTCTGTGCTCCTCAGCAGAAAGCATGAGAGGCTTGAGATGGTGGGGTTTTTTTTATTTATCCTGGGTTTCAGGGATGGGATTACTGCTCCAAAAATCATGAAGGTTGACACAAGTAATGGATTTTGAGAGGGGAGTTCTAGTGCAACCTCTATCTCAGGAAACTCAGATAATTCCCTGACCCTAAGGGCAACTGGCAAGGAATTGGACATGGCCATGTTTTTAACCACTCAGTCTCCAAAACATCTGGGTTGTTCCATCAGGACTAACTTTTAGGAAAGATCCCCTGCCTGGGATCTGTTAGGGATAGTGCTGGTTGGTGCAAGCTAAAAGCATGTCTGGAAAAGATTTAATTATTTACGATACAATGTGGGCAATTGACTCTTCATCTTTGTGCTGCTTGATTTACAAGAATGCATGTGTTGTATTGACAGTTTTCCCCAAAATAAACTACATGTTTGGGAGAAAAAGAGTGTTTTGTTAGAGAAAAACTATAGAAGCACTTTTCAGAAAAAGAAAACCACTATCTAGAACATTTTGTGACTCCCTGCTCTGAACTGCTTCACTCAACAACTTCCAGGGAAATGGGGATCCATTTGCAAGCTTACCCTGCTGCAACAAAACCCTTCTTCACAAAGTCCAGTTGAAAGTTAAACGAATGTGTCACGTAAGCACACTTTAAAGAGGGGTTTTATGTCTTTTAAAAATGTAATTGGAGCTTATAAAAGTCTTTATAAATTTATATGTGAGAAAGTTATTGAGTAGTCTGAAGCACAGTTTATGCTGTGGCACAGCCCAGCATGGCTGCAGGCTAGAAACGGCTGCTCCAAATGCCACCGCTACCCATATTATCATGAAACTATGAATCTCTATTAATATTAAAACAAATTTTCATTAAAAAATTGTCATAACATGATTAAGTGACTTTCAAAGTTTCTTCACATTATGCATAATTTTTACAAGAGGAGAGCATTAGAATAATCTGCAGCCTGGCAGCACCTCGCAGCGAAGGGGACTCCAAACACGCGGTGGCTGCGCCTGCCAAAAGGGAGTTTCCTTCTTGGTCCCTCTCATTTGCTTTCCTTTTCTCACTGGGGAAACCCTGGAATTGCTCAGCACAAGTCCTGTTGTTCAAGCTTTTTATTGTCTCCCTCTTCTATAGTCTGTTGTGGAGCAAAAGATTAACTTTATAATTCTTAAATCTGCTCTAACACCCTCTCCTGTGTGATGCATTTTTGCTGCAAACCCAGCTACTGCTGATGTGTTGGTGTCCCCCCACCTCTGAGGCTTTGAGTCTTGAAGAGAGTTCAGGTGGTTACTCCAGCTTTGCTTTTCCTTTGATATTTACTGTCTGTGGTACCTTCAGATGAACATCCCCCTGCTCCCCTCTCTTGAGAGGCATCTCCTCTCAATGTCCTCAGCCACTCTCTGGCCATGTGTCCCCCTCACGTACATGATTGTACCCACACAGGGGGCAGCTTACATGGTCACTTGTCCTCATAACACCCTCTGAGGGCTGCTGAGATGTATTGTGGAAGGCAAATATTAAATTATTGACTGCTCAGTTACCAACTCATCAGCTCAGCCTTAGACACTCAGCTTTTACTCTGCTTCATCTCTGGCTTCTCAGACATCCCACCGAGAGGAATTTGTTTCCCAGCGAAGAACTCCTTTCCATTCACTCTGCAGTTTGGGATATAGGCAGCAAAGCCAGATCCTGCGCAGGGTTATGAGCGTGTAAGACAAGACATTTCCTCAAGCCTTCTCCCTCAGCTTGACCATCATCTGAGGTATTTCTGAGTACAGGTAGATGAATTTATAATTGAGGCACCGTTTTTTCGTCCTATGATTTCTTTCTTTGCAAGGAGAAATGTGGCAAGTCCATTGGATGCTTCTTATGGCCTGGATAGAGCCAGGTGCCATAACCAACATATTGATCCTAAAATCTCAGAATGGTTTGGATTTGGAAGGGATCTTAAAGATCATCTTGTTCCACACCCTGCCATGGGCAGGGACACCTTCCACTGTCTCAGGTTGCTCCAAGTCCTTTCCAGCCTGGCCTTGGACACTTCCAGGGACTCCTCAGAGCTCTACCTCATGTGGCAAAACAAAGTGACCAAGTGGTCCTCCTTTTGTCTTTGCTATTCTTGTACTACAGACATTGAACTCTTTGTTTACCAACCACTTTTCAGCTCAGAATTTCTATCTGATTTTAGCTTTCCTGAAAAGATCAGCTTGTAAACTATAGGATCTGGGGAAATGTTTTAAGAACACAGGGGATTTTGGAAGTCATGGGTAGCAAACTCAAATGTTACTCTGAATTAAGCTATCTTGCCGTGCCAGTCACAACCCTTTCTATTTCTGAGAAACCATCTCAATTCTTCCTTTACTTCAAATTCAGACCATGGTGGAGATTCAGGATCGGGGACAAAGATCTGGTTATTTCTTAGGAGAACCATGCATGAAAAAAAGAACTGTTAGTAAGGGTTCATAATACAAGACAGATTTAAATAATGAGCTTGGTATCTCAACAAAGATACACACATTTACTGAAAACAGCTGAAAATTCTTAGTTCTTGGCAATTAAAATAAACTGAACTGGTCTGGGGCCCAACATTAAACCTGTAAAGTGTTTGATATGGTCATAATTTGGAATTAGCCTCCCTTTGGCCAGCAATAAATCTGGACTGTTGATACAAACATTTGGTGTCCCATTTGAAGTTCGATGCTAAATTGTTTCCTGTTTTTGAAGAGGGATAATCATAATGGATTATTACACAAACAGAAAGCATTTACAGCTAAACACAGCACCCGCCTTCATACGCACAGATATGGACCCTTAGGACAAATAAGTTAATGGTAAACATAAACAGAAGAGTTAATATTTGTTCTACTCCATGTTGTTGATTGGCTTAACAAATCCTTTGTGGCCCGTATCTGTGGAGCAGTTCTGCACAATGCACTTGAGCTAAATTACGTAACAGTTCATGCAGTCACAATTGGTGAATTGTGGCTCAGACTGTAAAACCCTCTCCTGTAATCCTGCCATATTTCTAAAGCAAATTGCTCCTTAATTGAAACCTGCTTCAATATAAAAATACAACCTTTTCAATGAGTCATCCTTTTTTTCCCCCTTACAGTTTGTAAAGGCTTCCAGCAGTTTAAAGGGAGGGTTAATTTTGCATTAGGACCATTGCCTCCTAGTTTCTTTCAAATAAAGCCAGGAGAAGTTCAGGGGAAGGCTCTTTCCACTGATAATGAAGCTCTCCACATTAATGATGCGTGCAGGCTCCCTTGGATCCTCTGAATTAGAAATACGTGTATGCCAGAGCTCTTCTCCTTCATTAACATTAAAGAGAGGTAGATTGGTGGCTATTTAGGGCACAGTGGAATCACTGGCTATTTAGGGCAAATGGAAACGGTGCTAATTGTGGCTGGTAATTCCATTAGTAGAGTACTTCCATTTTGGTGCCTTTTTGGCATGGAGGTGACAAAACAAGCACACTGACATCCTTTCCAGGAGAGTGTATCTCAGGCTTGTCATTGCCTTGCACCAGTTAACCCGTACACCAAGTTGAGAAGTTTTCCAGGCTCCCCAAATTTTTAGTTTGGCTGTGGGCAGTCTGTCAGGAGTAGGAAATGAATTTATGGGTGGCAACACTGCAAGCAACACATGTTTAAGACAAGGACACATCATTCCAGGCCAGGAAAAGCCTAGAGATTCCAGGCCATAGGGTATCTCCTGCTCCTTTTCCTTCCTGGGTCATGAACAAGCTTCCAGCTGACATGAACCAGGTGTGCCCAGGTGGGCAAGAAGCCGATGGCACCTGGGGCTGTGCCAGCTCTGGGGTGGCAGTAGGGCCAGGGCAGTGCCTGTCCCCTGTGCTGGCACTGCTGGGGCACCTCCAGTGCTGGGGACAGCCCTGGGACAAGGACACTGAGGGGCTGGAGCATGTCCAGGGAAGGGAATGGAGCAGCAGGAGAGGCTGAGGGAGCTGGGAAAGGGGCTCAACCTGGAGAAAAGGAGGCTTAGGGGGACCTTGTGGCTCTGCATAACTCCCTGACAGGAGGGGACAGCCAGGAGGGGTTTGGGCTCTGCTCCCAGGGAACAAGGGCAGGACAAGAGTACGTGGCTCCAAGAAGAACCAAGAGAGGTTTAAATTTAACATTAGAAAAATTTTCCTCATGGAAAAGGAGGTCAGAATGGGTTGCATGGGGCAGTGGTGAAGTTTCGATGCCTGGAGGGATTTAAAACAAATGTAAATGTGGCATTTGGGGACATGGTTTAGAGGTGCCCTTGGCAGTGTCTTGTTAATGGTTGGACTTGATGATCTCAGAGGCCTCTTCCAGCCTAAATGAGTCTATGATTCTCTACCTTGTCTGTTATAAGAGACACACAGGAAAAGATATATGTCACTGTTTGCTACATAATTTAAGATATTTATTTGGGGTCTTCTCAGTATTCGTTTCCAACATAAATAGATTCACAGTTAATTCACTAGTTAGTGAATTCACATTTCCATTCATTAGCTATTGAATCTACATGTCTGGTGTGGAATTGCCACCTAACTTTCTGACAGGTCAGACTTGTATCCCAGCAGGATTGTGCCTTCCAGGGTTTCTTCCCTGTCTTTACTTCTCCTGGAAGTTCTGGGGGGAGTCCCTCGATAAAAGTGATTCAAGCTGTTCTCAACAGAATCCTCCAGCACTGAAAACTGAAATGAATAAGGAGTAAATCTGTGTGAATTTATGTTGCAGAGAGGATGGGTCTGAGTCTTGGCCACTTGCTGTGACACTGGGCATCTTTGCAATTCAACAAGGCACTTTCAGATGAGAGTTTTGCATGATGTGTGGTGTTCTTCTGCTGCTAGAAATGTTCTCCTGAATACCTGTGCAGGTGCTGATAACTGTGGTAATAATGTGATTGTTGTCATTTACTTGCTTAATTAGCAGCCTAATATCCAGGTCCAGTTAATGCCCATCAGAGGAGGTTTATTAGTGGTACAAAAGCTGTTTAAGCCTTATAAACTCCTTCCAGTTTCATTGGTCTGCCAATATCTTCTGGTTGAGTGATCCTTTGCTGATTCACACTTTGCTTTGCCATTGCTGCTTCTCAGCTGAATGTTTCTGGGTAACCAGAAAGCACTTTGCCAAAGTGACAGACACTAGAATAACACACACACACACAAAAAAAAAATACATCCCTGAACTGATTTTAAAAGAGAAAAGAAAAAGATATCTGGGATGATTGCTTTGGTGATTTGGCATCATCTCCAAAGCACTAGGGGGGAAAAAAAAAAGCAACAAACCGACCAAAATTTGCAAATACAGGCAAATTGCAGGATGACATGAGTTTTAGCACTGTCTTGGTTTAGTAGCCGTATCCAGTCTGGGAGGTTGGATAATATGCTGAGATGTGTGGTTGTATGATAATGCTTCAAATATTGAGAAAAACTCTTCAAGGGATGCTTAAAAGAGGGGACTTTTTAAACTTTATGTCAGCTCAAATGCCAACATTGAGAGGAGTCTACATAGACTTTAATTCTAAAGGGTTTATGACCACTCATGAGATCAGTGCTAATGTTGATCTGTTCAGTAAGTATTCTTTTCTCTTGACTAGATTGGTCAGAAATTAGGAGTGTAAAGTTCTAGTGAAAAAGGGGTTGAAGGTTGAGTTCTCATTTGGATGCTCAGAAGAACTGCTGTTCTAAAAGTTCACCCATTTTGGGATGGATTTAACCCCAGCTTCGACTGCAGCCAAAGATCAGCTCTTTGAATTACACAGGAATTTTGTGTTTTCAGGCTCAGGGAAACATTTGACCACTTGAATGGGAGTGAATAATCACATAATCACAGAGTGGTTTGGCTTGGAAGGCACCCTAAAGACCACCTCATTCAACTCCCTGCCGTGGGCAGGGACACCTTCCACTAACCCAGGTTGCTCCAAAGCCCACCCAGCCCGAGATGAGGCTAATAACAAAACTCTGTTACACTTCTTGTTGATCCTAAAAGCTGAACCTGAGGCCCATAAGTCTGGTGGATGAAAACATCCTACATTCTGACAATGTAGAAGTTGGTACCCTGGGTGTTACCCCTGCCCTGCTTTCTTCCTCTTCCTCTTTCTTCCTACATTCTGTGCCTCTTTTTCTCTGTTTCTTTTTAAAGCATTTGGGACAAAATATTGTTTCTTATAGTATTTGTAAGGAATTACAAAAGTGTAGGCACGTTCAGAGGGAGATCCAGCACACCTACTGTAATTCAAATAAAAATAGAAATATATAGGTTGAAAAATGACAGCATTTAGCGTAAAAATGTAATTACTTTTTTTTTCCTGCAGAAAAGAGGCTCCAGACGTTCCCTATAATTTAACTGTGACTGACAGTAGGAATAAGATGAACACCGTCAATTATGTCCCTGATACTTTATCAAACCTGTATGGCTGGATGGCTCTTCTCTTGGATAAAGAGACTTACACATTGACATTTGATAACGCTTTGGTCAGCAAACAGCTCCAGGTAACTTGGGAAAGTTTTCTAATTTCAAAATTATATCTGGAAGAGATAATCAAACTTTCATCTCTTTGGTTGAAGAGAGAGAAAAAAATAGAGTTAAGTGCACTGAGAAAATCTCTCTATATTTATAGGCTTAGATAAGATGACCTAGTCCTTGAAGCTCTTCATAGTAACCTGGAGCAGGAAGGTCATGGAATAATAGAATGGTTTGGATTGGAAGGACCTTAAAGCTCATCCAGTCCCACCCCTTGCCAGGGGCAGGGACACCTTCCACAGGTTGCTCCAGGTCCCATCCCACCTGGCCTTGGACACTTGGTGGTTTTGGGTATCTTAGGTGAAAATTCAGTGTGGTGCTTAGGAACCAACAAGGTTTTTACTGTCATAAGACATGTTGAAGCATGGTTTTCAGAAGACACAGTTCCTCTGCACCTTTCAAAGGTGATGAGGGGAGTTGATTTTTTTCTGCATTTACCATCTTGCTTTGTAAACCTGCTTAGTTTTACATCTCTTTTCATGTTTACAACACATGTTGCCTGTGAGAAGCACCATCCTCTTTACCCTTCATGCTGCACTCCATGGAGCTCTAATCACAGACTCAGACATGTTTCTTTTGGTTCCCTCTTCTCCAGTACTCAGTGACATTTAGCAACTTCAAGGCTGGGAATTACCTGCTGATGGAACACAAGGATCTTCCTGCCCATCTTGAGGTTGTGGTGTCCTGTGGGACAAGGAGGGGACAGCCACTCCAGTCACTGCCTTCGTACAGACACCACAGGGGCTGTGATTGGCATCTTGACAGCAAACTGAGGAAGTTCACCTATTTGGGTGAGTGCAGTGCGGGGGTTGTAATCTACATTTGTGATCAAGAATGATTACAGAGCTGATGTCTTTTTAATTTAAACTCCAAATCTACTCAAGGACAGCTTTCAATGGCCTTTCAATAGAGGTCCTTCAAAATGTCAATCAAATAGGTAAGTGCACATCAGGCCCATCCCTAACTGATCTGATGCCTGACTTAGCAGAAAAAGAAATGCGTCATAAATCGTGGGTGATGTGACATCAGCTGTATTTTAATTGGGTTTTTTTTTTTTGGAGTGGTACAGGCATTAAATTCCACTAATGACCTCTGTTGTCATCTGGTCCTATATCAAAAGTATCATTAATAAATCACGGTCATCTTGCTAGGCTGAGCCCACTGAAGGCAATAGAACTATTGGGAGAGAATTCTTCCTAGGATTGGAAACTTCCAAAGGCATCATAGTCCTTTGCATTTGAGTATGTGACTCTTTTCATGAGATCATGGAGTGTGCTGGTCATTTTTTTTAAAGATATGGACATTTTCCACAATTCCTCTTCTCAAGTAAATAATTTCATAAGCTCTATATGTCAAAGGCAAGGTAATGATTGTTTCCTTTATTAATAACAGCAGAACTAGGAATGACAAATATATTTTGGTGTCTTTGAGAAGATTAGCTTGTCCTTCATGACTTATGCAGAGAAAGATGATGATCTTGATCATAACAGATTTTTTTTCACTCTTGATTCCATTAAATTTAATGAATTTCCCTTGATTTTGTATTGTTGAGATGACACACAAATGACTTTCTCATATAGAATACATTTAGGACGATCATTAGGACAGTGGAGAGGAAAACATGCCTGGAATGAGGGCAGGCAATCCACTGTGCTTTGTCTGACAACAGTGAAAATCACCCAGTGTACATTTGTGGAGAAGTGGGGAAGCCCAAACCTTAACCTCAGGCTGAGGATCACACTTGCTGCACCCACACCTGGTCCTCTGGCAACTGCCACAGCTCAACTTGTGTTTAACATTTTAGCTCTCAAAACGGGCTGGATGTACTCAGGATTCAAACTAGGAAAGGTCATTTTACTGTAATAAATCCCAAACTGTAAAGGCTCACCACTGGGGAATCTCCCTGGTCTGGGCCAAAACTGTTCCAGGAATTTGGTCAGTTATAACCATGTAGATTGTTGGGGTCCTGGTCATAATTCTGTGTCCTGGCCCTGCTTAGATACTGTTCAGGTATAGATTAACTACTATAAATTTAACTGTTGTTGTGTCTAAGCCTTGCCAGAGATCAAGTCAAGTATTTACTGAAAGAAGAAAAATGTTTTATCATTTCAGTTTACTCATAAATAAATTTTTTCATTCAAATGTAAAAATTGATATCTTTTCAGTTTGCATATCCTGAACTGCACTCTCAGAGCAGCATGGGAAAGTTCAGAGGATGGCATCTGTGTCTTGGCCTCTGCTGCTGAAAATAGAGGAGATGACAGTCTTGGGAAGAGGGGGACAAAAGTCTGGCTGGCATATGTCACTTTTGTATCACAGATACTTTCCTGCCCTTGCCTTGCCTCACTTTCATCTTGATTTTTATTACATGAAGAGCTTGTTGTGGTTCCTCATTTTGAAAGAGAGAGAAACAATGATTCAAAGTACATAAGGAGAAATTTATGAAAACACCTAACGCGCATAATTCATGCTGTGAACATTCTCTGTGAGGACTTTTGTACAAGCGAGATCAATAATTCAGTGTCAGGTACCTAATATCTATGCTATCAGTGTAGGGTAAAAGTTTGAAACAAAGCAGGCAGATTCCTGGCCCTGGTGTGGGATTTAATTTCTCTCCTTCTCTCCGTTGTGCAGGCTGAGAGGGTGAGGATAATTAGCCAGCAGAGCAGATTCATGGCATGTGGTGGACTTTCCATCACTCCTTAGATGATGCTTGGCTGTCTTTTCAGGGAAATATGCTCCAGCTCTGCAAGAAGCTATTGGAAACCTCATGAGATGAGATTCATGCTCTGTAGGAGGTCAGAGAAAGCTGCCACAATAGTCCCTTCTGGCCTTACAACCCCACTAGTCCACCACCCACCCACCCACCTGGAGAGGACAAGGCTTGAAGGTCTGGCCTTCAGAACATCTTGCTGCCTAACTCTGCAAGTTGGCTTTTCCAGAATTTTTCACAAAATATTTTATTTACATTTGACTATATGAAATAATTAGCCAACTAATTAAACCCGTTTACAAGCTTTGTCGGATTCTTCAGCTGTCAGTCATGCTCGAGCCCGGGGCCGGTGTTGAGTCTCAGCTCTCTCCTTCATCAGACTTGGTCTCCATGGCTACAGGCTGCATCTGCTGACACCCCACTCTCTATTTACTGCTTAATTAAGAATTTCACGCTCAGCCCTTATCTGCTCCTAAGAACAAGAACACACTGTTAAGAAACTCCAAATTTAGGCTGCTGCACAAGGAAAGCCTTTCTTGTTGTCCTGACTGTGTGGAGCCTCTTTAACTACCCTCTTGGCAACTGCGCTGCCACCCTTCAATCAAAAATCATTAAATGGGGCAGAGATAATGAGCATGTAGCATATCAAAAGGAGGATGTTTGCTTGGGCTAAGGAGGAAAAGCTGTAAGGGCCCATAAGCAGCCGCCACTTCAAAGGGAGAAGGGGCTGATAAAGAGTCATTTGTTCCTGTTTGACTTATGTAAAAGGTCTGGTATGTCGCAGCCCCGTCTAGCAGACGCGGGTCCCCCCTCTCCAGGCTCGTGTGTCAGTGCTCGGGCAGCTGGGCGCAAACAGCATCAGCCCGAGCGTATAATCACTTGACTCCTCGGCCACAATGGGCACTTGTAGGGGGTGGCAGAGGGAGGGCTGGGGGACAATGGCGAGACAATTATTGCAGCTGCTCGGGAGGGCCATAATTCTTCCTGCCCGAAGTCGGTGGCTCTGGCGGGGCGGAGGGGAGAGATCCAGCGTATTAGTCATCCTCCAACTTTTGGGAGCTCTCCGGTGGGGTTTCGACAGCTGCTGGTGTACCACCTCTTTGCAATAATTGTACATTCTGGCAGGGGTCAACTCACTTTTGACCCCTTGCTTTTGTGCCCCTCAGAAAGCCTTTCAGGGCAAACTGTGGGGAAGTGGCAGGGGTGCGTTACATCCAAAATTAACGCCGGTAAATACGGATCAGATGCCAGCTCATTCATGGGCAGGCTCCTGAATTCACATAGCCTTTTACTCGGGCCTGCATGGGGGAGAAAAGGGGGAGAAGGGGAGGGAGAACCCCGTGACTGAGAAGATATTGTTATTCAAACGAAGCAGGCAGCTGAGTGGAGCCACCTTGGCCAGAAGTTTGCATCGGGCTTTGGCTTTCTCCGTGCCCTCTTCCATCCGAAATTGCCTAGTGTCATGCAAGTGTTTGTTTATCTTTGGGGGAGGAAAAAAAAAAGGCCTGTCTAACACAAAAGGCAAGAAAATAGACCGTATGGAGGGGATTAAAGGAGTTAAGTTGCACTGATGGTTGGAGTGTTGTAAATTAGGCTTGGGAGCAGGAGAATGCAGGGGATGTTGAATGGGGAGAAATAATTGTAATGGAGAATGTTTCTGTTATGTGGGCAATGATCCTATTAACGAAAATAGTCACTGCTACCTACATACATGAAACTGTTAACCAACGCCTAAACCCCTTTGAAAAATCACCTTTTCAGTCCATTTTAAAGGAATTTGCATGGAAGGACAGACAACCCCATGTCCCTTCTGGATGCTGGGTGGAGGGGAGATTTAGGGAGCTTGAAGCATCCCATGCCAGCCATTTCTACATCACCAGCTTTGCTCTGACATTATTCAAAACGTTACCTGATTTTCTCTGGGGCACACTATGTCTTAAAAGAAGTGGTCCCCAAAGGTCTCTGTAGGCCTGCAATTGTGGTGTGACTCTGAAACACTCATGGGCCGTGGCTCAACCACATTTCAGGAGAATGAAACATGATTTGGCCATGCTGAATAAAAAAAACCCCACTTATTATAACAAGGGTGGTGGAAAGAAACATCCCACTGGGACATCTGGGATATTTTTTAGGAGAAATATCCTTTGTAAATTACAATAATAACATTATGAGCTTTTTAAGTCTGTTACAAATTTCAGCATATGGTGCCACAGCATGGTTCTGCTCTTTGGTTAAGGTCTCTGGGCAATACTGGAACTGGCTAAAAGACAGAGAGACATTTCCTTTTTGTTCACTTTTGAAATGTTTAAACCATTTTCTTTTGGAAGGAAACAAAGTGTTGGCTTCCTTCACCTCCAGATTTCTCTTGGCTTTTTTTTTTCCCCTAAAATTGAAGTGCTGGACAGAAACATTATTGAAAACATAACTGAAAGGATTATCAAACTTTTTCTTTATCCCAAATACATTTTTCAGTAGACACAACTTTTATGGAGATGGGTCATCCTGCTGACTTTGCTCAGGCTACTCATGTGTGAGTTGTTAAGAGGGCCTGAGGCTCAACTTCACATTACTGCTGTGTCAGAAGCAGGTTTACAATTTCCATAGTTCTTAAAAAAATAATTTGATTAAACTTGTTGTCTTTTCTAGATTCCTACAGAATGATCTCACTTCCATTAGGCTCTGTGGGTTTCTGTAATTGCTTTGTATAGGAGGAAAAACAGACTCTTAAGAATGTTTGTTTCTAATATTAAAATACAGAAAATAAATAAACACAGATATTTTCTGTAGCCCTGTTGCTTGGGGGTAAAGGAGAATCCAAGGTGAAAGACATGAACAATGGAGTTAATTCTTTACAGAGGACTGACTGTACAGGGATGAGTCTTTTCTTCCAGCCAGATAAAACTCATCCGTATCAGTTGTTCCAGAGGGTCAGCTGACCAGATGTGGGCTGCTCAGTGGCCTCCAAGAAACAAAAGGCAGTTCTTAGCAAAGAAGTGCCCCTTGTAGTTACAGAATCATAAAAAGATTTATATTGGAAAAGATCTTCAAGGTCACTGAGTCCAACCTATGACTGATCCTCACCTTGTCACCCAGACCAGAGCACTGAGTGCTATGTCCAGCCCTTCCTTGGACACTTCCAGGGATGGGGACTCTACCAACTCCCTGGGCAGTCTGCAGCAATGCTGAACTACCCTTTCCATGAAGAAATTCCTTCTGATGTCCAGCCTGAACCTCCCCTGGGGCATCTTGAGGCCATTTCCTCTTGCCCTGCTGCTAATTACCTGGGAGGAGAGACCGACACCCACCTGGCTACAGCCTCATTCCAGGGAGTTGTAGAGAGCCATAGGATCCTCCCAGGTCTCCTTTTCTCCAGGCTGAGCCCCCCCCAGCTCCCTCAGTTGCTCAATTTTTGTAGTAGACACAAAGAGACAAAGCAACGTTCTCCTGGTGGTATAGCTCCCGGCCTTCCAGCGCGGAAGCAGAGAAATCAGAGTGTAGCAGTTACAGAAATAAGATGATGAAATGCCCTTATAATCCTGTCAGGGTTGATTTTTTGTCTTGTGATATCTGCAGGAGGAATTTCATGCCAAAGTCAATCTGCTGTAAGCAAGAATCTATGTCCATCATATATATATATATATATATATATATACATATATATATACATACATATATATGTATGTATATAAAATAGTTTTTCATGCCTCTTCTCCCTGCTTCAATGTCCTCATTGGATCATATTTCTAGGTATCTCCTGTAACAGATTCTCAAAGGGGATGGCAAAACACTCTCTCCCATGTTCTCCAGTTTCTGGAGGTGTGTCTCACTGTCTTGTTGATTGTTCTGTCTAAAAAGTTTTGATTTCCCGGTGATGGATGTTAGTCCAATTGATGTTAAATAGCATGGAGCTGCTTGTTATTTGTAAGTCAGGCTATTGGAGCCATTTATCCTGGTTTCAGCCCTTCCTAATATCCACAGGCAAAATTCCAAGTCACTGCAAAGCTGATAAAAGGCTGAGTTGCTCCTCCTTCATGTTCACTCAAGGAGCCCTAAACCAGGAGAAAGTTACCAGCAGTAGCATCCAGAAGGCCTATATTTATGATTCACAGCCCAAACATCCAGGAGGAGCTGTAATAAGGCAGAAAATTGATGAGCCTTATAAAGGTTTTATACAACTAAACCCCGAAGCCTTATAACTACATTTTGCCAAGAGTCACCTTAATTCAATGTTTACTAATGATGCCCTTCATCTGCAGTGCCTCTATCTCTTCCTGTCCTGCAGAACCCAGTGATAATGTACTCAACAGCAGAACAAAACTACCTGAAGGGCTATGGCACTGCAGCCTTGATTAATCCCAAAGCCTTTATCTTTCTTGATCAGCTTTTAGAAGTATTTGTGGGTCAAGGCAGCAAAACACTGCTGGTTCACAACCAGGGCACTTTACACCTCATCAACACAAATAATTGTGGAAGCTACAAGGATGTGGAGAATTCTGGGGAGAATTCTGTCCCTGATTCCCATGCTTATGTGAAATAACTTATAATGATTTGAATTGTCATGCTCTGTGGTGGGGTGACACTTCAAGTATGAGAAACTTTTATCATTGTCCTGACTCTGGACAGGGCAATGATAAAACTTTGTGTGAAGTCTTGATGGTTCCTTTTTTCACCATGTAAGGGGATTGAACCCCTTTATGAGGTTGATGCACCATCTTGATCAAGTTTTATGTCCCCTCAGGATTTAATTAGAACATCTTTTTTCTGAACAATACAAACATCTTTAATTAGATGATTTCACTCTAGTGCCTGCAAAAGTAAGCAAAAAATAAAACCCCAACAAACCTCACAAAATATATTTAGGCAAAATGGATAGTGTCAGGGCTTGGTGGTCTTGTTCCCCCTAAGCCTGTTGTATAGGGCACCTGTTTTGGCCTGTGTAAGTGAAAAGGAAAACTACCATAACCATAAATGTACACACAGATGTATTGTCTGAAAGCCACAAGAGCTGTGTCAGACACTTTAAATTTGTGGTTTTATGTCATTTTTTCCCCTCAAATGTTCACCTTGTGGGCACTCAAGGGATGATGTTGTTCAGTGTGAGCTCTGTGTGATGGTTTGGGGCAGATTGACTTGACTGATGCATGGATCAGATCCCAGCTACCACTGGGATAGAAGGTGTCACTGAAGAACAGGGCTGAGGCACCTGATTACTAATTAATCAGACATGAGAAAAACCTCATGGAATCAGTTTCTATTTAATTATGGAAGCCTCATTTGGTATAGGAGCATATGCTGCTAACTCAATCGAGTGCTTTCAACTGACATCAAATAGTAATTATCAGAAAGAATCAAGTTTTTTGATTATTCATACTAATTTATTGAACACTTAAAATTAATGAACCTCACTTATTTTAAATTTGCTCAGTTGCACTGGGAGAAAAGGAGGGAGGTAGGGAAGGATGGGTTTCGCAATTTAAAAGTGCAGAGACTTGTTTAAAGATAAAATAAGTAAATTACAATATGGCATGAAATCCCATCGGTGGGTTGGTGCACACAGAGGAAAGTTCCAGGCATGTTCTGGAACTGAGGAAAGCTCTGACAATGGCTTCATTGATACAATTCTTCTACCCCCACCCAAAAAAAAATCTTCCAAAAACACTTTAGGGTCACCATAAGGGGCTGGGCAGAGGACAGGAGATTTATTTGTTTGTCAGAGTGTTTCTATTTTAACCTACAGTTGTTCCAGTCTGGTGACTGAAAGGAAGTGCCTTTATATGCCACTGGAGATGAAGAGGAGGTGGGATTTTAGCTGGGTCTGAAGCAGCTTTCTCCTGCTCGTCTTTGATTTGCATTATCCTGGCCCTTCTCCTGCTGACAATACACGGGCACAGAGGTTACAACTGTGATAATTGCTGCTGACCCCTTTTCACAGCACAGAACACAGGGTCCCTGTCTCCAGTCTATAAAGTCTGACTAATTAAAGCATCTCTTTCAGATACCAGATTTTGGGGAGGGAAAAGAGAAAAAAAATCAAAACCCATCTTCAAAACAAAAGCTGTAATTCGCTGTTTGAGCCAGTTAATACATTATGCATTCAATGGTGTGATATCGCCTGTGTGAGTGGAACTGCTGTGGATTTATAGTGGGATAAATGAGGCTCGAGTTTCAGCCTAGAATTTCTGATTGTTGAATGTTTTCTTTTTAGCTGTTTCTAATGAGTTGTCTTGAGACCTTCCGTATCTGTAAATTAAAATGTGTTTGTTTAATCCTTTCTCAAAGCACAAAAAAAAAGGACAAAAATTGCTTAGAAAACATGTATAGTACTCTTAAAAATGTTTTTGTAAGACTTGTATAATGTTGTCAGGAATTAATATGTAGCAATTGCTTTACTATTTTTTTTGTGTTAATTTGAAAGGCCTTGCTGTAACTCCCTAAAATTCTCTGTGTTCAGTCACAGGAGCTGATTTAATTCAGGTCACACTGAAAGAGAAGGAAAGAGTGGCTTTACCTACCCCAGGTATGTGACAGTCTCTGTCAGAAAGCCTTGGTCTGGGAGTCACACCATTTCTTTTTTACGGCTTTTTCAGGAATAAATTGCTATTTTACACTTCAATATTTTGTACATCTATCAAGCCAACAGAGGCTCTTGGTATTCATTTAAGCATTTCATTGAGCTCTACCTACCATTGCTCAAGATAAATGTGTGATTCAACAGTATAAAACACTATAAACTTTTGCTGGGAAATACCAAAGCAGATCACAAAGGTCATAGAGAATGTAAGACTACAGAGCATTTTAGTGCTTCATGGTCTGATATTACTGCCCAGATTCAAATTGAGTTAGACAGAAAAATACACCACGGACAAGAGAGACCTCCAAATTTTGATAGTTTTTACTAATAACTGCCTTGGTATATTGTGTGTTAACACAAATCATTTATGTAGGAAAAGAGTTTAGAGACATTTTGGCAGGGTGTTTCTCCCAGAATGAGAAAGTGTTTGGAGATACAGGCCCAAACTTAAGGAACTCAACATGGATTTAATTTCTGTGTTTCCCTGTGCTGAAAACAGAGGGTTTTTTCTACACTGCAGCATTACTTACCTGGGTTTATCCCCCAAATCCTAAGCATGAGCTTGCTCCCGTGTTTTCAATTCCTGATTAAGCTTTCCTCAAGAAAAAAAAAAGCCAGAATTCACTTCACAGTGGAAGGACAGAAGTAGGTGCTTGCAGAGGCCTCCAGAGGGAGGCCCAGCCTGCATTAGTCTAGGATTTACCAAACTTAGTGGGAAGGATTTTCCCTTGAAGTCTTTCCTTCCTCTCCTGTGGCAGAACAAACTTAGGGCAATTAATTTGCGGAGCCTGGCTCGTTAGCTCTCAAAATACAAGTGCAAGCCAAGCACATGCATTTTGTGATTTCAGTTTCTCCCAATATTTTCCTGAGGCTCAGGAGTTTTCTTTTGGATTGAGCTGATAAAGAACATTTTGGGGAAGGAGCAGGAGTTACCATGTGTCTTGGTTGAGCTGCTTTTCCATGACAGGTCTTGGTCATCCCTCAGAACTGGAAAACTGCTTTTCTGGGTGTTAACAAGCTTGATCACTAATTATTTTAAATTTTTCATACTTTGGGAAAATATGAAAATTCCCATAACCTGGATGTTCAATCACGCAGTTTTCTTTAAGCATGCAAAATAACAAAGGGCAGTTAGTGTTGCTTCAATAGAGACAAAAGGAGGATGTTAATGCCACAGATGCTTGACTATCAAAGAAATGGTAATTCTTCCAGCTACAGAAAATGATAATTCTGTCATTATATGTTCTGTTTTGTAGTTCCTTCTGCTGCTGCCTTGAAATGGTCACACCCAGAGACATGGAATGGTGTGGGAAGAGGCTGGGGTGGATCCAACGGCAGCATTCCAGGCCCTGGGGAAGACATCATCATCTTGCCAAGTATGTGAGGAAGGGAAGGTGTTTAATTTCTGTGAGCTCTGCCTACCCTGGGATTTATATTTGTGTCCCAAAATGGGCTCCTTGGCACTGGTGGCCATTCCAGTGTGTGCAGGACCCCACACTTGTTCCTTGTCACACAGACTGCAGTACAAAAATGTAGTTTTGGGAAGAGAATGATAATTCTTTTCCATTTTCACACATACACAAACACAAGCTCTTACTTATACTGACTTCCAAGCTGGAGCATGCACAGGGACCTTAACTCAGAGGAGAATTTGTAAGACCCAGAATTGCAGCTCACAAAGAGCTCATCTCTTGACCCATCTCTCTCTGTATTTTGTGCAAGGATCATATTTTACATTTCTGCAATTGCATCACCTTCCATTTTATTTTGCTGTTGCAATTCCCACTTATCAGTGATAACCTCTCAAACCATTTACTGTGGATGCCTCCTAGACATTTTAGCTCATGCCTGTATTTCAGCTTGTATTTCAACTTGTGTTGCATTTATATCCACACTCATCTTACAACATTAGTGCCTGAAAACTGGATTTTAGTAAATATATTAGGGAATTTGCAATAAAATCCGGAGAAAAAACTTGATATAACAATTTTACATGAGAGCTGGCCCTCCTCTGATCAGGAAGTTGTACTGCATGAGGTCCTGAGGTCCTTTCCAGATGTCATTATTGGATGATCTTATGCATATTGTTTGATATGTATCTGAATTATTCTAGAACCTAATGCTGTCTTCTCATTTGTTTGCAACCATTTAAATCTCTCTACCTTCCACAGCTCCATTTCTGGAAATATGGATAACACCACTTTATGTCTATGCCTCTCCAACCTGTTTTTGGCTTATGGTTTTATAGATATAATTGCAGGCTACATTAAGAATTTTGATCCACCTTAGATATATATTTAGTTTAATCTTTAATTTTTTGATCTATTTGGGAAAAAACCCCAAACCTGTACTTTTGAAAATATTGCTTATCTTCACTTTTGTGGGGAACTTACATTGAGCTGAAGAGTAGATAAGGTTGGAATTCAGGGAGAATTTGTTCATGGAAAGGGTGGTCAGGCATTGGAAGGGGCTGACCAAGTTGGTTTGAAGTCCCCATCCCTGGAGGTGTCCAAGGACGGGCTGGATGTGGCACTCAGAGCTCTGGGCTGGTGACAAGGTGGGGATTGGTCACAGATTGGACTCGATGGCTTTGGAGGTCTTTTCCAACCTTACTGACTCTGCAATTCTATAATAACCAGTTCACCAATATCAGCTCATGGTTGTCATAAGACCAGAACATTCCATTCTTCAACATCACATGTCAGATGCAGACATGAAGAGGAACATAGGTAAATCAAAATTTACACAGAAACAGAAATGACAAGTCAATAAATAAGTAAATAGGTTTAGCTGAGGGTTTGGAGTTTTGTCATTTAGAACAGATCAAGAGAGTGGAAGCTGAAGGATGAGTTTGTGGTGCACAATTAATAAAACTCCTGCATGAGCCCCAGTGAGGGGCTGGGGCATGTCCAGAGGAGGGCAGTGATGCTGGGGAAGTGTCTGGATCACACTGAGACAATAGTGGGATTCTTGGGGCTGTTCTGTGCAGGGTCAGGAGCTGAACTCAGTGATCCTTGTGGGTCCCTTCCAACCCAGATTATTCCATGATTCTATGGTTCTATAAAAAATCTCTTCACTCTCATACTTCATTAGAGTAAATGCCTGTGTTGGCTGATGCGCAGAAATTATTCTCCTCTCCAGTGCCTTTCTGGAATCCTCCTTCAATTTTATGCCAAGAACACAAACACAAGCACAAACTGTCTTTCACACCATCTATTTTGTTTCCTGTCTGCCTTTTCTCTATTTTATTTCTGCTCTCCCTCTTCATTCCTGCTGGTTTGGAGGTGTTGAGACACTCACTGGCTTTGGAGTCAACAGAGTACAGGGTCTTAAATTGAAGTCATGGTCATCACCAGGGTGATAAGGGAACTGGATTTGTTGCTCAAATAAATGCATTTAAAATGAAGCTAGGCAGGATGAATTTTTTATCCATTTCTCATGCTTTGCTTTGCTGCCACAAGTGTTTGAGTCTCCAGTTTATAGAAAGCCAGCTTCTTGCTTGGATCCAAAATCTAAAATGAAATCAACAATTTTAAAACGTATGTTAAATGCAGCATTTTACAGATGTTTCCCTTCCCATTTTCACCAGCTTATGCAGACCCTGCTAAACTCAGGTTGACTCCAGACACCTTCAAAAAAGTGAGAGTTTGTTCTCATGAGAACAAATATTCTACAAACCACCCAAACTTTGTGCTGCTACACACACCAAAATAAGATTTTGTGATTCACTCCTGGCAAGATGCAGCTGCGCCTTACTCTTTGCTGTCTTCTGGTTACTTAAAATTCTCTTCTGGGAGCCATCTACAATGATTTTCTGGTTGAAAGCCAAGACATGAGCCTGTTTCTGGTATGCTGTGCATGACTGTCTTAGTCCTTTCAGCCCCCAAAGAACAGTTTTAGAGTCATAAAAGCAAATTATAGAAGCTTAGTGCTGGTTTCTAGTGTGAATGAGTGCAGGGAAAGACTTTGGTCTGACACTTCGGTCTGACACTGCTGAAATCTGGGACTGAATGTGGATTCCTAGAGTTCACTGGAGAACTGGGGCACTGCCTAAATTTAACTGCTGAAGGCTTCAATTTGCTTATTTAACCAAATAAGCAAAATTGCATCATTAGGACCACTTCATGGGCTGGACTCAGGAGGGCTTGAAAAGATAGAAAATACCTCTAATAGCAAAATATACATATTAGAAACCAGGTTTTTGTGCTCTTGCTTGGTGTCTGCTTGACACCTAGAGGTTTGGCAAGCTTGGAAACTGGGGTTGTGCACTAAGTTCTTCCTTTTTTTGCCCTGTTTGACTTCACTGACTTCTTAGTGCAAGGATGAATTTCACTTGCAACGAGGGTGGGTTCCTCACATAAAAGTGACTTTTAGTATTGGTGTGTTGCTACAGTTCCCATCAGCGTCTGGCTCCCCAGTGGATATGAGTCCCTTCCAACCTGATCTGAAAATCCTCAGCTCAGGCTGCCACAACTTGTGCTTTTATCCCTGGAGATTCATCCTCCAGAGTCACAGCCATCCCACAAGGACCACTCACATGCATCAGGCTTCAGCAGCCACACCACCTTGGAAAAGAAGCTGGAGGAGTTTAGTCATGCCACTCCAGCAGCCAGCAGTGGCATTAGCTTCCCAAAGCCCTGGGATTTTCCGGGCTTTGGTTTATGGTTTTTAGTGTGACACACTACTGATGCAGCGTGCTCTGGGTGGAAGGAGAATGTGTTATAATTCCAAGCAAAGGAATGCTGTTTTGAAGGGTATTGATATGATATCATGTAGCCTCTGGCAATTTCTATCTTCCTTTTTTTTTTTTTTTTTTTTCCTCCAGTGGTGGAATTCACTCTGTTCTTCATTTTCTGATTTTGATTTTCTTTGAAGTTTTTCTGTTTGAAGAGATGAATGCTGGAGTACTGTATCCCATATAATAGCTCCTCTGTTATGCCTGATTTCCATTCAATGGCATACTCTGGTGTTTTATGCAGCAATGTGGCTGATCAAAGGCATTTTGTGTCATTGCTGGAGTCATTAGTGACTTCTCAGTATTGTACATCTGAACATTAAGACTCTGGCATACCTGTGAGCTTTTTGTCTAAAGGAAGTGTATGTACAATGAAATATTGCCCTGTTTTCAAGCTCAAACTATGGTTTGCTGAAAGTGATTTCTTGAAATATATGAATATTTTCATGGTGGGAAAACAGCTCCAGTTTGTCTTTCTCTGTAGGTAAATGCTTTGAGCTCAGTAACCTAAAGTTTATTATTTTAACTGCTAAGTCATATCTCCCTCTACGAGATAAATGAGTGTATTCTGTGAGGAAGATGCCTTTGAATCTGTTTGCTTTCCTCCTCAAGTGTGGAAAGACATTTTTACCCCTCAAAGGAATGTTCTGTTGTTTCTACAGAGCAACTTTTCACCCTCTGGGGACTTCACACCCCAAGCATTACACCCCAGAGTGCTGTCCTTTTAAACTGAGGAAACTCTAAGTTTGCAGAGATATCTCCGAATGGGGGAATTTCTCACTCCTCTGTTTCAAGGCTCACACACATGATGCCACAGTTACAGAGCAGTCAGCGTTTCCTTTATAATACCTTTTTTAGAAAGATATGCAACTCAGCAAAAATCTCTGTTCTAGACTGAAATGTGACATATAAATGGCATGCCTGGGAGCACTGCTTCTTCTCCTTGTAAAAATGTTTCAGCCTGTGTTTGATGAATATACTTATGGCCTTTGTCAACTGGAGTTTTTGCCACATTCTTGAGATGTGATTTCACAAACTAGATTTCCCTTCTGTCTGAGAGATACCATTTTAACAACTTCTCCCCTCTTACTCTCATCTCTGTTTCGTATCCTCACATCCTAAGCCTCCCCTTCACAGTTCTGCAGGGCATGGGACTATACCTGTCCTGTAAAGGGATTATGGACAGGAGTCCCTTCAAGCATGGAAAAACATATTAAGTACTAACAACATAAGATTTAAGGGAAAAAAAGTTGTACTTGCTCCCTAGAGACTTACTTCATCTGAATGCTGTGAAAATTTTGATGTTTCAACCCAATGGTGCATGGAATTTGTTTTGGGATGAGGGGTTCAGATTAACCATGGCTTGCTACTGTACTTGGTGTAGTCCTTGAGGAGAGATGTCCAGGGATATCAAGGTGTTCATGGATGAAAAGACAGGGGGAAAAGGAAGACGTGGGATTATTGAGTCACAGGCATAAAGGTAGGTACAAGTTTGTGGGAGACAAAAAAGTTTGTAAGCAGAATCAGAACTCCAGACCTGAAATGAAATTTTACTTTCCCTGAAGGTTTATGGAACTTCAGAGTTGCAAAACTAAGGATTCAAAAACTAGGAAAGGCTACTATTAAAGAGAGCCTGCTAATATTTTCTTTCTGTCTACTTCTGAGTTCATTTTAGATAGGTTTTCACAGAATCCTATTAATTCTGTTTCCTGCAAACAGGACTTGGAAATGTTATTAAATCTTTGTGCTAAATAGTTTGAGCCAGCCCCTGATTACATGATTTTGGGAAAGGACTTTCTCTGTGCTTCCCCTTGTGTGGGTACACAGTGGTGTTTTCATCCAAAACAGTTACCAATGTCCACAGGCAGAAGTGAAACTGATAAGTAGCTGAACCACTTCCCAAGACCCTTCATGGCTCTTGAGTTCCACACAAAACTGGTTTCAAGTGCCCCATTCTCACAGCTCTGTCAAAATCCTCTGGAACAATATGTGTGTTCCTTAATCTTTCCTGTTTGTATATCTATGCCTTGCAATAAATGCATATGAAAACAATGGAAGTCACAGAAAATCTCTGTTGTCATGATGTTGAAGATTTTTTTCCTGTAATCTGTTTCTATGAAGGCCATGATTAGATCATATTATTGAGCCCCTTGTTATGGAAATACCTTGCTTCTTCCAGGAACACCCACTGACTGAGAGATGCACCATACCTGGACACTGTCACTCTTGTCAATAATGACAGGGGATGGAAACCACAGATTTGGGGCCTGAGCTGTTTTCCAGTGCAAACAACTGAGAAGCTCTTGGTGATCTACAAGGGTATTAGATGGGCCCTGAGGGTGGAATTCACCTCTGTGCAGTGAGCTGCCTCTAAATGCTCCACCATTTACATCCTTGCTCATGTACTACTTGGAGTACTTAAGAGGCTTTTTAAAGGTTCCCAGGCTGCACACTTGCAGAATGAGGAAGCAGCAATGATGTTGTTACTGGGCTCAACCCACAACAGTGCCCACTCTGTTCTGCCAGATAAAAATATCCCCTTTTCTTTCTCCTTAAGGATCTGAGGGAATGGTTCTTCTCCTGGTCATTGTTAACTGATTTTTAGAGGGGAATATGAATACAGAATGGAAGAGCTTGTGATGGACCTGGCCATGATCTCAGAGCTCTTTTCCACCTTAATAATTCTGTGGCTCTATGAGCTCTGACTTCCTGCAGATTGTGTTGGTGTAAGTAAAGTTTTCCTCTTGGATGGTGAGGAAGAGGTGAATTTTCATGCACAAAACCTGGGAGAGCAAAGCCAAGCTGCTAAGAGGGAAAAGCAGTGACAGAGAATTAGTGGGGGCAGTTCATGGTGTGTGGCTGCAGTTTTTCACCCTGATCATTGCTGCTGACAAGGTGGGGACTTGCAGGCCCTTTGCACCATGATGCACCTCATTGATAACATTGGATTTTTTTCACTTCCATCAATCCTAGAGTCACAGAACGGTTTGTGTTTGAATGGACTTTAAGCTCATCTTGTTCCAACCTCCTGCCGTGTGCAGGGACACCTTCCACTATCCCAGGTTGCTCCAAGTCCTTTTCAACCTGGCCTCGAACACTTCCAGAAATGAGGCATTTTGTTTTTCTTGTTCTCCTCAAGAGAACTCTCTTGTCCTCTTCAATTCTGTGAGGCAAAAATGGGAAATATGGAGGGAGGTGATTTACTAGGGCCTGGAGTGACAGGACAAGGGCTAATGGCTTCAAACTGAAAAAAGAATTGGTTTACATTAGATGTTAGGAAGAAATTCTTCTCTGAGAGAGTGGTAAGATCCTGGCACAGTTTGCCTGGAGAAGCTGGGGACATCCCTGGAAGTATCAAGGCCAGGTTGGACAGGGCTTGGAGAAACCTGAGACGGTGGAAGGTGTCCCTGCCTGTGCCAGGGGGATGGAACAAGAAGGTGTTTAAGGTCCATTTCAACTCAGGTCATTCCATGATTGTATGAAAACCAATCTGAATAACACAAAACTCAAGCCAAGTTGACATTCTTCACCAGCTCACCACACCTTTTTTAGCAAGTGATCTTAGTAGGCTGCCGTTGACCTAAACAACCCTCGACTTTGTTTCCCAGACAGGACTGTCCTGGTGGATGTGGCTCTTCCCCCTCTGAGAGGACTCTACATCCTGGGGACCCTCGAGTTCCCCAGCAATTCCAGCAACGTCCTGAGCGCAGCCTGTGTCGTGGTCCTGGGGGGTGTGCTGAGAGTGGGTGAGTGAACAACTGATCTTTGGGATACCTGGGGTTTATTTCTGCTCTTGACAGGATAAAAACTGTGGGGAATGACTTAGACTGTCACCATAAACATGCTGTCCAAGCTAATGCCCCATGGCTATCTGGATATCTGCAGTCTGGACACTCAGAATCCATGTGAAGCACGCTGATTATCCACTGGAGCTAATTACCTTTTCCTTAAATAGCAATGTGTTACAAATGCTGCAATCTGCACCTAACTCCTGGTCTCACTGGGGAAGAGATTTTATCTGATACGTGTAAAAGTCCTCCCTACTTCCTGTGGGGTTGCTTTATGAGACAGTAATTCCTCAGGGCAGGATGTGCCCTAGTGTTCAGGCAGTGCCTGGTGTCTGTGGGCATTAATAGGACACTTTTTGTGACAAAAAACTATTCAAAGCCAACGTAAACAGAATTGTGGAGAATCTCCAGAATGCCTGGAAATCCTGCTGTGGTATGAAACAGCTGGATTCAGCACACTTGTTCCTCTCATCCCTGTATACATATGAGCACCAGGACCACAGGAAGGTACCACCTTGCCCCTTCTTCCAGCTGTTTCACAGTCCCCAAAGTCACCACGTTATTTATAACAGACAGGATCGGTGTTTTTCCACTCTGAAGTAATTATTCACATAATTCCCTTTAAATATCAAGGTTTCTGAAGCCAGGCATTATATTTACTTACAGGAATCCTTAGGACGCTGGGATCACATTGTTGATCATTGCTTGACCTTTCTCAAGATTGGTTTCATGAACTTTAAAAAGGGAATTTGTTTGTGTAATCACCTCCTGAGGAAGTCTGCTTCAATATTTGTTTGTTGTTAATCTCAAGGGACTGTTTAGTTAATATAGTACTGGCCAAAAAAGTTATTTTGCTGTCTTGTGTTTTTCTTTGGAAAAAGAGGTTGGAAAGCTTAATCTGGGAGGTTAAAAAATACATATACTTAAAAGAGTGTCAGTCATTTCTTATTTAGACTCCTTTGCACTTTAAATATGGTTTCATATTGGTTTTAAGAAAAAGCATGTGTTCATTGCTAAAACTACTTATTAAAAAAACATTGAGGCACTTTGCTGCACAAACTCCCCTCCAGCACATCTGTGAGTAGTAATGACATTAAAAACCCAGGCAGGTATTTGCAGCTGTTGAGTCGCAGTCCAGTGTCTCCTGGAGAGCTGTCCTTGTTTCAGCTGTGAGATGATGGGGTGGGTAGGGACTCTGCAGGTTTCCCACATCTCACACTGGCTTCTCTGCCTGTGTTTTCCTTCCCTTCCCTTTTCCCTTCCCATGTGTTCAAGGTCTTACGGTAACGTCTTGGAGCCCATCTGTCCAATCCTGCCTGTTCCTTGCCTGAAGGAAGGGTTTTGAAGCCCATCTGTCCAACTCCACCACACCCTAAAGAAATCCTGACACAAAACAGATAATGAGACAGTTTAGTAAACAGATTTAATGGATGTGGACATCAGTGCTCAGTGTTGCCTGAGCAGGATCTCAGGTTGGCATCACATGAGCCAAATCCCCAGGTCCTGCCTGTTGTGTCATTTCTCCCTGCCCTGTTTTCAGCAGAACAATCTTTGGCCACATGCTGTTCCTTCTAATTCCATGGCCTAGGACAAAGACATTCTGGTAAAGCTCAAGTATTTTGTACCCTTAAACTCCTAGAGAACAATGATCAGTCTAGAAATTAATCTTATTTGGGTTTGGTGTCCTGCAGAGCTCTTGGCTTCTTCTCTGCAGACAAAAAAACAAAGTCAAAAGGTTAAATCATTGTCATAAATTCCTAGAAAATAAATTATGATGGGAAATATGTAACAAAGGGGAAAAAAACCAGTGTAAAATTGGAATTTATCAACCATAATTAGAACCTAATTAATTATATTGAAGTATTAATTCACAGGCAGACTGGGATGAGAAAATAGTGATGGTTGAGAAACCAGAATCCCTGAAATACCCCTGACTCTGCATGGTCAATCACCACTTTTCTCTTTAATATATGATCACAATCCATGTGAATTATGACCCCTGGAAAAAGTGAGATGATTTAAAATCAAATAGTTCTGTCAGAACTCTGGGGAAAACCCAACGTAAAATGCGTGGATCTACCCCCACAGGAATTTTTCTGGATGCTCCTTCAGCGTTGTTGGATCCAGGGAATCTTTCTGATTATTTCTACTCTCATAGTGCTACCTCTAAGATAAGGAGTTTCTCTATTTCACTTTATTCTTCAAAGTCTTTTATTTGAGGGTGATATTTGCAATAACATTTTAGTTACACCATTTTTCTATTTCTCTGCGCAATGACATTCTAAAAATTTACTATTTTTCTAGCTCATAAAAGGAGAGTTTGAGGTTCAGAGAGAAAACAAAGTGCTAAATATCATTATCTTGTCAAAACAAGATAAGAAATTATGAGTTCAACATCTCACAGTTGTTTTTCCATTCTCATCTAGGATGATTCTGCTCATTTTAACCCATAAGCATTAAAACTCAGATGATATGTGCAGAAAATGCTCTTTTCTGCTGCTGAACGAAGCCCTCAGCTCCCAATAAAGCTGAAGAAAACGCTGAAGTTCACTTGGCACACATTGATCCGTTGGACTCATCCTGAACTGCACTGCACTCAGCTGCTCTTTGCTGGCAGGCTGCTTTTGCTTTTTATATAGAGCTTGCCAAGTAATTATCCAGATAGAATTTCTCTTTTTAGTTTCAGCTTGTCACATTCTTTCTTTCACATATCTCCTGATGGCTGCATGTCAGTCATGTCACTCATTGGAGGCAAGAAGCCTAAGGTCATCATTAGCTCATGGCTTGATTGTCTGGAGAGGGAACCCCAGACAATTCTAATGCCTTATCTTGCTTGTGGTAAGAGCTGTAATGCATTTACTCCCCCTCTTTTCCAGGAAGAACCCCCATACTGACTTGTCAAAGGGTAAATCAGTGTATGTCATTAAATGGCCATGTGTTAGCAGTGAGTAAAGAACAATTATTAGGGCACCAGTGAGTTTCTCCAATTTGCCGTCTTTTCCAACTTCTCCAGCACCTCTGTTGTGTGGGTCCCATTTTTAGCTGTGGGGTGAGTCCCACCTTGAGTCACATACCACCCTTGCACAGCTGTCCAGCTTGTGTGAAGAAGGGACTCAGTGGCTGTAATGAGATGTATTTTCATTCCCAATCACAGAAAAAAGTGTTTTGAAAAGTTCATTGGACTATTTGCATTTCCTTCAATGAATCTCTGCCTCTGTCTGCTTGGCCTTTACCCTTCCAAGCCACTCAGTTTCTTTTAACTGATTCCTGTAGGGAAGGGATTTGGTTCACATGTTCAAGACACCTGAATTTAGGTGTGATATGGATATCAGCACATGAAATATGTTCCACTAGAGATCTACCCAATATAACCAGTAAAGCCCCTGCAGTCTGTGGGACTGATTGATAAAGGTATCTAGGAAAAATCTACATTAAGAAACCTGAATGCAGTGTATGAGCCTCCCAGGAAACATGGTTCAATTGCCTAAGTATAAGGATTTTCTATCATTTTGGGGACCCTCAGGTGTCTCCCCCTGCCTGCAAATTCTGCTTAAAAATCCCACTCTTGAGTCATTGTTCCCTGTGTTGTGTCTGCCAGCCTCCAGAGAGGATTGGGACTCTCATATCCCATCCTATACTTCTTACCACCTATTCTTCATTCATCCCCCACTTCTGGCTGTGGATTCATGTGGAGGTGAGGAGTTCTGAAATCTTCTGTACATCTGGCAGAAAGAGGCAACCAAGTGAGGTCTCCTTGTTTGGTTGCTTTTCCCTGCTTCCATCCAGAGTTCTGCCTGAACACCTGAAGGAAGCTCCACAAGAAGAACCAGCAGTAGGTGCTGTCAAGTTGTGCATTGAATAAAACTCCTCAGACTTTCTGGTGAAAATATAACACAGTCTTCAAAATAGCTGGGTAGTTAGAGTCCAAGAAGTTTTGGGCTCAGGAAATGGAGATAGAGGAGATGGTCCCAGCAAGATACTCATCAAAGTCTGTTTGCCAGTGGAAGGGAGGAGATCTTATCTCAGAGATTTCATTGCTCTTATATGTAACAGCTGTTGCAGAGCGTTATGTTGTGAAAAAAAATGGAAGGCTAGAAGGGAGGAAACACCCACTATTCTAGGAAAGAGTTGAATGGGTTTTGCTATGGAACAAAACCTGAAACAATACAGCAAAAATCTGTCAGGAAGAACATCTGGAATAGAATTGAAATATGAAAACAATGGAAAATGCTTTTGAAGCTCAACAAACCAAATCCAGACCACAGTCCAGAAAAAATGAAAATCTGGATAGAAAAAACACATCTCTCTTTCTGTTCTCCTTTTCTTCCCCTCCTTTTTTTCATGTAGGAGGTTTTCTCATCTCCAGAGGTTAGATCTGATGAAGGATAATGAACCAGCTGCAACTATTGTGCCAACAGATCTGTGTTACAATCCCAGCATTTGGACAGTGTGTAATCAGTGCTGAATTTATTATTAACAGCACAGGTTATTTATTAAAGCAGGATTATAATAAATGGTTGGGTTTTTTGCACTGTGCAGTGCAATTGGAAGAACATGTGTTTGAGGGAGCCCTGCTTCTGTCTTTAGTGCCTCCTGACCTTTTCTGCAAATCTCACCAGACATTTCCACAAGCTTTTGGTACTTTCCAGGTTGCAAGAACCCTTTTTTCCTGGTTCTCTGCCAGCAGCACATTTTTATCTCACTTTATGGTCAAACAGGTTGCTCATCAAATAGCCAGGGCTTCCAGCTGGAGTAGGAACATGAAAGGGGATCCATTTCTGCTCATGTCCTTCAGGATGGGGAATTGGGCAGTTTGGTGTGGTCTTATGTAGGACTTGTTCACCAGAGAAAAGTGGGACAAGAAACCTGAAGTTTTCACATCCAAAGTCCAAAGATGAACACTTAAAGCCCAGATCCTTTACTTATGTGTTCCACAGATTAAAATTCCTATTGTTTATGGCAAAACAGTAGTTTTAAAAAAACTACTTATTGGACAAGCTGTGATTTCATGGCCAGGTTCTGAAACTTACCCAATGCCCATGATCTGTGTACATCAACTCTTTTGGATTCCCCTTATAAATAAGCTGAGGTAGCTTCTGCTCCATATCTTAATTTTCATGGGCCATTCTGCTGGAATCTATTTAGACTTAACCAAAGTGTGTATCTGAGACCTCACTCAGCTTTTCCCTTTGTTTTTCATTCTTCTCCATTCTTTCCCACAGAGATTCTTACCTTTACAAGACCTCTTGCCTTGTTATGTTCAATATTAGAGAATCACAGAATGGGTAAAGTTGGAATGGGTGGCTGAAGCTCATCTAATATAACCAAGCGGGGTCCCCTACAGCATTATTCACTTTTTTCCTAATTCTTCATTTCAAAATTCCTGCTGGCTTTCCTAGACCATCCCTATATTTTTTCTCTCCATTTGTGTCAGTTTATCTACTTACTTTCAGTATCTTCACACGATTTTGGGTCACTAATAAAACACTGAATGCCACAGGGTTTGCAGGACCATGTCCCCATTCCAGTCACTCAGGCTGTAAATGAATGTGTGCCGTGCTCCTGCTGTACTCGTGTAGTTTGTTAATCACAAAGTTTTGTGCTACTAAGCCAAGTGCCTTGGAGAAGCCAATTAAACTATATCAAAGCTATTATCTTTATCAACTAGACCTGTAATCTCATTAGGGGATGATAACAAGGAAGTTTCACAGGACCTTTTTTTTCTATAAAAGCAGGTTGATTGGCATTAATTATATCATCCACCTTTAATGATTTATTAATTGTGCTCAGAGTTGGACATTCAATTTTTATTTATTTTTCCCCTAGAATCAGTGTCAAGTTGACAGGCCTGTAATTACCTGGGGCTCTTACTTTTATCTTTGTTTGAAATATTGACACAATATTAGCTTTCTTCAAGGGCTCTCAGAAATTGTGAGTGATCCCAAAATTATTGAAGAGTCCACCTTAATAGTCCAAAAGGTTTCCTGGAAGACTCTTTGGTAGCACTTGCATTCAAATTACTGAAATCCATTGATAAAAACCCATGGAACTATTGATGGCAACAAACGAGTATTAAGCCTATTTTTATTATAAATATTCTTAAAAGAAGTAGAATTTTTATATTCATTGATAGCTCTTGTCTTCTTTTGTGTCATTTGCCATTTACAGCTTCCAGCCACTGCAGAATTTCTCCAAATATTGTCTTCCCATTTAATTTTATTTTTCATTATAAATAGCTTTATTACGACCTTTATCTCTCGCTGTATTTTTGTTTTGTATGGTTTCAGCTTTTTTTAACAAGGATAACATTTCTTAATCTGTTATGCTTTTTTAGACTAAAATGTATGATTTTTAGCTAAATTCTTTTGAGGGAGTTACAAATCCCAGTTCATCCTATAAACACCCCATTTCCAATCCTTTGTATATGATTGCTAAGTCTGGAAGCCCACTTAAAAATGGTTTTAAAACTGAGTTGAGAATTGGATATATCAGACGATTTTAATTGACTTCACTAAAATAATTAGTGCTTTGTAACCAGGAGTACAAAGTATGTGAAATTGTGAAAACATACTTGGACACAAACTAATTCCTGGTTTTCCCCTGTTCAAAACAGACTTATGGGAGTTTAAACATGGAAATCAAAGCTGGTTTGGGTGGACGATGGACACTACAAGATAATTCCCTCCATGTCCCCAGAGAATTTACAAACTCGGTGTGAATTATATTAAATGAGGAACATGCAAGTCTTGTACTATTTGCCTTTTACCCACTAAAAAGCTGTACAGAGAATTTAAATATCCTCAGATATCAGTCAGATGCTGGTGGGAAACAATGAATTGTTTTATTGATTTCACTTAAATAAAGAAAGGCTCTTAAAGCAAAGTGTTTCTTTAGGATACAAAATCAGCTCTCTTTTCCAAACTAGTAATTTTTAAATATTAAAAGAACATGACAGGCCAGCTAATTTTGCACAGATATGTATATATTTTTTAGTTCTTCATCTGCTGCAGTTTTCTGTTGCATAATTGATTTAATCTCTAATTTTAAAGGAACGCTGAACTCCTTTACTGGACTCCGCATACATTTCTCCAGGGCAAAAACTGTCCTACTTTTTCCTCCTTAGTGTCTGTTTAGTGCTGGGCCATTTTCTTCTGAAACTGTAAACTACCCTTGGTGAAAGAAATGAAGGCAAAGTTGGAATACAGTTTACTGTGCAGACTTATCACCATTGCACACACCGATGCAATGGCACTTTCTTTTCCCTTCTTTTTTGTTCCACAATCTTTCCATTTTCCCCATCCTTGCTGCCCGATTATCCTGGAACAGTTGAAGCTGTGATGGAACAAAAAGGCAAAAATAGGTTGAGAAAGGAAATATTAATTCAGCCACTTAGATATTTCTTTAAAATCAGATTCACCCAGACTTCCCCCCTATTTTCCCCTCCCATTTTCAGCATCACAGAAGCCATGGATATTTTTGTGGTGGGTTTGATGCTGTTTTCTCTTTATTGCAGGTTCTTCTCAACATCCCCTAGAAAGGGATTTAAAACTGCTGTTCCTGCTTCGGGCATCTGAAGGGATTTTCTGTGATCGTCTGGAGGATATAAATGTCCACCCAGGGAGTATTGGTATGAAACATTCCACTCTTCATAGGAAACTAATTTTTGGTAATATCCAAATTTTTGGTAATATCCAAATTTTTGGTAATATCCAAACCACTGTGGAAACTGTTACTATGCTGTACAGATAAACCTAAAACAAAGGTACACATATTTTTGAGCTAAAATTTAATCTTCTGTGGCGTGTTATCTATATGAAAAATTTCTATATTTTGAATTTTTACTCTGGTTTTGGATCCCTTTTCCAGAGGGAAAAAACAAAATTCTTGGATTAGAAAGATTAATAATGCTGCATATTTTTTTGTATCTTTCATTCCCGGAGTTTTTGCCTAATTTGTTTACTTAGGTTTTTTTTTTTTTTTAATGGTAGGTATCATTGTCTGCAATTGCTTCAATTCTAATCTGTGTCAATGAGACTTCTGTGGTAAAATCCCCTCTCTTGCCTGTAAATGTGACGGTCATTTTACTGTATTGATGGCTTGTTGCTCCTTCACTTTTTATTTTGAGTGGAGGCTTTGTGTTGTCCTTACACTTTACATAAAATATAGAAAAATACTTTAATAAATATATAGATTTCCATATATTTAGTTATTGCTTCAGTTCTTCTCAAGCCCCCTTTCCCTCTAACCTTTGAAATCATCCTTCTGTTTTGTTGTTTTGTTTTTTTCCCCAGGGGTTTATGGACAGGTGCAAATTTATAGCACTTATCCTAAGATACCATGGACACATCTTGGAACTAATGTTGCTCCTGGCAATGAAAGGTGGTATTTTGCCCAAATGTGCTTTCAAATATTAAATTTTATATCCTGTTTCTATGAGTTACATTATTCTTTTCCTTTGTGATGGGCTCCTCCCTTCCTTCCTTCCTTCCTTGAACATTAAATATACCATAAAGAGTTGTTTCAGTTGCTAAAGGAAAGGCAAATAACCCCCTATAAAAAGTCTACCAATAGCCAGCAAGGAGTTAACATGGTTGGATACAGGAAATAGGTTAAGTCAGAGGTAGAATATGAAAGCTGTAGGAAAATGAAAGCTGAAGGAAGTGGATTTTATTGAAGGAGAGGAGATCTTGTATTTCCTTTTCCAGCATGGATCAGCTCATACGTTAAGGAAGGACTTTCCTGTCATTTTAGAAGACATGCAGTGATTCCTCTAAGGAAAAGAAAAGAAAAAAAAAAAAAATAGAACAAATGAAGAAATTTTTTGGTGGATTTTTCTACTGAATATTCACAGGTGTTTACACTGTAACCTACTCATCTTTGAAAAATATTGTGGGAAGGGACCCTGGTAAAACTTGGCAATATCCCTTTAGGAATCTCCTTTCTCTCTGCACTTCTATCTGCATGTGAGGCATTCTTTGAATCCACTCAGTGCTCTCCTTTCTCAATAATTCCCTGAGGAGTTTAGGTCATCATCTGGCCAACAGCAGTCACCCTGAAACAGGACAAAGTGTTTATCAAATAGAGATAAACATTGATCATTATCCCCTTTGCTGTCACTAAATGCTTTTGTTTCCTTTATGTGAAGCTAAAAATCCCCTGAACTACTGATACAACTTCGACTGTAAAAGGAGATCTTCAATTCAAGATTAAACCAAATAAATTTAAATCTCTGTGCAGTGTTCAGTAGCCAGCAGAGTTTTAAGTGCTGGTGCCTAGAGAGTGTTCAGCTCCCAAGCACAGGATTCAGGTACCCAAACAGGTTTGTGTCTATCTGAGGTGTTTGAGTCCCCTCCATGGCTCCCACCTTTGTCTCCAGGAATGCTCCAGGAACCAGTCCTGTCACATCTGCCAGCAGATGTCTGTTACCCTGGGATGTCTCAGAAAGTAAGAGATGCTCTTCTTTAGGGAGTCAGATCCTGCTCAATGTGCCCAATTCAGAGAACTGAATTGCCTTCCATGCACTTCTGCACAAACCAACTCTGGTGAAAGGTTGGATACCAAGTGCAGACAGCTACACGACCCTGCTCATGGTTGTTGTCTAAATCCAAAGCTGACTTTCAGCTCTGTAGAATATTCCTGGCACCAAAAATGGTTTGCCATGTCTTTTGGAGGCAACTTGAGCCCTGAAATGCTGTAGTGGAACTGTATATGTTGTTAATCAATGGTGTGAAATAGATGCTTCAGGATTAATTTCCTCCCACATATTTCAGACATCTGTTTTTGCAGAAAGCCCTAAAGGGGCTTTTCCTACAGCATAGCCTGTGGATTCTTTCTTTTTCTTGAGATCTCTCTGAGCAAAACTCTTCATTTTTAATGAAATTTGTAGCCTAACTCTCATAAGTGTAATGACATAAAGTTTATATCATGGTGTTACAGGATTTTTGTGGAGGATGAAGTAGATTGGGATCAAGGTGGGGACATTGTGATCAGCTCTTCCTCCTATGAAGCCCACCAAGCTGAAGTAGTTACACTTAAAGAAGTCCATGGTCATAATATAAGAATTCATGAACATTTTCTGCACAGACACATCGGTAAGGAATTTTTCTTTCCTTTTTCTGAGAGTTTTCTTCTGAAGTATTGACTTTCCATTTTATACCTCAACATGATCAATTTTACTTGCTTGTAGTATCCTCATTTCTTTCTCCATATACTTTTTTCCCTTTCTTTTCCTAACATAAATTTCTCTGAATAGAATTAATTCAGTGCTGAATGGTTTGGGAAGATTTTCTGGTGTTTCAAGTTGAGCTGGTTCACAGAGAGAGAAAGTATTTTTTCCTTTTTAAAGGTAAAAAGAAACATAGGATTCTAGGCCCTTTGCACAATTTCAGTGGTATGTAAAAACACCTGGAAAAGAATTAAACTCCATCCTTTTTCCAAATTTCAAAATAATTCTATTCATAAGGTTTCAAGTATAAAATGTTATCAGTTCTATAGCATGGAAATAATGTATTTATAAACTAATATATAAATAAGCATAAAATCTGCATATAGCTCTATTTTCTGTGTGGATTGCATGGAATCTGTATTTTTTGGGGTAAAGGGACACAGTGTTGATATTTATTTACTTCTATTTCAGCCTATAAAGTAAATTTATTGCCATCTATTTAACAAAAACAAAAGAATTTTGTTAAGAAGTCAGATTCTGAACCTTCAAACCAAGGATTTTTCTTGTGCATATCAATATTTTTGAAATTTGATCTTTATTCCAGCCAGTAGGCCCAGAAATCAGTATAATGGATAAAAAGATGCAGAAATATTATGTTTTAAATGGTGAATGTTTAAATGGCTGTACCAGAAATCAAAGCTTCACTTGGAACTGAGCTCTGTTCTGCAATTATCCACAGTGTTAATCAGCAGTAGCCTCCACAGCACAGTTTGTTATGACAATTGCATTTTTCAAACAAAATGTACAGTTCAAAGCACAGCACATCTAAACTTCATTTCTAGTTATGCATTTTAGGCCTTTCTTTTTAGCTGATGTAGGTATAAAACATGTGTCACAAGGTGAAATTACTGCTCACACCCTGAGTAATGCAACAGTTGTTAATACAGCTGATAAAAAAGGAGTTAATTTCTGGGTTTCACCCAGGTGTTCATGAGCCAGTCACCCTCAGCTCCCTTGATAATTAAAGCAGGAAAATACATGCAGTACATACTTCTCACTGATATTTTATCGGCCCCTAAAGCAGGTGTATAAAATACCCAACAAATTGCACTTGAGATTTGCCCACTGTTCTCCATTGTGTATAAAACCAGTTTGGATAACTAAATCACATCTGCAGGTGTCTAAAGTCACCTGAGATTAATCCAAGCTAGACAGCCACAAAAACTTTTGCAAAATTCTCCTTCAGAAATGCATTGAAAAGAGTATTTTAAAATCCTTTTCGAAAACACACACAAGCAAGACTCTGCAGCAAAGACGTTTTTGCCACTGACATTAGTCTGATCCTGAGGAAAATTCATGGAGATCAACTCTACAGTCTGCTGAAGAGTAACTCCAGCTTGTAGAGCTTGGAGAAAATGAAGTGTGAACCTATTCATTGCTTTGGCACCTGCACACCGCAGGGGAAAGGTTTAGCACCTTCTTGTTCTAAAAATGAGATGTCTTGGTAAAATATAAGCGCATGGTGAATATTTGATGGGCAGGTGGCCTTTCTGGTATTGTGTTGATGCACGCAGACTGCGCTGGGGGTGAAACACACCTGAATGTCAGTGCAGATTCTGCAGAGGAGCTGTCAGGATTCATGTCCCTCAAAGCGCTGCTTTATAGGTATGATAGACACTTATCACATTTGCTTTCTCAAAACTCCCCAGGGCATCCCCATGACACAGATGATGGCAGACGCATCCCTTTAGCCGCGGAGGTTGGGCTCCTCACACGTAACATGCAGATCCAGTCGGATGTGGCTTGTGCTGGGAGGATGCTGGTGGGACACTTCACAGACTCCAGTGGGATGGGGTTTGAAGGTAGGTGAGACTCACCTCTCCTCGTCGGCCACACTGGTTCTGTCCAAGAAAGAGGTGCAGCAACACGTGTATCCATTCACGTGTGCTCTGAAAGTCAGAACAAACCGGCTGTCAGCAGTATGAAACATGAGCACCACTAAGAATTCATAAATATGGAAGATATTTTAGGAGGGTCTGCTCTGTGTTTTGTAGGGTTTTACTATGACTTTGTATGTATTTGTCAACAAATACCCATCACTACAATACACTGACAAAGTACCCGCTATTATATGTTTGAATGTTTTTAACATGGTTGTCCTTACCTGTTCTTAAGTAATACAAGCTTTTATTTCACACTGTTATCTCATTGCAGGTACTCTTCAACTCTTAAATGTTCAATTTCTGAACTTTGGGCCTCCTCAGCTTTCTGCCATTGAATTCATGAATGTGTCCCAGGAGTCCTCAGTGGTATCATCCAGCATTAGTGGCAGCTGTGGAGCTGGCATTAAAGCAGTTGTGAGCAGTGGGATCTCACTGCACGATAACGTGGTGTTCAACTCCACTGGACCTGGCATTGATCTGGAGGGGAAAAATCACTCTCTCATCAGGAACCTTGTCATTCTGAGTAGGCAGCCAGCAGGTTCATTAAACTGGGTTGCCAGCATCAAGGTGAACCTGGCCACTGGTGTCTCCCTTCGTGGCAATGCTGTGGCAGGATCTGAGAGAATTGGCTTCCATATCAGAGGCCAAGAGTGTTCACTAGATGGAGAATACTGCAGTGGAAATGTGGTCCATTCGAGCCTCCATGGCATTCACCTGTACCAGGAGGATGGGTTTCAGACCTGCACTAGAGTCACAGGATTTCTGTCCTATAAGAATTTTGACTATGGAGTCATGCTCCACCTTGGAGGCAGTGTTATGGTGGACAATGTGGTGTTGGTGGACAACACTGTGGGGCTCCTGGCAGTGGTGCACTGTGTCTATGCCGAGCAATGCTACATGGGGAGAAAGTTCATAGAACTCAAAAACTCCATCATTGTCGCAACAAGCTCGACTTTTGACTGCCTCAGAGACAGGATCAAGCCTCGCTCAGCTGACCCAACAGCCCAGGACCGACCCCCACACTACCCTCTGCAAGGCCGTGTTGGGATTTTATGGCCCACGTTCACCACTGTTCCCAGCCAAAGGCCAGAGGATCCCTGGCACAAAACTGGGCATTGTCCAAAAGCCCTGGGAATCATGAAGCTGAAAGGTTGGTCTTCGCCCTCTACTGGACAGACTTTTCTGCCACTGTGTTCTCCACAATTTTTCCAATTTAAGTTGCGGCCTCCCACAAATGGACATGTCAGAGAAATCAGAGCCTCAGTGAAATTGATAACAAAATTCTTATAAAACTTGATTCAGTTTAATTAAAAAAAAATATTATTTGATATTTTTCACTTCCTGAATCTACTGCAGGATAATTATTTCCCATAGAAGCTGTGGCTTCCCCATCCCTAGAGGTTTTCAGGGCCAGGTTGAATGAGGCTTGGAGCAGCTTGGGATA
Source organism: Petroica traversi (assembly GCA_025920805.1). NCBI lineage: Eukaryota > Metazoa > Chordata > Aves > Passeriformes > Petroicidae > Petroica > Petroica traversi. The sequence goes on along the minus strand of JAHLSL010000038.1, from coordinate 14,862,531 downwards.
GT